>CALNHX010000337.1:0-364839 GCA_940337035.1 Agriotes lineatus | reverse complement strand
CAGCTAGAAGATATATAAATATGTATGTAGGTATAGCACTTTAATTAAACTCTCTTTTGCGACACTTTCTAAAGCTAACATATCTATCAGTGAATTAAAACCAAGAGTACTGGCTCTTACTTTCTCGATACTCAGTAATGCAAAACTCTTTAGGAGTATTTGGCCCACCTTACTTAGTAAAAGTGTTTAATAATTTTTAATTTAGAAAAAGATCTCTCAGTGGAGGCTGTAGTGACGGCATGTAAAAGGTAGGATATAAGCTGTATACAAATATGGAAAGCTAGCCAATGATGTGTGATTAGACAGACATTTTTCTCCCACTTGCTTCACTGATAAGCAAGATTTAATACTAGTTGTGTACGAAGATCGAAATTGTACAATTTGCTTTTGTAAGCCGTCATCGAGATCAGTTTTCATACGTAGTTTGAAGTAATTTGGCACTCTCTATGACCTCTGTATCTGAGGCAATCGTCAGAAATATGCAGTTTAAAACTTTGACTTTATAGCATGTTACTATGCACTAATGAAATCTAAGAATCACAAACCACACACTAGAGCTGGAACTTCTATTCTACTCAAAAGGAGAAAAGACTGCACGCTCACGTATCATAATCTGTTGTCACTTTGAACCACAATTGTAGGAAAACTTTTATTTTCACTAAAAACTCCGCTACCGCGCCGCTTATATAGATTCGGCGCCGAGGTTCTTCGCACCCCCTGCACAATATGATAGTTACGCCACTGGTTAGGCTAGGTTGGATTTTTAATTAGCAAAATGGAGGTAATTCTAGTTTTTACTAGGTAAAACTGTATTGACGAAAGTGCTTTGTTGGATAAGGCTGCCCAACTACTGAAAGCTTCAATGCTCGTTACTCTGATGGGGTGGGGCAGGGGGGTAATAAAATATATAGAGAAATATAGCCTGTTCACTTGTAATGTAAATAACTATTATCCGCAAACGTCATAAAAGTGACAACTTATGTGTCTTTATTGACAAGGTAAAAGTGTCACTTTATCTGATTAAGCAGATAAAATAGCAACTTTTGCGTACTTTATGTGCTTAATCACATAAAATCATTGCTCTCTTTCTTTCTTTCTATGTTTGTTCGCTATCTACTCCGAAAATACTGGACCGATTAAATTGTATGATAGCTTAAAAATTTCTAATTTTTAGACTTACAGCCAGTCTTATAAAGGCCACTAATCTGAGGTTAACTTTAATTCGTTGTTAAAATAAACAAAAGCGCATCAAAATGTGTTTACTAATAAATAAAATGTCATAAGCACTAACGTTTTGATACGCTTTTGTTTACTTTAACAGCGAATTAAAGTTAACGTCAGATTAGTGGTCTTTATAAGACTGGCTATAAGAGTGTAGGCCGGTTTTTATTTTCAAAAAGAGTACAAAAAAGTTTTAATTTAATTAAACCCTTTAAGCAGCGGAGCTGAGCATCTGTCGCCGTGAGTTATGGTGTGACAGCTGCTGTGGCCCATGTGCTATTAAGCTCGGGTGATTCAGTATGTTCATATATCATTATAGTAGCGCGTTATTTAACAACCGGAGGTTGGCGCAGGGGTAGAGTACTCGGCCTGTCACGCGGGTGGCCCGGGTTCGATTCCTGGCCGATGCATCTTTTTTTTTAAATTTATATTAGCTGAATTATTTGCCTCACTAACTTTAGGCTAAATAAACTTCAGCTTCGCCACATAAAGTATCACTTTACTCCTAATAACATAATCTACTATTATTTCACTTGTGAATCATAGACTGTTTATAAAGGTTGTTATGGAGTTAATAATGTCACTTTAAACTGTCAAAATTGAATAATAGTAATTTACGATACAAGTGCGTAAAGCTACTCTTTAGTCACGAGTGGAGTAGAGTTAAAACGCGAGTGAGCGAGCGTTTTAAGCCCCGCCAAGTGGCTAAAGATGCTTTACGCATGTGTATCTTACAATATTTATATCTACGATAGAATCTAGAAATCACGGTAAATATTAAAAAATATGTAAATTAGGATTACCAGCAACCGGTCGTAATTTTGCGTGTTTTAAAATTTTAAAACACGTTGCTACTGACAACGTGCCTAATGAAATCTTTTAACACGTTACTACTGATGACGTAAACTAATGAAAACATGTTATGAAATAGTCGTTTTGCAAACTTAAAACTGCCAACTAAAAGCAATTTACACACTGTCGTAGATAATAGTTATTTACTATACAGTGGGATAACAGCATCATTAATATGCCGTGTGTGTAAGTTACAAACGAGTGCGTACCACGAGTTACTGTAAGCACACAAGTATATAATGATGCATTATCACACATGTATTGTACAAAATTTTATCTATGACTGCCTAAAATTGAGAAAAGTGCATTAAGAGAAATGTCAGATCTGTCATTTTCAAAAATATTTTAGTAGGCAAATGTCATTATGTCATTCATTTGACACTATTTCAGTTACGTAATAAAGTCATTACACAACTTAGTTGAGTAATGAAACCATTACATTAATAATTATGTGTCAATTGTTGTTAATTAGATTACAAAACTCTGTCAGCAGTGTTTATTCTTTAAATATTAAAGCTCTAAAAGTCACTCTAAATAGCAAGTCATTTCAACAAACATTGAAATTATGACATTTTATATTCGTTGTCATCTGCAAAAGTTAACTAAAAAAGTTACATTCGTAAGTCTTGTGACTTTGTGTATTTGCACGACTATATCAAGAAAATGTAATTGATTGTATTGTTCTGTTTCTAAGGTGAATTTGATAGAGGTTTTTTTACTGTTAATGTGTTCAATAAATGTGTTCACCTCATCAAGATTATAATGCTAAAATGCAAAATATTAACAACCTGTCTCGACCAAAGTGTTGGTTTGTTTGGTAGTATACCTGTTGTTGCTCAAAATCTTTCATAAAAACAGACGTTTCTAATCTGATTACATTCACAAGCTACTAATGGAAAGCTATCCCAATATAAAATAGAAATATTATTTTTACCTGAAATTTTCATCCATTTTCATTGCATAAGATTTTTTATAACTATCGAATTCGTTCAGAATATCCAGCATCTTTTGCGCATTCATATAGACGTAATCCAGTAGAGTCAAAATGTCAAATCTGTCGCCCACTGCTGACTTTATATGTTCTTGTGATAGACGTTCTTACAAATTTTATGTACAAATAAAGCCACTGCATCAGATTCATCTATAATAAAAACAGTATTAATACACTGTAAGTTAAGATATACGCCTAAAGGAAAACCAAACTACCAGATATACGACTGTAGACTTCAGTTGCATTTACAATTCCAACCTCCATATTAAAATAAACTACCAATCGAATAGAGTTGTACAGAGTATAAAATTGGTACTTATTTTCTTCCTTGGCAAACATGATCCAATAACGTTTACTTCTGAAAAAATCAATTGCAAATAGAGCATATTTTTATTATAAAAAAAGATCATATACGAGAAAAATTATTTCTATAATAGTAACTAATGTATCGTGTGTTCCAAAAAAAAAAACTCATTTAGGGTAGGCTTTGGAAAGAAAGATAGAAAATCTAGTCATGTCTTAACTTAAGTCTGTAGGCGAATGTCAGATTTCAGTTTGTTTATGAAAACATCTGTCACTGTGACAGGTAAAAGTTACACTGCATTAAGTTTAATTGTATCAAGCGCAAAAAGGAAAATAAGATGGCATGTACATAACAACAACGTGTGTAATAATCATAACGGTCAATAAAAATTGTTTTTGTTAAGTGTTTTGTATATTTTTTAGGAAAATATTTCAAGGTCAAGATGTAATTTAGTTCTCTCTGACTTGGTAGTTCATTGCATCAATGGGCGTATCCAATGCCTCCTACACTTACAAGCCATGCTGTTAGACTTGGCAACATTGCATCTCTGGTAGTTGGTGGTCCTAAATTACAATACTCCCATTTCAAATAATTTTGCTTTAAAGAGCACAGTTTTACTCTTTATCAAATTTTACTCTGTAATTAACTAAAGATAGCTTCGGTAATAGTGACATTTATTTACATAGTTAAGTAATACAAACATTTAACAGTATATTTATAAAAATAAAACAACCTAACCTATGTAACATATGTATAAAATAACATTTCTGTAATTATTTTAAAGTTTGTAACTTTCTATACACCACTGCTGATTGAGAGTACAACATATATGCAAAAATAGGGTGCTACAGCTGTAAATAATCTTATTTGAACATAATAAACTTAACTGCTGGTAACATCTAAATTTGTGTGACGCAAATTGTTCCATAAACTTCAAAAAACTGCTGGTGTCATCACTTAAAAACACTTTCACTGTTTGTGCATGTCTTTCCAATATTTGTCTTCTACATTCAGGATTTGTCCTTTCTTGAGGCGCTTGCGACAACAATATGTTGGTAAATTTGGAAATACGCTTGGGACAGCTTTGTCAGCTAATTGAGGGTAATGCATCAACAGTTCTGCATTTTCCCACTCTCATTTCTAACGTTTTCAAATGTATTTTCCATTAAAATGTATTTCACACACGACAGAACTTTTGTTAGGGTCCAACGTTCTCGTGCTGTTGCACGAAGCCATGCTTTCTTTCGGATCCGTTCATTTGAAAAAAAAAATGTTGTTAGCGTTTGCATACGATGTTCTTTTAAAGTACTGTTGTGGTTGGTACACAGCGTCTTCGTGGCATTCTAAATATAAAATTAAAAAGTTACAAGAAATTCCCTAAAAATGAGGTTAGGTTGGTACTTACCTCAGTCAAATACTTAATAAACCCTATGAATTCTAGCAGCAATTTTACTTGCACTTATCACGAACAGTACAGTAATATAAATAAATGTATTTCGTCAAACTTAGAGCAGTCCAACATATTAATATTTAATCACACGCCACATTTCAACAGACATTTTTATAAATAAACAGTACAAAATTGGTCTACGATCAGCGTTGCCCAAATCTCCAACAGCATGGCTTGTAAGTGTAGGAAGCAGTGGCGTATCTCAAGTTAGGGCAACTTTATGTTGATCATGTCATGCTGCAAATGAGTTTTTTTTAAACACACGATATAATAATAATAATAGTATATTATTAATAGTATATTATGAGTGACATATGTCTTATTATCTACAACTGCTTGGATAGGACTTATTACGTCACTCATTTGACACTATTTTCGTTAGGTAATGAACTTCATTACCTAACTGACATAGTGAATGGCATGACTAAAATATTTTGAAAATGACAGATCTAACATTTTTCTCAATGCACTTTTCTCAATTTTTGGGCAGTTGTAGATAACATTTTGTACAATACATGTGTGATAAATGATCATGCATCATTAATATACTTGTGTGCTTACATACAACTATATTAATGATGCTCTTATCCCACTTATATAGTAAATAACTAATATGCGAGTGGGATGTACTGTTTGAGGCTTTCGTGGTTACTACGCGGTCTAAGCCGAAATTCTATGCTAAGGAGAATAATGCGAGTGGGACTTGTGTTTGTAAGTGCGAGTGTGGTAATTATCACGAGTATGAGTATATAATGACATTTTACTGATGTGTCAAATATGACGTTATATCTTACAGTAGCAGCTTTTGTACAATAAAGTACAAAGACACTCAACTGTCACAGAATTAGTAAAAAAAACCCTAGTTACAGACACTTCTGTATAATAGCTGTTTATAGTCACTGAAAACAATTACATAAAGTGATTGCAACATATTTCATTATACCCTGCTGCTAATTCTATGATACTTGACAGTTTGTACAGTCTTTGAAATTTATTATGCAAAAACCGCTACTGTAAAATAAAAGTCGTATATCACACATGAGTGAAATGCCATTATACGCTAGTGAGAATTATCGCTTGGGGTTACGTGCTCTTATATCAAACAAACATCAGGCTTGTGTGTAAAAAACTTATTTCACTCACTTATAATATAATATACTATTATATCATAAGCTTTTAAGACGTTCTCACACTATACATAACAAAAGGATGTTATTGTTATAAAGTAACAACTAGTTGAAGTACATAATTCAAAATATAAAAATGCAAGACGCAAATAAATAAATATGACAATAAATATTAATTATAGCGATCACATACCTTCTACATTTCTTTTCAATTTCTTCATCCAAGGTTGATACTCTTTCAATTTTCGTGTTCACTTCCAAAAGGGGATTTTCTTCCTGAACCATATCACTTATTGTTGGTTCATTAGAACTGTACTCCATGATGGAACCAATACTGCCTTGGGCTTCTTCCACAAAACTCAATTGTTTAAATGGTGCACGAAGTTTCATCATTGCTTCGCCACATTTTTCTTCAAATAAGGCAGAATTTTTACTCATTGTAGCTAACTGACTTCTTGTTTTCACCAAAAACTCGTCAATTGTACTTCTTATTGAATTATCATTTTCCTCCCAGAGAGTTATATTACTGGCCAAGCCTGTGGAATCAATGCTTGTAGAGTTGAAACTTTTTGTGATATTGCCAATCACTTGCTGAGTAGCCACACTAATGGATAAAACTGAATCGTCTATGCTATCAGACAATGTGAGGTTTTCTTGGGAAATATTTAGAGTTTCTCCTCTACTGCATTGTGAATTCTGGTCCATTTTAATTTGATCATTAATTGAAGTTTCCATTTCAAGAGCTACGCTAACTAAATTTAGATTTTCAATAGTGTCAAATACCATTTTCTTGCATGCTACAGCAGCTTCAATATTTTTAGAAGATCTGCGTTTCTGTGTTTTAACAATCTCTTCAACTTTTACTGAACTGTTGTCTTTGTCATTAAGCAAATATGTAACTTGATGACGTCGATTATCATCCGTTACTTCAATATCGTTAAGATCAGTTTGATTACTACGATTGGTTTCCTGCAATATTGACAGAGTATTGCCATGCAATGCAACCGGTTTACTATCTAAACTACAAATAATTTGTTGCGGCTTATCATCATAATAATCTTTACAACTGTTATCTTTATCGGTCTGTGTATAGTCAAGATGTGTCTGATTATTGCGTGTGTTATCAAGGGAGATTGGAAAAGCGCAACTGCTAAAATCGCTTAAATCCATACATTTTGAACTTAAAGGTGTAGGGTTTAAATCGCCAGTTATAATTTTTGAGAAGTCAGATTTCGGTCGTCTGTTGCTAAGACTGTAATTTATTAAATGTTGCGTATCATCGATAAAACTTGTATGAAATGATGAACCAGGAGTCTTAAATTCACAAATACTGTGTGGTACAGTATTAGCTCTTGTGCTTACAACTTGTGCATCCAACGATCTTAAGCCTGTTAAAGCTTGTTCCACACTGGTACTGTTTGTAATTTGACCATCTTCACCACTTGATATTTTCAAAGATGTTTCATTTTCATTGACTTCTACTTCATCATCACTTGTGACAGTTTTGTTTTGTGTACAGTCTGCTTTGTTAATAATACCCACTGCTCTTGTGTATTCCATGTTTTCTTCACTCATAATGGTTTCATCTCTTATTGTTTTATTTAAGGAAGATATATGCTGACGAGTAAATTCCATATTGTCATCAGTCTCAGCTAGAGTGTTTTGAACGTTCTCTAAATCTTCAGTATTGATGTCAGTTATCTGCTGAGTAAATTCCATATCATCTTCATTTGTAATAGTCCTGTTTTCAACAACTTCATTTGTTGCTAGCCGAGATACTAAGGGCCTAGTGACTTCCATACTAATATCATTCATTACTGTTCGATTTCCGCAAACTTTATAGCTACTATTATTTGAACGAGTTATGTGAGGTGTAAATTCCATACTAGTATCATCAGTTACAGTAATATTTTTGCTATTTCTAAAACTTGATTCAGTGGCGAGACTAACTGAAGGCATTATTTTCATATTATTATTTGCAATTTGAAAATCTCTTTTACTAGAAATAAATCTTGTATCATTGCTCAAAATATTAATGTTTTCTTTATTCAGAGAATCTACTCCAGTTGATAAGTTACTAATCTTTACTTCACTAAACTTTAGTGTCATGGCGTGAAAATTATTGTATATGTGGTTTTCTTTATCTGATGAAAATGCTCCCGTCACATTGTTACTCATTGTGACACAATGGATGTTTTCGTTGGTAATTTGTGTTGAATCTGAACATTGGGTATGTTGCATACGAAGGGTATTGTGTGCATTTTCTGAAGACTGAGTAGAATCTGAATTCACTGTTTCTTCATACGTTGAATCCCATATTGTATTCTTTTCAGGGTCTGTTGCAAATTCTCTGTAATTGCAATATAATATTTAAATATTTAAGACTTTGTTTCGTTAAAAATGAAATTATATACAAATAGTTGATTACAGAAATACAAATATTCACGTATAATACTATGAGTAATCTAAGTTATGTCGACTATCTTTGCGGTGGTATCACGAATGTTCATTGCGCTTCCATACGATTAGGACGAGTATGCTAGCACGAGTCCTAATCCGAAGCGCATAAAACGATAAGGAAGCTGACCTGCGGTTAATTAATTACAATAATCAGTGGTAGTAAAAAATTGCAGATTAACATCCTTAAAGTACGCACTACACGGAAGCTCTAAAAATTTTTACTTACCGTGCAGGCCGAACTAGCTCAAATTCGGCGATAAGGTCGTGAGTTCAAACCACCAGCTGTGTACCCTGCAAAGTCTTCAAAAAAGCATATGGGCGCCAGAAATCAGATGATTTCGAATAATATTACTAACTATAAGTGACTAGCATTTATTTATTAACACTAAATAATCTTGCAGTCTATAATGGTAACTCAATATTAAATAATTAGAATAATTTGGTCATAAAGAATGTAATAATGATAGAAATGTGCAAATTAATTGAAGGTTGCAACACGCATCAAGATCAGGAACCCCTTTCAGGTTATTAAATTAATTGTAACCACAAATAAATCGAGTGATATGCATATCGCTGTCATTTAAAAAAAACCTTTCTGTTCAGGCTATTGAAGGCAAAAAAAAACGTAAATGCTCCTTTTACAAAGGTTTGATTACACATATAAATTGTAGCTTTCAATATTGATTGTAATTCAGTATACGCATTTAAACTTCAAATATTAAAACTGATTGAACGTATGCGTCTAAACTTTACATGTTAGTAATAACGGAAAGTATAAATTTAAACTTTAAATACTGATAGTTATGGAATGTACGAATTTAAATTTCAAGAATCGAAGATAATTTAATATAATATTAATCCCGGAATAGCCAGGCCAAATCGGTTTAAAAGCAGGGAGACCATCCACTTTTAATGCGGTATTCACCACAAAAGTAACACTAACCTCGAACCTCCAACGCCCATAAGTTGCTGACAGGCAAATGCTGGCCGGGGGTTGCTATACCCTGTGGTTAAAAGCACCTTGGATGCGCCCGTAATTGAAGCAGAGCCACTCCCAAATTGCAGAAGCCAGGTAGGACATTAGCCGGTGTTGAAAATTAAGTCAGGTAAAACTGTCAATGAAGAGCTAAAGAAACATAATACAAGAATAGCAAGCAGAACATCTCAATCGTACCTGAATCAAAACTATCAGCCCTTCAAAAATGAATCGTCGTAGCGTAATAAAGCACTAGCGGGACCTTTTAGAAACAAGTTGCTTCGTCGAGGTGCAAAGAAAGAATCCTAGCGCATTCGGCCACTAACGAAAAACAGCTGAACGCTGCGACCTCGCGATAAACACATGGAAGTTTTCGGGTTTTCCAGGATTGGTACGAAATGAGCGAACTAATAAATTGAAATAATTCGAAATACAATGGATTATAATTCTAATAAAAATATACAGGTTAGACCAGAAATAATTGGATAAATGGAGAAAACAATTAAGCGGCGAGAAAAATGGTTTCACGCAATGTACATGAATAGTGATACCAACGCAAAAATAATGTGCTTAACTTTGACTATGAATGGTATTCGAGGAATATTCATCCAACTCAAAACATTTAATTACTTAAAATAATTGTTGATTAAAACCACTAGTGAAAATTGTCAATATAGTTCATTTTTGTTGACTGAAAGACGTCAAATCTTGTATTTTTATTGGTCAGTTTTTGACAGATGACAAGTGAGTTGAATAGTCAGAAAAAGTCAGTTTTGTATTAAATACATCAGAATTGAAAAATACGCTCTACTAAAAACTGCAGTTCAATGTAATTTTTTCTTCTAAATGGTGTAAAAAATATTCATTTTATCCTATTATGTTACTACTAGCAGTCCAGTAAGACAAATGTCTCATTTAATAAAACAAAAAAGACCGTTTCGCAAATAGAACGCGTATTCACCACACGTACGTATATGACGTCATTGTTGGTAGCAAACTACCAGTCGCATTCGCCTTGCTAAAATTTGCCTAGAATCTAACCTAAAAAGTTAGGATTAGGATATAATTAAGATAATAATTAGTGTTAGAGACTGAAATTCGGTTCCTGACCTGACATGACCATTCCAAACATAACTTTCATAACTTTTTTCTCTATCTCTTACGGTTTGGCTGCTGAAACAGCGTCCCAGACAGACAAAACAGCGTCCCGGACAGACACGTCTATTAGATAAAGGATGATTATAACTCTTTAGCAACAAGTTGCGTTAAGATGCATTTAACAACACTAGTGTTGTTAAGAAAAATAACATACGATACTTTATTAGCATTTAATCACATGTTGGCAGTACTGACATGTATTGTCAATCTATGTCAAATTCGATGATAGTAGGTTAGGTTTTGTTTGTTACTTGCATATATCTAATACTTACTATATTGCTAGCGGCTATGAGTGGGAAACTCACCAATGAAGTGAGACACACAACCAACTCCTTCATGTATACGGTGAGCTGTGCGCAAGCGCGGCGGCGTCGTCCGCCCAATGGGGAAGTGGTCAAGTTTAAAATTCACTTCTAAAGGCGGAGTTCGAATTCCCACGCATGCGCACGAAATGCGTTATACTCCAAGTGATGCTACGTCGGCGCCGTAATGTTTTCTGAAGTTTCCAGGCCCTACCAGAAATATATGTGTATTATATATATGGTTACTTGACACAGACTGACGCAAAACGTAACCTGCTAATCTCGAATTTAACATAACCTGACAGTGCTACCATCTTACAAGTGATACCACCACAGCCATAGCAGATATAAGTCTCGCTTTTGTAAGCTTCACTAATAACAATTTTTCCTATTTTTTGAAAAAGATAAGTATTTTAGGATAAAATAAACCGTGTTACGATATACGTAACATTCTACATTACTCGAGAATTTTAAAGAACTCGCTCCTAACGTCGCTCGTTCATTCAAACTATTCACTCGTAATGTAAAAAGCTTGATAACGTTACTTGAATCGTAAATTACTATTACATCACACAATTCTGCATCAAAAACTGAGCAAAACATTTTACAAGAATTTTGCTCGGAAACGTTTAGTTTTTGAAGAATTCTTAATTAAAGTTTTGTAAACTGAGCAACACTGTGTCATAAGTCGTACTAAGCTGCGTGTTAAGTCGCCTGCGATTCACATAGCAACGCACTTAATTTCATTAGGAACCTAAGGAGAATGCATACAGGCATAGTAGACCTCTTTCATAGTAATATTCGAAGTTTAATGTGCTGTTTGCATTTTTAAGTTATCAGTACATAACTGATATGTTTTATCGGACTTTTTCCACTGTCTAGGGTGTATATCACACGACGTTTCGCATTGGTGGTCTAGTGGTAAGAGTGATTAGTAATCACAGTGATCAGTGATCCCGGGTTCAAACCCGGGGCAGGCACAAGTTTACGTACAAAAGCGTACAATATCAGTCCTTCTCAGGACTAACCAGGAACACCTGAAGACCGGAGTAGATCAAAACTCCCGAAACGTCGTGTGATATACACCCTAGACAGTGGAAAAAGTCCGATAAAACATATCATAATAGACCCCTGCTAGAAAATGACATTCAGAGAACAGTACATAACTATTAAGGAAGATTTTCAAGTGATTTAAATTTAACGGCCGAACGTGAATATCATCAGCGGCAATAAATTACTCATTGACAGGCTTTATTATGCTGATTTTCACACGGCAAAGTGCGGAAGTGAAGTGCAAAGTGTTTAGCATAACCAAGTGTATCAAGTTTTGGTGCGGGCGGTTGTTATAGGTGAAAATTAACGAATAAAAGATACTCATAACGTAGAAATAAAACAAGTAAGCTGAAACGCAGCGCGGAGCGGGCAAGGTCAGACCGGACACGTACGATACTGTGATAAGCACGCTGGAATAATTATCAAGTAGGCAAAAACGGGAAATATTCAAAATAAACAGATACACGCTTGAGGATCACAACGATGGACGGCGGAAACAAAAGAGATAGGGATCTCAAGAGTAGCGGGGAAAGGGAGATTTTCAAGAAAAGTAATAGAGTAATCAGAACACCGCACAAGGAAACAGAAACTGAAAACTCAGGCAATACTAAGGTGGACGAAGAGGTAGAGATTAAAGATATGATAAAAACGATGATGGATGAAATTAAAAGAACACGGAGGAGAACAAAAAATTACAAGAACAAATGAGGAGGAATGAAGAAAAGTAGACAAAAGAGAGCAAAGAGCTCTTAGGAAGAATCGAATGTCTGGAAAACAATTGGGAGAAGTTAGAAAAAGAAAAGCGAAAATACAATATAGTAGTGAAAGAGGTGAAATTTGAGGAAGAACTGAAGCAAGAAGCAGCGAAACAATTTCTTGCAGAAAAACTGGTAGTCGAAGTAGATGTAAAGAAAGTGACAGTTATAAATAAAAAATAACGGAAAAACAGGCAATATTCTCGAGATAGGAGACTGGAAAAGAAAGCAAGTGGTGATGGTAAATAAATATAAATTAAAAGGATCCAAAATTTACATTGATAATGATATGACATTCAAAGAAAAAGAAATACAGACTGAAATAAGAAAAATCGCCAAGGAACAGATAAGAAAAGGAAAGAAAGCAAAGGTGTGTTTATTGGTCTACCATTTCCTTTCTTTCTTACTGTATTTTTTGTATACCATTGTTTTTTGTTTTTTTTTTAATAAGCATCGAGCACATTAACGATACTAATATGCATTTATATTTTTGTTAATTACATATTCAATTAAGGTTAAGTGGAAGACAAGTGCCATTAATTCAAAATGGCGTCTGAACTTCGCCTTTTGTGTAGTAAATATTATAATCTTTTTTCGCTTTTGTATTTTGCTTTGTCGAAGCAATAAAGACCATTTATTATTATTATTATTGTTATTAAGAAGGTCAAAATTGAGGGAGTAGACTACATATGGGATGATACAGAAAAGGGAGTAATAGAGCAACCAAAAAACTAGAAGAAACAAAATACAGCAAAGTAGAAACATGGCACGTAAAAAGTATATCCGGAAAAGAGAAAGGCAAATGTATCATGAAATTACTGGATGATATGGTCCGGTGTGAACAAAGAAAATTTTGCAAAAGCCGGAGTAGCATGATAATTAAAGAAAAGAAAATGAAATTTATCAAGGAAGGAAAATTCATCAGTGAAAAGAATTCTAGCCGTAAATATAAAAGAGGGGAAAAATGGAGATGAGTACCTAATGATAGTGCCATATGGACCAAATGAGGATGCGAAGAATGAAATAAAAGCCCAATTTTCCAGGATTTACAAAAACAACTGGATGAAAGCAAATGTAATGTTATTATAATGGGAGACTTAAACGGAAGAGGGGGAAATAAAACTGAAGGAACAGAATGGTGCCTCGAAAACGGTACTCGACATTTGGGCGCCAGTGGTTGGGCGACGGCATTTGGGCACCTGGCGTTTGGGCGCTGGCATTATTTCATGCAAGAATCTGTTACCAACAAACTTTTAAAACACTGCTTTAGATTATCCTTTAACTTTTTGAATATTTAAACTTTGCAATGTTGATATTTTCTTAATTGTTGTACAATTAATCTCGAAAATATTTTAATTATTACTGTATTTGTCAGGGTAATCCGTTCATTTCATTAAGTATCCATTATTTCCAACCTCTTGTCGTGTGTTCAGAAAGAAATTAAGTAGACAAATCATTAATGTATACTGAGTAATATTTATTTATTTGTTTATTTATTTATTTCGCACTCAGCCAACAGCCGCTAGGCCAATTATAGGCATCGCTGTGCATTTATGGGGACTTCCAACCCCACTAACGACTATCATGATATTGTTATGAGAGCCGGGACCAACTATTTCCGTGACAGCCGTACCACGAGGCGCCGAGCGAAGCAATCGTGGAGCTCCCATCCAAGTTCTGACCAGAAAGAGCGTTGCTTAACTCTACTGATCGAACGTGAAAGCTTGTTCAAGCTACACCACTCGGGATGCAGAAGGAATTTTGTGCATAATTTGTATACTGCATGTTAATAAATTCCTTTTTTATCATTACTTAATTTCTTGTATTATTTATTTATTACTCGGTATAATGATTTAAGGTATCAAAAGTGCTTAATGGACTGAAAGTGAAATTGTATTCACATGCATTTTTTGTTAACCAACGTAATAGTGCAGTAGCAGGGTAGCTTTACCCTACAAAAGGTCAAGTAGTTTCCATTTTGAATATGTTTATGAGATCGGGGTTCTAATCAAAATTTCAAGTTTTCCAACTTTCCGAGGAAAAATATAGCTATTATGACTATTATCATCATCATCATCATCATCATCAATAGTCGTACAGCCCTACAGCGGGGCCTTGACTTTCTCGAGCTTCTTTCGCCATTCTTTCCGGTTCTGTGCAGCCATTTTCCAGTTGGGGGCTCCCATTTTTATTGCGTCTGCGTCAACCCCATCTTTCCAACGAAGTTTCGGTCTTCCTCGTCCTCTTGTGCCAATTAGTTGGGCCTCATAGACCCTTCTGACTGGATTATTGGCATCGTATCTTGCCACATGACCTGCCCATCTAAGCCTTCCAACCTTAATGATCGTTACTATGTCGTTGTTTCCTTCCCTTTTGTACATATTATCAATTTCAAAGTTATATCTACGCCTCCAGACATTTTCTTCCCGCACTGCACCAAAGATCTTCCGCAGGATTTTTCTTTCAAAGGATGCTAGCAGCACTTCATCCGCTTTTGTCAGTGTCCATGCTTCGGAGCCGTAGATCAAAACTGGGATAATTAGTGTTAGTAGTACATTGTAGCTGCTATTTTGGGCTAGTCCCGTTTGCAGCCCCCAATACACAATAAATAAAATATATTCGTACTTTCGTGGTACGAGACAGGCTCGGCCTGCCTAAATACCTGGAGAGTCCATAGTAACATCTGTTAGCCAACATAATCCGTCGTTTTATTTCTTTTGAGATATCATTATTCTTATTCACTGAGGTTCCGAGATAAATAAACTCTTGTACTAATTCGAAGTTGCGGTCGCCAATTGTAATATTCTGACCCACATCCCGCACTCTATTGTTTTTTGTGGCAGCCATGAATTTGGTCTTATTTTCATTTACATGTAGGCCCATGTTTTTTGCTGCTTTCTCGAGTATTGCGAAGGATTCTTTAGCTTTTCTTACTGTTCTACATGCGATATCTACATCATCTGCGTATGCCATAGTTTGGGTGGATTTATTGAAAATAGTACCCCTAGCATCAAGCTTCGCTTCCCGAACCACTTTTTCCAACGCTATGTTAAACAGGAGGCACGCCAACGCATCGCCCTGTCTAACACCTACATTTGTCTCAAAAGAGTTAGAATTCTCATTCTGTAGTTTCACGGTACACCTCACTTTAGATAGTGTCATTTTTGTAAGGTCGATAAGAGTTTCAGGTATTTGTAGTTCATTCATGGCCTCATATAGTCTTGGCCGTAGTATACTATCATAGGCAGCCTTAAAGTCAATGAAGAAGTGGAACGTGTCGATATTATATTCATTACATTTTTCTAGAATCTGACGTAGTATGAAAATTTGATCTGTCGTTGACCGTCCGGGTCGGAATCCACACTGGTACTGTCCGATTTTATGTATACTGAGTAATATTTATTTATTTGTTTATTTATTTATTTCGCACTCAGCCAACAGCCGCTAGGCCAATTATACGCATCGCTGTGCATTTATGGGGACTTGCAACCCCACTAACGACTATCATGATATTGTTATGAGAGCCGGGACCAACTATTTCCGTGACAGCCGTACCACGAGGCGCCGAGCGAAGCAATCGTGGAGCTCCCATCCAAGTTCTGACCAGAAAGAGCGTTGCTTAACTCTACTGATCGAACGTGAAAGCTTGTTCAAGCTACACCACTCGGGATGCAGAAGGAATTTTGTGCATAATTTGTATACTGCATGTTAATAAATTCCTTTTTTATCATTACTTAATTTCTTGTATTATTTATTTATTACTCGGTATAATGATTTAAAGTATCAAAAGTGCTTAATGGACTGAAAGTGAAATTGTATTCACATGCATTTTTTGTTAACCAACGTAATAGTGCAGTAGCAGGGTAGCTTTACCCTACAAAAGGTCAAGTAGTTTCCATTTTGAATATGTTTATGAGATCGGGGTTCTAATCAAAATTTCAAGTTTTCCAACTTTCCGAGGAAAAATATAGCTATTATGACTATTATAGCGGACATTATTTTCCACAATTTTTGTTTAAACATAAACAATGATCATGAAGAAATCAGCTCAAAACGAAATACCGTTGACATTTTTATTTATCCGCTCCACTTTACTGCGCTGCAGCTCGATGTTTAATTCACTTACAAAAACATTTTAAAGAAGTAGAAAATTACGTCTTCTATAATATTAATAATAACTATTTTCATCCTAGAATTCACTGCTACGGAGATAATGTAGAAAAATTGATTTAGTGCTCCATTTTTTCAAGATGGAGAAGCAAGCGGCAGCTCGAAATGTTGGAAAACTTAGTATTTTTATTAAGACTTCGAACTAGTAACCATATACAGAAATTGAAACTACCTTTTACAGGGCTACTGGACTATGATACATACATAAAATTTTCAAGTGGGCACACGTCGTGCTCAAAAAATGTGGCCCAATAACATAAGAATCCCATTTCACTTTCAAACCATTAAACATTTTTCTAGCGCCAAAACGCCTGGCGTCCAAACGTCTGGAGAATGGAAGATATAAAAATTTAGTGCTGTTCGTTAACAACGAAAAAACACTAAACGAAAACCTAAGGATGTACAATAACTCCCTAGGCCATGGCAAAAGTTCTGCTGATGGGGTTGGCAGCTGTTTAAAAAGAGCAGCTGTTTTAACCATTGTTCAAGGTCATGATATCTTGTCTGCTCCTGAATATTAACGTTTTAAAATACACTAATCCAGACTCCAAAATTAAATGTTTCTTACATAGACGCTTTCATAGGTAGCACTATAGACCCACAAAAAAAAGTTGAGTTGGGAAAGAAAGACGTGACTGATAGAATGGATACTGTTTGAGCACAAACTAGATATAAGTGCGGTGAAGTGTCGGGATCGGGTAGCTGTCATATATGACAATACCGTTGACGACAATAATATATAACACAACAAGTTTAGAAAAGTAAATTTTTACTAAACGAATATAGCTTGATTGAGTACGAGCAAGCGAAGCGAGCGATGTAACTTAAAAAGCTATAAGTTTAGTAAAACTATTTTTCTTACGAAGTGTGTATACTATTTTTTCGCATTTTGTATGAGTATTTATAAACAAACATAATTATACAGATTGTCTGCAGGTACTAGGTACACATGGTAACTAGATACAGAGACGGTTTAAAATTTTAAGACAAACAAACAAACCATCTCTGTAGTAACCTGACAGAGGTTTGTTTATTACCATAACAACAGTCAACAAGCTTCATTTTTGTGAGTCGAATTAAGTTGAAGTTACAAACTAACGAGAAAAATGAGACTTGCTACTGCAAATAACTTAAAATGCTGCTCGAGAAGCTTCTGCGAGCTTAGTTCTATAAAAATTCAAGGAAAGGTACGAGAAGGTAGGTATATGAAATATTTTATAATTGAAGAAGGACAAAGAACGCATTAGGAACTGATGAAAATATAATGCTAGCATAAATACAGTATATACAGACTTTGCAAAGACCTTCAATAAAGTTAACCTTATTTTATTGCTAAAATTGAGTTATTTTGGATTGTCTGATGATTTAATTATATTTTTTAAGTCTTATCTAGAGCACAGATATCAGTCAGTTTGTTTGAGGGGACATAGTTCATGTTATTATTTAACACCATCCGGAGTGCCTCAAGGTAGCAATTTGGGACCGCTTCTATTTCTGATTTTTGTCAATAATCTGCATTCCTGTCTTAAGTATTCTTATGAATTGTTATTTGCTGATGACCTTAAGATTTTTAAGAAAATTACTAATAATAAGGATACAAATTTGTTTCAAGATGATATTAATTCTGTAGTAGAATGGAGTAGTGTTAATAAATTGCATTTAAGTGATAAGTGTAAATACATTATATAAGGTTCATATACTGTTACAGTATTCTATGCATGATATGAATTTACGTAGAGAGTTTCAGATTAGGGACCTAGGTGTGGTTTTCATTCCTACGTTAAACTGGCAGTCTCATATTGAAAATGCAGTGGGCTCCTCATTACAAAACCTGGGTTTCTTAATGAGAACGACTTCTAACTTCCAAACTACAAAACCTATTATAATATTGTACAGTTCACTTGTTAGGACTAAACTTGAGTATAGATGCCGGATATGGAACTCTGGCGTCAAGATATACCAGAATAGAACTGAAACAGTTCAAAATAATTTTTTAAATTCATTTACTATAAGAAGTATGGAATATATCCTGACTACAGCATATTTCAAATTATAAGATGGAAATTCAAGGTCATTAAGTTGCTTCATCGGCGCAAAATCAGTGACATACTGTTTTTATTTAAGTTAATTAATAACCGCCTGGATTGTCCCAACATACTACCTTTAATACGTCTCTATGTCCCAGCATACAGAACAATACCCCGTCACATGCTGTATGTACCACCCTACCGGACTAACATACGAGTCCATTCGCCTATTGTAAGAACATTTAGACAAGACCGGTAACAGAAATACTATTGATGTATTTTTATCGTATATATGACCAATATTTAAAAATGTGACATTAATTTATCCCGTAGATATAACTAACTAATATATCTGGTATATAGTGTGCCGCTAGGGTAGATTATTTGAGTATGTTGTAACACGGCTTTTGCCTAGCCCTTACATTCTACTGTACTATTACCTTACAATGCTCTGGGTTGCTAGCTTATTCAGTCGGTGAGATATGAGGCTCTATTAGCATTGTCAGTGCGGCTAAGGGTAAGCTAATATTGTTTGTGGCCGATCCCCACCCTTTACGAGCTTGAGGGCAAATCAATCTCCCGCGGCCCACGGTGTTGTTCAATCTTGCTGTTCTTTGTTTCCCGAATTATATTGCCGGGTTCGCACATTCCCGCACGTTTACACTAGGGAGTCCGCATTCGGAACCTTATAGTATGCTGCCGTACAGAGTTTGTACTTATACTGCGCTGCTACTGCACATACCGTTAAGCTTTGTTACTGATTGTGTGTATAATAAAAAGATATAAAATATGGAAACACAGGTGACACGAATTGGCCCGTTTCAATGTGAACTACTATACAAGACTTAATAGTTTTATTTTACGCGGGTATGGATTGAATTCCAAATAGTTTAAATGTAATAATTATTAGTTAGTCCCAAAAGTTCGTATTTTTTAGTGTAATGTTAATAACGATTAAAATTTATAATTATTTAATCTTTTATTTGATTTGATAACAACTTTTTTGAGCATAAAAGCGCTAAATGTTAGATCAAACAAGTGACATTAACATTGAGTAAAATGTCCAGGTTTTAACTAGAAAAGTCAGGAGTGACCAGGTGGCAATCTTCTTTGAGGAGGGATAGAAAAACTCGTCCACGGTATGATAAGTGGCTTCATCTAAATGGCGATTCTGTAGAAATGTAGTTGGGAGATGTACCGTTGCGGCCAACTCAAAGTGCACGGCAGATTTTTAGCTTGTAATACGATATTCTAATCATAGACGTCGAGTTTTGACGTTTACGTTTGTCATCAACTGTCATAGAACTGAAAACTCGGAAAATTCCCAGACATTTGTCAGAAGCAGACAAAATATGAGCTATTACAAAACTGGAAGAGAAGTGATCGCCGAGTCGAGTCGCAACAGATTTGCATGTGAGAAGGAGCTGCACTTTCAAAATTAAAAATCGTTGGCAGCAGAGACTTTTGCAAGAAAAGTTTTTTTAACACCAGAGAACAAAGAATGAAGAGTACAATTTGCAACCGGCTATTTGAATGAGATCGACGACTTTTGAAACACGACTGTTTTCTCAGGTGAAAAGGTATTTCAATCATTTACCAATTGACGATTAAGGGTGTGTAGACCACAAAATTCAAGATTTGAGGCGCAATATTATGCTCAACCCTTAAGGAGTAGTGCACGATTCTCTGTAAACGTATGGGGATGGATCAATGCTTACGGATCTGGGGCATGCTATAGAATTAATGGTCGACTGAATGCTCAAAATTATCGCAACATTTTGCAAAATGTGATGCTGCCATCTGTAAGAAAGGTCTTTCCTAATCAATTTACTTTTCAACAGGCAAGATATTACATAATTAATTAATTTTGCTTATGTTAAAGTAATTGATAACATTATTTTCATAGGATAACTGTCCTGTGCATACAGCAGGGGCTGTTCATTGATGGTTTGATGAGAATAATATCAATTTATTACCATGGCCTGCAAGAAGTCCGGACTTGAATCCCATCAAAAATGTTTGGGGCTATTTAACTACAAAAATTTATACCAGGGATTTTGCACCAAACAAAACCGATGAATTATGAGAAATAATAAGAAATGATTGGAAGGAACTGAGAGAAGGATACAATATGGAAACATTGGTCAACTCTATGCGAAACAAACTGCAAAGCGTAGTAGCAATTGAATACTAATACATATTTATTAAATACATATTACTATATAGTTTTACTTGTGAAACTTTGCTAAAATACAAACATCAAAAAAGTAATACCTATTCTTATAACCACAAGCAACGCCACTGGAGAAACCCCCATTTAATAAGCCGAAAAATCGCAAAAATAACCATAGTAACAAAAAACCGTGCACTTTGAGGTGTCCGTAACTGTACTTACATTTTCTATACTACAAATGTTTTACAATCATTCTTGTTTTGATTCCTACTGAATTGAATGTTGAAAAATAATAGCCCTCGTATATTCTCTCAAACGCAGCATGATACTTAAGTGTATAGTCTGTTTCATTTTTATTTGGACCATGGTGTGCCATGGAAAATGAGCTGATTTCACAAGGTATAATTTTGTAGTAATTCAATTTATTGTTAAATACCATGATTATAGGTACGTTAAACTAAAATTTTAAGGAGTAAATATATTGCCCCGGCTACCACGCTAACATCTGTGGTAGTCGTTAACCCCTAATAAGGGAACTCTTCCTCAATTTCGACGGGCAAGGCTAGCCACCTACCCGGCCTAAGGGCAAAGAGGGCTCATAGAACCACTTTGTGGTTATAACAGGCCACTGGCCTACAATAAGAGGAAGAAGAAATATATTGCCAAGTTTTCCCAAACGTTGATAGCAAATGTTGAGATGCCAGCTACTAGATCTAGTCCATCAACCAATAACAAATACTCTCAAAGGGAATACTGGACAGCTGGCGATTTCGAACTAGAAAACTTGATGGTGCTGCTTTTACATGGATTGGTGTGGCAAACTTTTTACAATTATTGCGTTGACGTTAGTACTTTCAAATTCAGCTATATTATCTGTTTTATATTATTTATAATATAAATAACAATGGTAGGTAGTATTTGTGCACTATATAATTGCCACAATTACAGTGTTTCAAAGTGCTTCAAATTATATTTTCGATTTCTAAGAGATCGTGACAGGTAGGTTTTTCTAACCAAACTTCTTTGTAATACCTGTATATATAATTGTATTTATCGTTGCAGATGCCAGAAATGCCAGCGAGCAGATTTAGATGAAATATTTAAAAAACCTGTCCCAGAGTACATGAATAAAAACTATCGAGTATGTTCTGATCATTTCTCTACAACAAGTTTCAGAAATCCAAATTACCAAGCCAAAATTATAAGTTGATAAGCCAGAAAAATACAAGGAATTCTAACTATATTTATCTACTCCTACTGTACAATGGCTATGAATTACAATTCATAATTCACGGTTTGCAGCCAATCATAAAATTCTATTTTCATAATTCAATAGTTTGCAAGTTGCAACCAATCAGAAAATTCTATTTTCATTATTCAATAGGTTGTAACCAATCACAAAAGTTATTCTTATTATTAAATGACTTTTGAAGTTAACAGCTGTCACAAATGTCATAATTTGGAAATATGAACACAAAACTCCTATTGCATAGGAGTAGATAAAATATTGTATTACATTCGCGATTATGGCCATTATTCACTCCGCGGCCTGTGGCGCAAATGTCATCTTCGTGAATAATGGCTGTCATAATCGCTCATATAATAATATACTAAATTTTGCACTACTAGTCTCAAAACGCACCGTTATTGGCCTATCTTTAGGTCGTGAAGTTGATTTTCTCCACCACGGGAGTGAAAGTCAAAAAACAATTTTCACCATGGTAACTAATAAATTGCTAAGTTACCAAATATGACTATTTTAATTTTGACGTTTTAAAGAGCTGTATTGTCAGGTTGACAGTTAAAATATTTTCGAAATTTGTTGGGAATTTAGGTATTAAGCCGTTTGGTAGTGCAAAAAATAGCATATACACCACGGTAGCGAATCGTCTTATAACCTTCGCGCTTTAGATACTTCGTGCTCAGTATCTAATACGCGCTCAGGTTATAATACTGCACTTCTCTACCTTGATGTATAATATACTATTATCTACTCCTACTGTATAATGGCCGTGAATTATTACGATTTATAATTCACGGTTTGCAGCCAATCATAAAATTCTATTTTCATTATTCAATAGGTTGTAGCCAATCACAAAATTTATTCTTACTATTAAATGACTTTTGAAGTTAATAGCTGTCACAAATGTCATAATTTGGAAATATGAACACAAAACTCCTATTGCATAGGAGTAGATAAAATATCGTATTACATTCGCGATTATGGCCATTATTCACTCCGCGGCTTGTGGTGCAAATGTCATCTTCATGAATAATGGCTGTCATAATCGCTCATATAATAAGTTATTATATGAGCGATAATAACATACTATTAAAAACACATTTTCGAAACGTCTCGATGTCTGTATTGCTTTTACAATAGCAAGATTTGAAATTCGCGGGCGTTTGACACACCGCATCGATAGAGGTCGTCACTGTTTCTATTCGCACTACTGCACATGCTATTAATATACAGCTGTCCAGTATTCCCTTTGAGAGTATTTGCGAATAAATTATATTTGTCATTGTGAAATATTAATAGCACATCAATCAAAATGCCAAAGTTATAAGCAGAGAACAGAAAGTTTCTATTAAAAAATGTTGTAACCATTAAAGCGGCAAATCGAAATGTAACATTAGCTATATTATCACAGCTGCAGGATATGTTTGGATGAGTAATTGGTTACATAAGTTATTCGTTTAGATTATACAGGTAAATTGGAAATATAAATGAAATTTACTTTTTAGGTACGATATACTTAAGACAGGGGTAGATAAACGTAAGGTCTGAATATTGGGACTTTAGAATTAGAGAAGACTTACAGCGATATGGCAATACGATACATCACTGACGAAATTCGGAGAGAAAGTAGCCATGAGGTTCTTAGATTACTTCTTTACCATTGTCAGTATAATTCAATTGAAATGGCATGGGGGTTTTGTAAAAACGGTTACAACAAGCACATAAAGTCACGTCCTTCATCTAAAGATAAGGTAGCGAACTTATGGCTTGAGACATTCTCAAACGCTTAATCGTGTAGCTAAATTACTGCAGACACACTGATGAACTTATATGTGACGACCGGAAAAAATACATGGCAACACTTCAATAGACAACGTTCTTCCTTTCGTTATATCTTTGGGTGAAGTTGACAGTGGGAAATCTTCTGAAGAAATGATGGAGGACGACTAGTAAAAACGAAGCAATACCAAGATCTGAGATTGCTTGAGATTTAAAGAAAACATGATCAAGAAAATGAACACAAAACATATATCTAATGGTTACTCTAAGAATTTTTATAAGATTTTTATTTTGAATAGTATACAATGCGTCATTAGAATTTCAAAGAAATTTTTGTAGAAATTAATGTAAGTCAAGTTACTTATAGTTAAGTACGTATTAAGATCTAATAAATGATCTGCTACTATTAATCACTAGTTTTCATAGTAAACAAAATCATTGAGTGTGTAAGTTAATTTCAGACGAGAATTTGTAATACATAGGTAATCTACTTTCCTCTTATCACTTTACGCACGACAAGAATTTATACTGAATAAAAATCAAGATCAAAATATTCAGTTATAATATCACAAGAGCATAAAAAATAATCGAATATTTTATTTCCTGACCAACAAGACATATTCTGCGAAAAGTCACGACAGCGCAGCTGGAGTGATTTTTTTAAGGAATACGTCGAGTTGCTGAGAAGTAAACGATTATTTTTGATGATCGAGTGATATTCGTTATAATTATATATTGAATGGAAAATAAGTAAACAAGAAAAAATCATATTATTTTGTAGTTAAAAACGTATTAAAATCCCAACAATGTTCAAAATCATGGCTCTAGATTGAATATTTTTAATGGTTGGACCCAGCGAAAAACCAAAACGGTTATATCATGTTGTCAAGGGTATAATTGCTGATCTATACATCGTAACTATAATAAATAGACATTTTCTATTGGCTTACTATGTAAGGAATTATATAATCCTCCTAATATTTCTTCTTCTTAAACATTCAAAGTTGATTTGGCATCATTGTTTTCTTCTGTCATAGAAATTTATAACATAAAATCCTTCAAATGTAATAGTATTTAACATTACAAGCCAGGTAAAACAGTTTTTACTGGCGATAGGATTGGGATGACTGGCGAGCCGTTAGGCGAGCCTGTCATATCCTTGAGCCAGTAAAAATGGTTACCTGGTGTGTTTTGTTGAATATTTTATTTGTTTCTCACTTGTAAATAAACTGCTCAAGGACAGGTCTAACGAGTAGCTTCAGAATGTGTAGTTCAAAACGTGACCACCGAGCTTCTGTAGATGGCGCCAAGTGGACAAACCGCCACTGTGCTACAATGCTTGGAAATTTTGCAAAGTGGAAAGCCAAAACCAAATAGCGCATGAAGGTGCTCGGGACCTTAGCAACAACTTTGCCCCCTTTCAAAATTTCGATATCTGTAGCCGTTCGAAAGTTACAGGCGATCCGGACGGACGGACAAAACGTTCGCATAAGTACGCTGAAGCTACTAATAACTAGAAATTTACCATTAATTCAAAATGTCAAACTGACAAGCAACTAAATTTATCAATATGACACATACTAAGGAAGACAACTCTGGCTTTGCACGCTATCATTTATCTATGAGCACGCTTGTAAAATATAACTGGCTAGCCAGTAAATTTTTTACTGGCTAGCCAGTTAAGAAACATTTTCAAGGTGAATACAGTGACTTGATAAATTGATGTTTACAAGTGAGGAACAAATAAAATATTTTTTGCACTACTAGTCTCAGAACCGTCGCCTGCGTTGGTTAACAAAAACTGCGTCTTAGTGAAGCCTGCCAGCTAGCCGAATGTCGGTTATATGCAAATTATGGACACTTCATGAAATTGGCGCTGGTTGACACCGTTTGACAGATCACAAACATAGATTGGTTATAACATGTGTCAATTAAAAGTCTTCAAGAATATGATAGCAAATCGCGTAAAAAGCGTTATTATGTCGTAATCTAAGCTTGAGTTCAGTGTTTTAAATTACGGGTACGATCATCGCAGGCGACGGTGAATAGTTTGTGTGTTTGTCTAGTTGACGCTTCAATAGATAATATAGTAGCAAACTAATTAAAAATTGCTGCAAGTAAGATACATGATTATTGTGTAGTTTCGTACAAATACATTATAATTTTAGGAGATTTTGATGGCCTAATTATCTTAGAACAACACAAACAGCGATTGAAACGGCTATGTTAGGAGTAAGCTTACGGGACCACATACGAAATGAAGAAGAACGAATGTAGAGGATGTAATACAACGAATTGCGAATTTGAAATGGAATTGAGTGAGCCACATAGCAAGAGAAGGAAACGATAGATGGACTAAACGCATCGTGTAGTGGGGACCGCAATCACAAGAGAACCGTGGGGTGTCCACATAGATGTTGGATAGACGATATAAAGGAAACGCTTGGCAGAAACTGCCATCAGTTGGCTGAATAGATGTGACTGGAAAAAGCGTAGAGAGGCCTATGTCCAGAAGTGGGCGAAGAAATGCTACCGAAGAAGAAGATATAATTGAAAGCTCACAAAATGTTGAAGGCTGTAATTTTTAATTGGATGACCTCACAAGGATAAACCAATGCTGTTCATCATATATTATTAGTTTTATAATTATCAAGATCTTAAATCAATTTGATAATAAAGTTTCTTTCTTCGTAACTGTTTATATAGATAGCAATTGTGAACACTGCCCTTTATTAATGAAAAATGTGACTAGTATATGAATAGGGCTGCAAACTAATTTTTGTATTGTAGAACGATAAGGGGCTCGAATCAAATATCGTCTGCCTAATTCGTAGCCTTTCGGAGATGAGAACCTCCAAGCAACACACATTCGCATGGTCATTTTTGACCATCTTGGAGATTTAAGGCCATAATTGTGTATTTGATCTAAAAAGAATATAGCCCTAGGATTATTATTGTTAGCATCTTCTTGAAGGGTTTCTAATTTCTTCAAAACATTTATATAACGGTCAAAAAGACTCTGTAAATTCTGAAGTTTCTCATTAATTATTTCATTCTTTCCTAGCAGATAAGAAACGATAGCGCGGTAGTAAATAAACAATAAAAGCAGTGTTTAGACTTTTTAAATGAGTGAAGCGTCCAGTAGAATTACGAGAAGTAGCAACACTCAGGCGCAATTCCCGAAAAAAAGAAAAAGAGTACCGGAATCGCCAGAGCATTTCGAAAGGTGGGAACTCGAGAAATTAGCCTCTCAAAAGAGTAGAAAAATAGGCTGGTCGCCAGAAGCAGAAGAAGAACAGAAAATAAGCGAAGAGACGAAGGAAGACGCAGAGATAAAGTCAGAAGAAATGGATGAATTAAAAGCACTGATATAGGAGCTAAAAGCGGAGATAAAACAAGACATGAAGAAAAATCAAGAAGAATTGAAGATTGAGCTTAAGTCCAGCCTGGAAAAAATTTAAAAAATAAAATTGGAAAATGAGAAGCTAAGAAATGAGAACCAAAAATTAATTCAAGAAAATATAGAAATTAAAAATGAGATAGGAGAGATTAAGAAGAACATAGAATAGCTAGAGAAAGAAAAAAAGAAGAATAACGTGGTGGTAACTGGGATAAACATAAAAGGAAATGAACCAAGTGTACTAAAAGGAGAGATGCAGACCTTTATGAAAAACCACTTAGAGGTGGATATTAAAATTAAGGGAGCTCATAAAATGGGAGAAAAAGTCTGCTTAATTGAGTTAGAAAATGCTGAGGTGAAAACAAGAGTTATGGGTAACAAACAAAAGCTGAGAAAGATCCAAACACAAAGAATCTACATCAATGACGACTTAACTAAGACTGACAGAGAAAAGCAGAAGAAAATACGGGAGCTAGCAGAGCAAAAAAGAAGGAGCGGAAAAAGCGTGAAGGTTGGTTACAATAGAGTTGTAATAGAAGGAGAAGAATGGAGGTGGGACCCAAATTTAAAACAACTCCAAAAGCATAAACCACCAAAAAACTAAATAAAACAAAAGCAGACGGATTTTTGAGGACGAACCTGGCAAGACATTAACAAAGAGAAAAGAAACAAGAAAACAAAAAGAGTAAGAGTAGGTGGGAGAAGAAATCAATACAAAAAGAATTAAAGATAGGAACTTGGAATGTACGAGGTACTTTTAAAGAAGGAGCAATTAAAAACTTAGAAAAATAATGCAAGATTATGACATTGATGTACTAGCCCTGCAAGAAACAAAGCAAACTGGAAGTGAGATAATTGATCTGGGTAAACACATCATGTTTAAGAGTAGTGGGAAAAATCGATATCTTGGGACGGGTTTTCTGATACAAGGAAGGATAAAAAGAAGGGTGGTGGATTTCAAAACAGTATCAGACAGGTTATGTTACCTAAGACTGCAAGGAAAATATAGAAAGATCAGTATTATAAATGGACATGCCCCAACAGAAGAAAAGGATCTGGAAACAAAGAGCGAATTCTATGAAAAGATGTGTGATATAGTAGGGAATATACCAAGTTATGATATAAAAATGGCAATAGGAGACCTAAACGCGAAAGTAGGGAGAGAGGTGATGTATCAAAATGTTACGGGAGGGAAAAGTTTGCATGCAGAAAGTAATGAAAATGAGAAAAAGTTAATTGAATTTGCGGCTGAGAATCAAATGAAGATAGTAAGCACAAGCTTGGATCACAAAGACATACACAAAGTTACCTGGATATCGCCGGATGGTCGTGTCAAAAATCAGATAGATCACGTACTAATAGAAGCCAAACACTTTAAAGCGATCAAGGATTGTAGAAGTTATCGAGGAGCAGATGCAGACAGCGATCACATTAGTGTCTAGTTATAGCAAAACTCAGGCAAGAATTGCCAACACTAAGAAAAGAGTAAGAAGATATACAAAAATACGACATAGAGAAGTTACAAGAAAAGAAAGTGGCAGAAGAGCTCGAAAAAGAAATAGAACAGAGGTTAGCTAGTGTGGAAGAAACAAATCAAACAATAGAAGAAGAATGGGCAGGAATACAAAAAGATGTAACAGAGGCGGTAAATGTCTGCTTAGGGAAACAAAAAAATATAAGAAGAGAAGAGTGGTTCGATGAAGAATTTAAGAGAGCACTAAATGAAAGAAACAAGGCAAAAATGGAAAGAGACCAAAATGGAACAGAAAAAGCAAAAAGAAATTACAAACAAAAAAGAAAGATAGCAAAAGAAATCTGTAGAAAAAAAAGAGAGAGCAACTAGAAAAACGACTAGAAAAAATGGAAGAACATTTCGTCAATAAAGAAGTAACAAATTTCTATCAGGAAGTAAAGCTTTCAAAACAAAACACAAATACCCGAGCAATTTTTTGCAGGAATGAAGAGGGTTTGTTAATAGGGGAGACAAAGGAGAAATTGGAGAGATGGGCAAGGTACTTTAACAATCTGTTAAACGAGATAGAAGGAAAAGAACTACAAATCACGCAAGCAACTCAAGAGGCAGCAGAAGTTAATGAACAGGAGGTAGAAGAGACGACAGAAAAGGAAATATATGAAGCTATAAAAGACCAAAAGAATAATAAGAGTGCGGGGGAGAGTAGAATCCCGGCAGAAGTGCTAAAACATGGAGGTGAGAAGTTGCAGAAGAAATTGATCAACTTGATAGAAAGAGTATGGTGTGAAAAGAATGCCAGATGATTGGCGTAAGGCACTTATCTGTCCAATTTTTAAGAAAGGGGATAAGACGATGTGTAAAAATTACAGAGGAATCGCGCTGCTTGACGTAGTATATAAGATAATGGCCAAGTTAATAAGAAAAAGAGTACAGGTGATAGAGGACCGAGTAGTGGGAGAATACCAAGGAGGTTTTAGACCAGGAAGATCAACAATAGACCAAATTTTCACCATCAAACAGATCCAAAGCAACAGCTATGAGCAAAATTTAGGTCTGCATATGCTCTTCATGAATTTTAAACAGGCATACGACTCAATATGTAGAGAAAAATTATACCAAGCACTTGTAAAGTTGAATATTCCAAGTAAATTAATAAATCTAGTGAGAATGACATTAAAAAATACAAGTAATAAAATTCTAATAGATGGGAGTGTCTCAGAACAATTCAGAGTTGGAAGAGGGTTAAGACAAGGTGACCCGCTGTCAACGAACCTATTTAACATGGTAATGGAAGTTATAGTAAAAGATAGCAAGATCCAAACAACAGGCTCAATTTACCATCATAAAACGCAATGTATCGCTTATGCAGACAATGTACGTCCTGGTAACTAGATCAAAAAAAGAATTAGAAAAGGTTTTCAAAAATTTGAAGCAGTAAGGAAAAAATTTGGATTACAGATAAATAAAGAAAAAACAAAGTACATGGAGATGAGAGTAGAAGTAACAGAAGAGAATAAATTTGTCAAATTTAACACAGAAGAAGGAGAACAAATTTTTGAGAGAGTTAGCCAGTTTGAATATCTGGGGGTGACGATAACAGCCACAAACCAAGAGGAATATGAAATCAATAAAAGAATAATTAAAGGAAATAAAGCAGCAGGATCACTCTCAAAAGTATTAAGAGAAAAAAAATATATCAAGAGCAGTCAAGATCAGAGCCTATGAAACAATCATAAGACTAGTTGTATTGTATGGATGTGAAACGTTGGTAATGACAAAAAAAGACGAACAAAAGCTAGAAATCTGGGAGAGAAAAATCTTGAGGAGGATAATGGGAGGCATAAAAACTGACGAAGGAGAGTGGAGAAGGCGTACAAATAAAGAGGTGCTGGATTTGTATAAAAAGACAAAAATAACACAAAGAGTTCGAGCACAGCGAGCAAGATGGTTAGGACACATCTGCCGAATGTCAGAGCAAAGAGTGGTGAAAAAAGTCTTGTACGGAGGAGAAGGGGGGAAAAAGAAGAGAGGAACACCAAAAAAAAAGTGGCTCCAGGAAGTGAAAACTGATATAAGTGGGGCAGGCATAAATAACTACGAAGAAATAGCAATGGACCGGAAAAAGTGGAAACAATTAGTGAAAACCATTGAAGTCAAGGGCCTCCAAGGCCTGTACTACTGTTGTATATATATATATATATATATATATATATATATATATATATATATGAATAGGGCTGCAAACTAATTTTTGTATTGTAGAACGATAAGGGGCACGAATCAAATATCGTCTGCCTAATTCGTAGCCTTTCGGAGATGAGAACCTCCTAGCAACACACATTCGCATGGTCATTTTTGACCATCTTGGAGATTTAAGGCCATAATTGTGTATTTGATCTAAAATGAATATAGCCCTAGGATTATTATTGTTTGCATCTTCTTGAAGGGTTTCTAATTTCTTCGAAACATTTATATAACGGTCAAAAAGACTCTGTAAATTTTGAAGTTTCTCATTAATTATTTCATTCTTTCTTAGCAGTAATGCATTTTCTCTCTGCAACTGTGTTGTCTCACCACGCTGAACATTAACTTGTACTGCAACATCATTTTTCTATAAAAATAAGTTACTGATGTATATATTTAATAATAATAAAAGAAATACTTACCGACTGACTGTTTAACTGATCATTTAAAGGTTCAATTTCAGATTTATACTTGTCACACAGTAAGGTAAGTTTCTGATTTTTGGTTATTAAGGACTGACTTTCACAATGGTCCTTAAGCTTCTGTTACAAGGAGAAATAGAGATTTGCTTGCCATTCGGGATTCATTGCTTGGAATAAGCACAGGAGCATGTGGAACGGAAATAGGAGGGGGCATTAGATCTAGATTAAAATATAAATATAGTAAAAACATGGTTTTATCGTGCATATCTTACCTGTTTTTTTTTATTTATGGAATCGCATTATTTTTCGGGGGTGAGCGGATGGCCCCGCGAGCAAATGCTCGACTCTCAAGCGGCCGGCCTGGGTTCGAATCCCGGCGACTGTATAGAGTTTAAACATAGTACGTTCCCCGGCTACCACGCTAACACCTGCGGTAGTCGTTAACCCCTAAGAAGGGAACTCTTCTACAGTTTTGACGGGCAAGGCTAGCCACCTACCCGGCCTAAGGGTAAAGAGGGCTCACAGAATCACTTTGTGGTTAAAACAGGCCACTGGCCTTTAATAAGAGAAAGAAGTAGAAGCATTATTTTTCAAGTTTTGTCTGCCTCCTGAATCAAGAAAGTATTCAGTGGCCGCGAAGTGCAATGAACACACCTTTGATCTGTCACTAGGAGGTTCAAACTCAAAGTCATCTGAAATAGAAATTGCGATTTGAAGTTACTAATTTATCATACATTTATCCCTTCGCTGACAATAACTAAATAGTCATTTGAAATTAAATTTCTATCACAAACCGCTACCAATGCAGAAAGGCTTAATTTTAAATCAACACCTTATTGGTACGAAATTTGAAAATTATAACTAGCCGCTGTTAACCTAATTAGCAATGGAAATGTGTCCAAATGTTTATGCAGGATTTTTATCCAGCACATCACTGGTATCTTTCATATTTTCCCCTTGCATGATAGCCTTTATCCAGCTACAAAAATTTTCCATATTTGATGGAAATTCGTGATAGGAGACATTTTTATTATAACTATTTCCACACGAAGGAATACAAGACATTTTCAAAAATGTTTTAACCAAACACAAGTTTTCAAATTTGAAACGTCAAATTGTGTCAACTAGCGCCAATGGGCAAAATGTGAAGTATTGCAATAAATGTCAAAACAGGTTAGCTGGCAGGCTTTGTATATGTACGCTACAGTCGCTTTATATACACTAACGTTAACAGTCTGGCCATATATGGTCACGATTCTCATTGGTGCCGCCATTTTATGTCTTGCGTCATTTTGACAATAAGATTTAAATTTCACAAATGTCAAAGTCACATTTATTCAAATAAAATAAGTTGACATTCAATCAAGAAAAATCGTTTGAAATGCGAGTACATAGTTAAAAACTGATCATAATTTTTAGAAACAACTAGAACTATAATTTATTAACGGTAAGCTGACAAGGTTTAAAGAAATATATCAATTTCAAAAATTTTCTTCAGATATGAGGTATTGCTGTGCAGTCGGATGCAAAAGCAAATCTGAAAAATGTGTGCAACGGAAACTTTCCTTAGGAATAGGGACACACGGGACTTATGGACAAAAAAATTAATAGAGAAAATTGGTACCCGAATGGAAATTCAAGAATTTGTGAAAAGCATTTTGCAGATTGTATGTGTGAAAAAGCACGAGTTGGTGACAAAAAAGACGTAACGATAATGCTGTTCTAACATTATTTACCTTCTCATCGTCTGCTTCGGAGCCTACAGCCATTGAAAAATACCAATGTCTTTATAAACAACTGGTAAAATTTTAAAATAACATTATCCGTTCGAAAAACTGATTTTATCGAAGTTTTAATTTTAGGTATGGAGTCTTGTGCATTTGAATGCAAAAATAGATATGAACATGGTATTAAGATGAAAAGCTTCACTAGAAATCAAAATGCGGGGCTTGTGGTCAAACAGGTTAATCGAGCATATTAGAATAACATAAAAGGTCAGAATAGAATCTAAATGTAAAAGCATTTTATATAAATAAAATGCATATTGTTGATGTAAAACGTATTGCAATTTTTACTCAATTAGAAAAGTTTATTATATCCAAAGTTATCGGTGTTCGTTTAAGAATAGCTGTAACCAAAACGAAAAAGCAAAATACACAACGAAGCAAATACAGTTGTACTTCTGTGGCAATGCACAATGTAGGCTATACAAATTAAGTGGAAGTTATGAAAAGTAATTTTAAGCTTATTAGACTGTATACTCACTGTTTTATTAGTTTTGGGATCACTGTAAGTTCTGTAGATTTGCTATTATTTATGTGAACACTAACTGTAAATAAAGTTTATAATATCTCATTGATACGACATTGTTTTACTATTTAGTCATATATTTACTTATACTAAGGCCCGGTCTTTTCAACTCATAATAAAGTGTCCAATATGTATTTAACAACTAAGTTTATTAGAAAGATGTATTTAACAAATAAGCGTTGGGCGTCTTTCCATTCAGAATTGTGGGCCAAATAGTTACCGGGTAAATAAATTTAGTGACCAAATAATAGTCATGTTGGTAGTAAATAAATCACTAGGGACAATCTTCACCATACAGTTATGATAAAGATAGTCATATCTGAAAACCCGTGGTAAGAACAGAGATAACCTATTCCCATGACAGCTGATGTAATTCTGTCAGTCAGTTTATGTTTTCATATTAAAGAACCTCGTGATAGTGAAAAGTATTTTGTGTTTGTGTGTGCAACTTAAATTTTATAGAAGAATTCCATTATGGAACAACAAAAGAAGAAAAGGGAGCGAACACCAAATTTTACTGAACTAGAAACACGGTATCTTGTAGATATTGCAATAAAATATTCTAACATTGGGAAAACAAGCGCACTGATGCAGTTACATGGAGAGAAAAACTAACCATTTGGCAAACCATTGCTGCAGAATTTAACGCCTTGGCGGGCACTGTAAATAGAACAGCAAAAACTCTTCGTCTAAAATATGACTGTATTAAACAAAATATAAAAAGAAAGAAACGAAAACCAAGGTTGAAATTTTCAAGACAGGAGGAGGACGACGTGCCCATACTGATTACCTAACTGATTACGAAGAAAAGTTAATGGGTTACATGCGCATGGGCATAAATGGTTTACCATCGCAAAATGATTCTGATGTTGTTACAGCAGGTGTGTACATACACATAAAATTGCTTTATATATTTTTTATTATTTTATATAGGTATGTAGGTACTTTTATTATTATGGGTGAAAAAATCTATAAAATATCTTTTAATAGGTATATCCTCTACTTCGAACAACAATACTCAAGATAATGAAGTAATAATGAACATTTCACTTAACAATTCTGCAACTGCCCACACTGAACCAATAATATTAGCTGAGTGCATTGCATCCGAAGGAGGAAAACCCTGTGCAATTATTAACAAGGATGCACTGGAAGATATAATTACTGGAGAAGACACTGATACAATTAAAGTACGTACGTATATAAATTGTTTTAATAAAAAAACACCTTACAGCTATAATTATGGTGTTTATTTATACATAGGTATAATAAAATCGGAGGAAATTACAGCTTGAAAATATTTGATAATTATTAAATTATGTTTTTACAGAACACTGATTCAACTTCAACTAATTGGGCTAAATGGACACCATCTCACCTAAAACAGAAAAAGCACAAAGTTCTTATGCAAAAAAGAAATGTAAATAAAATGACTCTCAATCAAAAAATTGACACAATTGCAGATTCAAGGAAAGAATTAATAAAATTGCAAGCAGAATTGGCTGAAAAGGAATTACTACACCAAGAGAAATATTGTGACTTGCAGAAGATGTTCTTGGAAAAGCAAGAGGAACGTCAGCAACAAAAACACGAGCAGCAAATGCAACTTTTATATTTGCAAAAGCAAACTCTCATTGACCAAGATCGAAGGCTATTAAAAGAACATGAGTTAAAGGTCGAGCTGTTGAACCGAGAAATTGAAAATAAAAAATTAGGAATTTAAAGAAAAAAAGTTATAAAATGAAATTTGTGTTAGGTTTTTCTTATTTGTGTTTTATTTTTAATAAGTATGTATAAATAACTATTAAAAAATTATAACAAAGTTTGAAAATAATTAACTATTGTTCTTCTGACTGCATCATCTTGCCTTAAAGCAACCACAGCTTCCCCGGGTAGTTGATAGTTTACTTCAGGTTCTGGCTCGTTTACATCTTCTGGTAGTCCATCGTTGTTTTGACAAGCAACATTGTGCAAAACAGCTGCTGCAACGATTATTGCTTGTGCTAAAGACAACCGGCATCGTATTCCAAGAGACAGAATAGGAAAACGACGTTTCCAAATGCCAAATGTTCTTTCGATCACATTCCTAGTCCTTATCTGAGCTTCATTATAAAGATTTTCAGCATCTGTTTATGGCTCATCTAGGGGTGTTAACAAATAGGAGGAAAGAGGGTAGCCACTATCTCCCACCAGTAATGAGTTTCCCATTTCACCAGTTTCAAATCGCATCCTAAGTGCAGAATTATTAAATATGTGGGTATCGTGGGCTGAACCTGGCCACCGTGCCACTATATCAGTAAAACAGCAATTTGCGTTACAGACAGCTTAGACATTCAAGGAAAAATAGCCTTTTCTGTTTCTAAAGTTCTCTGCTTCGGGTCCACCAGGTGATTGCAGTCTAATATGTGTACAGTCAACAGCACCCAAAACTCTTGGGAACCGTGCCAGTCTTGAAAATTGTAGAATTGTAGCATTCTTCTCTTCAAGAGTTTGTGGTAAATGCACATAGTTGGCCCGCAAGTCCGCCAATGCCAAAATTACTCTTTGTATAATTTTTCCAGCTGTTGATTTATGTATCCCACCAAAGTCGGCAATAGAAATGTAGAAACTTCCGGAAGCTAGGAACCGTAATAGCAGAAGTAACTGCGATAGTGGTGGAATGACGTTATTCCTAACAATATTATACAATATAATTATGATCAATATTTAGTAGCTAATTCTTTTACCTACCTCTCAGTACGATGTTGTAGCCTATCTTCAATTTGCCGCAATATATGCCTCACACTAGCCTTTGACAGCTTGAATCTTCTAATGAATTCATTATCATCCCAATCAGGGGCGTGCTGGGCCGCCGGGACACCGGGCAAATGCCCGGTGGCCTGCGCCCGTCAGTGTTCTGATGGCCTGCGCCCTTAAATTTTTCACTCTATTGAACAGTTTAGCAGTTTTCTTTAAAGAATCCCATAAGAGAATGGATATGTGGCGTGATCGGGAAACAAATCAAACCAACAAGAGATTGCAATTGGGGAAACGAGATGGTGGTCAAAAAACAAAGCTTTAATCTGGGTTTTCGAAAAATATAAGATTCAAACCTCAGCGTTGTACGTAGAAATAATAATAACACTAATCAAAATTGAAGAAACTCAAGATATAACTCCCGATGTTAGAGCGAAAGCCAGAAATTTAAAGGAACAATTATTAAAATATAAAACAATTTTGATTGCACAGATTTATCTCAGAGTATTCAGTATTACTGAACCCGCGTCTAACTATTTACAAACTAGCAGATTAGATCTCTTAAAAAGTCAACAATTGGTTTCCGCCGCTCTTGTTCAGCTTAGATCCATTCTAAGGGATATGACAAGCATTAAGCTAGAAGCTGATAACTTTATTGACTGGGCCGAAAACGAATTTGATTCTAGAGGTGCAGATGTGCTATTGGAACATAATTTTCCTGCGAAACGCTCTAGGAGAGTAAAAACAATGCCTGGTGAATTTTCTCGTGATAATCCGATTGAAAATATTTTTCAAAATTCACTGTTCAAGTCCACAATTTTATTTTGGATCGTGTCATTGAAAGCATGGGTTCCAGATTCCAGTAAAACAGAGAACTCTACTTAGATCTTTTATATTCTGTGGCCCTCTAATTTTAAAGAATTAAAAGATACCCCTATTCCATCAAACGCCTTCAGTAAGTTGGCTGAAACATTATCTCATTTCGATAACAGTGTAACTAAAGAAAACCTACAGTCTAAACTCATTAACTTTATTCTTCTTAACATAGAATTTCGGCTTAGACCGCGTAGTATTTGTATATGAACACCAAGCTTTTTCTGGCTTAATGTGCCTTGCACCTTGTGAAGTCGAGCAAAAACCCGCGCGATGGTCATGCTCTTTGGTGGCTCGTGTTGTTTGAGTATCTTGAGAACGGGGATACTTAGGCAGATTTGGCCGTTTTGCTGTTTATGCATCCATATTCACTAACGTTTTGCAAGGCCTTGCAGCTTACATCATCAGAGTGAAAGTCGCACTAAGAACCGAAGGGGTAAAAGGTTGGTAAAGGTTCAGGGTTATTTCAATTCCCCCAACTGGGAGCGGGCTGCTATAGGGACCTTGCGTCCCTCTTCAGCCAAGAACGGGAAGTATAGGATGGGTGAGAGAAAGGAGGGGTGGCGACTGGAAGAAAGGTCAGGAAAGGTGGAGAAATACTGCCCCGGCATTCGCCTCAGAGAAAGTACTCTGTTGACTCAGGAAAACCACCTAAAAACCTGAATCAAGGCAGGCGGCCGCAGGAATCGAACCCACGACCTCCCGAATGCTAAGTGGACGTGCTACGCACTAAGCCACGGAGCTCGGTAGAGAACCGAAGGTCGGTGTGGAGCTATTTATAGTCCTCTGGGCCAGGCGCGCGGAGTGGCGTAACGCTGGTTGGTCGTCCGAGTGCAACGTAATCCGTGGGGCGTGGCCGTATGACGCACAGTGGTTGTAATGCTTTAGATCGTGTATCACAGGGGTCCACATTTTACTAAGCTTGAAGTCATCTTCCGTGTTGATATTATTTGGATGTTTTTCTATTTCTATGGCTCCACGTATAACTCGCGGGAAGTAATGAGGTATTCTGGCCAGTACTCTAGCGTGCTCAAATTCTAAAGTGTGCCCATTTGTAAACATATGCTCAGCTACGGCTGATTTTGTGATGCGTTTGTGTTTACAATTGCCTTTATGTTCTTGAAGTCTTAGATCAACTGAACGACCAGTCTCTCCAATGTAACTCCAGCCGCAAGAACAAGGAATGCGATATACGCCAGCGGTTTTTAAACTTGGAATCTTGTCTTTTACCGATCTGAAGCCGTTACCCAAAGTTTCCTTGCTCGTGAACACAGTTTTGATGTTGCATCGTTGCAGAACGCGTCCTATCTTATCAGTCGAGCCTTTAATGTAAGGTAGAAATGCGAAGCCTTCCAGAGGTGGGGATTCTTCTTTAGTCTTTTGAGTCAGCAAACAGCAAAACGGCCAAATCTGCCTAAGTATCCTCGTTCTCAAGATACTGAAACAACACGAGCCACCAAAGAGCATGACCATTGCGCGGGTTTTTGCTCGACTTCACAAGGTGCAAGGCACACTAAGCCAGAAAATGATGGGTGTTCATATACAAATACTACGCGGTCTAAGCTGAAATTCTCGTTTCTGTCTGAATTTTCGCAAAATATATTTTTTGCTGAAAAGGTATCGATTAAAAACATAAAGAAAATGACCTTTATTTTCTTCAGGTAACCAAAAAAATATAGGTATAAACAGGATGCTCTATTTGAAAAAATGAAGTTAGGTGCCACCCAGAATTAAATGGGACACCTTATGTGATTAGAAATAATTTTATGTGACGAAGAAATTGCTTAGGTGAAACTTTTATAATTACAAGAATTTTTTCATATATTTTCAATAAAAAGCGCTACAGAGCTCGGACTCTTAGGTGGGACACACGTACGCAATAATTGGTTTGGGCCTGGCCTGCTCTGCTGTTTAGGCCCGGCCTGCATTTGTTCTGCCAGCACGCCCCTGATCCCAATTATTTAAATTATCTGGTCTTGGATGTACCATGTATTCACGACGCTCACGATTAACTATATCCACTATTTCCACTAAATCATTTTCTAACAACTCCTCAAAATCTTCAAACATGTCCATCTTAATAATATTTTTAATAAAATGACAAGAAATTATTGTTTTTAACCTCAAATATAAATAATGACCAAACCTGCATCAATATGTTTTGAAAGTTCAGCGCGGTAAATTTTTGATATTCGACTAATTTCGCCAATGGTCGCCTATTTATGAGCAAGATAAAACGTTATTAGTTAGTTGAACTAGCTAATAAGTTATTTGCCAAATACTGAGCCTTATGTAGCCAATAAGAGTTATTTGGAGGTGAAAAGACAATTTCAAAAGTTATTTGTCAAATAAATTTATTGGGAAGTTTATTAGGAAGTGGAAAGACCGGGCCTAAGCATTTATTTAATTAAACTATTTTCCAACACTAACTGCGCCACTGCTTTTGACCCGCCACTGAAGGCGGCCATATTCTGTCTTATGTCATAAGTGACATTTCATATGGCCAGACTGTTGTATATAAAGTGACTGTAATGTACGCAGGCGACGATCAGAACACACCATTATTGGCCTATCTTTAGGTCGTGACGTTGTTTTTCTCCACCTTGGGAGACAAAGTAAAATAAGCAATTTTCACTGTGGTATCTAATAAATTGCTAAGTTACCAAATATGTTTTGTCACCATCAGACATTACTATTTAAATTTTGACATTTTAAAAAGCTGTATTGTCAGGTTGACAGTTAAAATATTTTCGAAATTTGTTGGGAATTTTAGGTATTAAGCCGTTTGGTAGTGCAAAAAATAGTATATACACCATGGTAGCGAATCCTCTTATAATCTTCGCGGTCAGTATCTAATATGCGTTCAGGTTATAATACTGGGCTTCGCTACCTTGATGTATAATATACTATTATTTACTAGCAATATGATATTGTACATTTTCGTCATAGAAACAAAATATGACTAACTCCCTTAGAACAGAAAATAGACAGGAAGGCGCATTTCTTTTAACTTGGCTGTAACATCTAGGCGACGGAAACGGCCATTTTGAAAACCCATGTATAACTAATGAGGTGTGATACCGGTTTGACAGTTGTGGGTTTTAGTTAGTTTGAGACTAATTTTGGCTCTTCTCAGACCCCAAATACCAGGACTTTGGGCATTACATTCCATCAGTAAGTATTAATATTACTTTTCACTTCAAATAGAGAGATAATTTCTTTGAACATGTCACTTGTCATACGTACTTGTACACAACAATAGTCATGGGCATAGAAGGGAACGTATAATGGGTTCATTATTTGTAATCACACAATCTGAGGAAGCAATTTAAATTACAGACAGTGACTGAAGTCACACAAACTCACATGTAGTTATAAATCACATAGTGTAAAGTGCACTTAATAAAACTGTTGAAATTGTTTGCTGCACATGCACCATCTCGATATGATACGCCACTGCCAAAAGGAAACAACCATTCGCCATTTTGAAAACCCATCGCGGTCGCACGGATTTCTTACAAATGCGGCTTCCTGTCTATTTTCTGTTCTAATATAAGCTAACTCCCAAGGGACTAGTCAAATTATTTCTCCCTCAAACTCATGGTAACCATGCAACTACAAATAACGTCTTAGTAACCATACAATGAGGCAGTCCTTGATGTTATTTACATATTCTAATTTTAAATGTCATTATGACATTTTGATTATACCTGGTGAATCATGTATTAATTTTTAGCCAAATTTGGTCCAAATATAGGCGAAACAAACTATACATCATCAACACTAGCATATGACTTTGCATGATGCATACATATCGGTGACATCTTTGGGTGGTATGACTTATAATTATAAAGCTACAATATTCTAAGACAAAGCCAGCGGGTGTATCACCAGTTTCAAGGTACAAGATTTATTTGAACCACGATTTACAAATATACGACACTTTATCACTAGCAGCATGATTGCAAAAGTTCTTACGATGCTTGACAAAAGGCATTTTTCAAATTAATTTAAGTTTGTTTTAACTTACTTGACAAAGTTGCTGCTGGCAAAACTAACTCTTCGCATTGGAAGTCTTCCAGTTGTCACCATTGAAATGTCTTCTACAGCTTCGGTGAAATCCAAATCTGATAACGGATTTCGAGCTTTCTGAGGCTTTAAGATCTAATACCAGAATTTTGTTAACAAAAATATTAAAACCATTACCATTGCATGTCTTACCGACGAGCTACGGTTTTTTCCCGATTCCATTTTTCTGTAAACACTTACAACACAATATACATATGATTTTTACACTGTCTACTATACTTCATTAAAATTCAAGATAGAGCAAAATCTGCAACCCAAGTTACAAATATCAGCAATCAGTTGATTATTAATTTGATTTTATTAAAATGTAGATTATGGGATGTACCATCGGCTGCATAGAAAACTGGTACAGGTAGTTTTAGGTTGGTTATACAACCATGGCCGACTAAATTAAATACTATGGCCTGAACATAGGGAACACCCCCTAGAGACATCTAGTAATTAATACTGAAACGTATTTTATATATGGCGGCAAATTTAAATATTTGACATATGGAATACAATAGCATATGTTATTTCTATAGAAATGCTTATTTTTTCAATGTCGAAAATTGAAATATGAATAGATTAAGTCACCTTTGAAAATGTATTGACAACTTAAATATTATTCTAACAATCATAAGTTTTAATTTAATTAAATCCTTTAAGCAGCGGAGCGGAGCATCTGTCGCTGTGGGTTATGGTGTGACAGCTGCTGTGGCCGTGTGCTATTAGCACGGGTGAAACATAATCTACCATTATTTATTTTATTTTAACCTGTTTTACAGTATAAATACCCAATTACAAAACAGTTTTATCTCAACCAGACTTTGAACACCTGCAATATCAAGCACCAGACAATTCTTTGCACATTGGGAGAATTTCTATAGTAGCCCCGGTATAATAATATCGTCGTTTTTTGCCATATAAGAAGCATGGTATTGTTTTTTGAAGCCTTCACAACAAACTCCTTGCGGGTTTCTGCTGATAAAGGTTAAACAAGCTGTGCAGTTAACCATTGGCACCCATAAGGTTATCACTATCGTAACAGTTCAGGTCTTCTTGTTATCGCCGAAAAACTTTTTAACTTTCACTCCACACTCAGTCCAGCTTTGTGTACATCCTTAGTTGTGAAAATATTTTACTAAATTTTAAAATGGATAGTGCCAACTGCCTAGTGAATTGTGTGTTCGGCAGCAATGGGTTGAATTTTTACCAGAATTTTGTGGTATTAATAAACAGTAAGAAAACTACATGTTGCATGTTAACTACATTTTTATTGCACATATCTCTAAAATTACAGACTATACGGCCTTATGTAAAAATCATTTCAAACCACAGCAGCTTAACAGTGATAATTTCTGCAACTTGTAACTGATTGTTGTTTTGTTGTGTTAAGACTGGTTACGGACAATTTTTCATCTAATGTCGCACTTTTTAAAATGTTAAGTGGGGGATCAATTAGAAATTACATTGGGCATCCTTTTCTTTCGCCACTACCACTATTTTTGTTCTTCGATTATTGCCATTCTTTAAAATTGCCAGAAATTTGTTTTTAGAACGTGATATGTATTCCTCGAATGGAAAATTACTTCAACGTATTTGAGATTATTATATAATTTACAGAAGGGATTACCAGTTAAATCTGTTCGATATTTAACAAGAATGCATTTATATCCCACAAATTTTGAAAAGATGAATGTTCTGCTAGCTATCCCAATATTTGCTCCTACAGCGACTAGTTCATTTAAATTTTTGAAAGAATCCGGTGACAATAATTTTCTTAACGTTAATACTACAGTAACATACATGGGGAATATTTATAATTTTTTCCAAATACACGTTTCAAACAAAAGTCAATACATTCGTTCCTTGGATAGCAGCATTGCATCTTACGGGATTACCAGGATTGACAAAGGAAACCGCACACGCTCTAGAATTCACTTCAGAAAAGTACTTATTTATGCATAAAATTTCTTCTTGAGCAAGCTGGCTTCTATTATGTATTAACACGAGCATTCAGTTCTGATGCAGTTTAAGCAACTTTCTCTCCATGAAGCTACAGATGCCCGAACAGCAGAATACGCACTAAGGCAAATTTTGCGCTGTGGAATAGTTAAATCGTCTGCCAGTTCAAATAGCGCAGAACATTTTAGTTTTATTAGTAGTATTGCCCAACTGTCATCTCTCCAAACAGCATCCATCAATAGCGAAGGATTGTTATTACCAGTAGAACTACGGTTGAAAATCCAAAGTTTAAAAATCAATGATATGTCTGAAACCAACATTTACTCAGCATCCATAGCATTTGTATCGGCTAAACTGCAGAATCTGGGGCCAATTCCCCTCCTTTTATTGATTTCCTGATAATTTTGGTTATGGTTACTAGAGAAACACGGTTAATGTATGTATGTATAATCTGTAACCTCATTTACCTTGCGGTGTAGAGGCTGAATAATTAATATTACCAATAGCAGGGGAAGTGGCCCCAGATTCTGCAGTTTTCCCGACCCTTGCTACGATTAATTTATCTGCAAGACCGTGGATTAAAACTTCCACAAATAAACTTACTTTATGTATTGATTTATTAGAAATTGTGTTAAATTTCAACAAAAACAATAAACTGAGATTTCATGGTGCAACTAACCTTTTAAAGTTAAACGTCAGATTTTGACATTTGAGCTAAGAAACACACCAAATGCTTTTAAATTCTCACAATAGGTGGCTACAGGGGGTGTTCCCTTGTGCAGGCCATAGTTATTTAGTTGGCCGTGATACAACATATGAATAATATGTTGGTAGCACTGTAAGTCTATGTCAAATGTGAGGTTATCAGGTTAGGTTTTCCTTCAGTTTTGAATCAAACTGACAAAAAGCCTAACCTGCTAACCTTGAATTTGACATACACTTACAGTGCCACCAACATATTATTTATACGTTGTATAACCAACCTAAAACTAGCTGTACCAGTTTTCTATGCAACCGATGGTACATAGTATAATAGAGAGGTTATAGTTTTTGCCAATTTTGCAAAGCTTGAAATTGGAAAATTGTGCGATGTCTACCTAAATGAAATCTGCTGAATGTGATGTGAGAATAAATTTACTCACTAAAAATGTGGCAAATGGCCTCCTTAAGGCTGGTGTTTTAAACAATAAACCACTCACAATTGTTCCTCTCTTTTTATTGTACTGCGAGGTGCTGCTATCTATATTAATATAGACAAACTTGAATTTTCCAATGCATCGCCTGCGTTGATTAACAAAAACTGCGTCTTAGTAAAGCCTGCCAGCTAGCTGCATGTCCGTAATATGCAAATTATGGCCACTCCATAAAATTGGAGCTGGTTGACACCGTTTGATAGAGCCTCTATATTAATCGAGTACTGCAATGGATTGTGCCAGTGTTTTATATTTTTGGAGCCAATATGGCTGATACACCCTAAATCACAAAACATCAAGAAGGTTGTTGGCACATATGTCAACAGCTGTGTGCATGTCAAATAATTCCGTTCGAATTCGAAGTTGTGTTTATGTTTCAGTGTTTTTTCGTTTTTTGTGCAAGTTCAGTGCATATTTCATATTTTAAAAATTAACAAGTATTAATTATAGATAGAAAATGCCGGGCTGCTGTGTGCCCTGTTACAAAAATCGTTCCAAAAATGGGGTTACATTGTACTACATAATCCAAGTAACTAGAAATCTAGAAAAGATGCATATCTGGTTAAAATTTATAGAGGAGAACTGCCCTGTAGAGCAAGTATTTATGAATTACATTGTCCGTACACACAAGTGACTTTTATCAATGTGTATCATAATTTTGTTTCACACTGATTTTAAAGAAAATCTGAAAGAATTGACAATAAGAACTTATTAAAATGGAATTCCATTCGCAACTTTACAGCAACAAATGTTTACAGCCCTCCTCCAAAAAAAGGGAGAAGACATAAGCAAAAATTTGTGATTTAACAGTTGGTTTATATATTTAATATTTTACTGTTATTTTTAGCTGAATCTAATCCTTTTGCAAGCTCTACAATAACGTGCCTGAAAGTTAAGTGGCTCTGGTAGCTAAGTATAAAATATGAGTTATGTATAGGGCATATTATAATGAAAATTATTTAATAAGTTACGAAACTCAAGAAGTCTCAGATTGAGTAGAGCTGAAAATGAGGAATAGGTAAGTAAGCAATTTAGTTTCATCGCAGCAGTAAAAGCATTGCAATGCGTGTTCTTGTGAAAATGACTGTACTGTATATTAAAATGTTATGTTCAAGAATAAAACGTTTACATGTTTCTGTTTAATATAAATAATCATTTACTTATATTCATTTCTGACGATCTATTATCCCAACAGATTTTTATTTTAAAAGAACTTCACTAATATCAAACTTCCTAGCCAAAGGCGAAAAAATTTGTCAAAGCTAGTTTGTAGAGGGCATTGCCAAAAAAATCTTAAGTAAAACATTTTCCGAGCAAAATCATGAGCCCGAAATACATTTTGTGGAATATTTCCCAAATTATGGGTTTATTTTGTATCAGTATACAATGAATATGACATTTATACTAATTCACAATGACAGTTTAATGACGTTTTTGAAATGCCCCATTGCTTAAAACAACAGATTTGGTGGTTTCCATGAATACAAGTGGTAAAAGAAACTGATAAAATTCCAAGGGAAATTTTTTTATTTTGCCACTATAAAAACACGTGATCGGTTGAATTTTGGAAAATCATGGCGTTTGATTAGATAATAGGAGATGTGGGAAATAGTCACTAAAATTAGTTCAACAATAAATTATTATTGAAAAATATTAACTCATTGGAAATCAGATGGCCAATTTTTAATGGATTATTTAATAATTATAAGTGCTGCGAGATACTATCAAACAAATTATTTTTAAAATGGTTATATTTTGTCACATTTATACATTACATATCTACATTCACCCTCCTTACTGGGAACCCAAGCAGGATTTAGACCAGAAAGGGGTACGCAGGATTGGATATTCTCCTTAAGACAAATATCTGAAAGAGTACTGTGCAGAAATGGGAAGGTTTTCTTGTGTGCAATAGATTTGGAAAAGGCATTTAAGACTATACCACGAAGCAGAATCTGGGAAGCGTTAGAAAATAAAGGAATCCAGATCAACGTTCTGAATGCACTTAAGAGTATGTATACCAAAACTGACAATTTAATACGAATAAAAAACAGCTACACAAAAAATTTTACACTAAAAAAAGAGTTATGCGGGGGGAGGGGGGGGTATACTAAGCCCTTTGTTATTTATAACGGTAATGGATAAAATAGTGAGAAGAGCAAATGAACTCATAAAAGGTGTGCACGTGGGAACAAATCGCATCAAGCCAATTATAGTAAAAAAATTTCTTTATGCGGATGACCTCATACTAGTAGCACAGAACACGAAAGAGTTGGAAGAATCCATTAGGATATGGCAAGAAGTTCTAAGAGAATTCAGGATGAATATTAATCAAAAGAAGACTAAAATCCTAACGGGTCACAAAGGACGAAGGAAATATAAATCTAATAATAGATGGACAATTGCTAAACGTAACAAACGAATTGATATATCTGGGAGCAATCATTGACAGTAAAGGAAATATACAAGCCAATGTGGAAAACAGAAAAAGTCAACGACAAAATTCTTCCATACATTAAAACCCAGTTTCCTAAACAAAAAAGAAGTGAGCAAACGAAAATGAAAATATATAAGACAGTCTTCGTGCCAACCTTAACATATGAGAGCGAATCATGGGTTCTGACGAAAAAATTGAAATAAAAAATCACTGCAATAAAGATGCGAATTCTAAGAAAAATAGAGGGGATTACCAGAAGAGACAAAATTAGAAATGAAACTATTAGAGAAAGACTACAAGTTACAGCGATAGTTGACAAAATCCACTAGAAACAACTTAGCTGGTTTGGACATCTGGCAAGGATGAAAGATGACAATTTAGTGAAAGAAATATGGGAGGCAGGATGGGATAAGAAGAGGAACAGAGGAAGACCCAAAAAAACCTGGAACCAAGAAGTAGCCCAAACACTCGCCACAAAAGGATATAGCTGAAACGAAGCTAGAAACAAGGCTAAGAATAGGAAGGAATGGAAGACATCTTGCGGAAAAAAACAAGCGTCGACACCTAAAGGTAATGGAGAAAGCTGATAAGTAAGTAGCACGGCTTCCTGGATTAATACGAGACTAAACGTCTCTGACTTTCAGTCTCGTATTAATCCAGGAAGCCGTGGTAAGTAAGTCTATCTACATTCAACAGTTTTGTGTTGAATGCGATAGTTAAACTATTTGGGTGATTCTTATAAAACATCTATAAAATAATGCTTCTTGGAGGAGAGTCCAGCGACAGGGCTGTATCAAAGCTAAAAATAAATAGTAATTTTTATTAAATTTAATATTACAAAATACAAGTTTGAAAGACATTTTGCTCTATATGTCTACTAAATTAACAAGCCATCCTTACCTTGGATTCTCGATATCGAATCGGCACCTAGGCCTAGCAGATCTCTCTTCTAAAAGTTTCTTTTTTAAGTCCTGTGACAATTTACGCACAAACACCAAAATCAACAATTTGTCTTCTGCCACAAAAAACAAAAACTAGACCACATGATTATTGTTCCAATATACCGGGTGCTGACTTGCACGACGCACTATAGAAATTTGCATAGTAAATTCTATATGTTCAATTATTTGCTCCCCTAATTATTTCAGAGCTAAATTGTACATACATTTTTTGTAGAGAAAAAAATGCATCCATTCATGCTTTTGCCAATAATTTTCCATTTTCCGGAACCAAACAAATGCAAAAAATAAACTAGCATTTTTACAAAAAATTGTGATGCCATGGAATTACCTAAACAAGTAAATGCACTTACGTTTGTCTGTCATTGCAGTTGACTTTTGCATGTTCAGGTTATTATAAAACCATAAAATGCATAATAGGAAATTTTTAAATTTATTTTAACACAAAAAGAATGGAAAATAAAACTAAATGTTCAAATAAGCAACCATTCGTTGCTGAACAATAGCCTAACCTGTAGTAAAATTCTCGGCACCACGGAGTTATTGCAAATTGAATTTTTGTTTTCATCAACTTACACTATTCCAGGGAATGGAAAATTGTTAACATTGGTATGAACGGATGCAGTATTTTTTTCTCTACAAAAAATGTATGTACAATTTAGCTCTGAAATAATTAGGGGAGCAAATAATTGAATATAAAGAATTTACTATGCAAATCCCTATGGTGCGTCGCGCAATTCAGCACCCGGTATTATAAATATTTGTTTTCCGTAAGGTGGCCGTCAAATTATCAACTCAAGAAGCAAAAGGTTTTACATGGTAAAATACTTGATGGCAGAACAGTAACTAAAAAATCTGGCGTGATACACGCACACAACTTTCTTTTACAGTGATCTTATAATTAGCCAAAAATTTGATTTTTAATTTTTAAGCATTTGTCAAAAATTTTCAAAAATTGCAAATTGTACAGAAACCGTACAAAATAGAGAGTTTAAAAGACAAATTTTCTCTAAAATTTTAACCCGAATTCAAAAATGTTATAATATACTGGGTGTTCTATTTAAAATAAGAGTTAATAAAAAAGGAAAAATCTGGTGTGATACACGCACACAACTTCCTTTTACAGTGATCTTATAATTAGCCAAAAATTTGATTTTAAATTCTTAAGCATTTGTCAAAAATTATACATTTTACAAAAACGGTACAAAATAGAGTGTTAAGAGACAAATTTTCTCTAGAATTTTAAGCTGAATTCAAAAATGTAATAATATACCGGGTGTTCTACTTAAAATAGGAGTTAATAAAAAAAAATTGAAAAAAAAAGAAACCCATTTTAGAAGTATTTAACTGGAAAATCACCTATCTCACATCAATACACATTAAAAATGTAATAAAAATGTAAAGTTTAAAAAAATAGAGCCGTTTTTGAAAAAATCGAGAAAAACCGAAAAATTACAAGAGTAAACACCTACTTCCGGTTATGCGATTTTCTTCAAAAGCTTACTGTCGCATCTACATAGTGCACAAAACTTATACTGCATACCTCTTTCCGTTTTTGGGATATTCTGTTCACAGACAGACAGACAGACACACAGACCAATGAAAAAAAATATGTTTTTTGGGATCAGGGGACTCTAAAACGTGAAGATCTGTTGAAAACTCAATTTCGAATTTTTGGGGTGAATCCAATACTTCCTTTATTGTAAAAGGAAGTAAGAAAGCAAAAGCAACCCATTTTAGAGGTATTCAACCGGAAAATCATCTACCTCACATCAATACATATTAAAAATGTAATAAAAATGTAAAGTTTGAAAAAATCGTTTCAGCCGTTTTTGAAAAAATCGAAAAAACTGAAAAATCATAAGAATAAACACCATACTTTCGGTTATGCGATTTTCTTCAAAAGCTTGCTGTTGCATTTCGCATCTAGATAGTACACAAAACTTATATATGAAATTTCAACGGCATACCTCTTTTGTTTTTGAGATATTATGTTCACAGACACATACACAGACAGACAGACCAATAAACAAAAACATGTTTTTTGGATTCAGGGGTCTTTAAAACGTGAAGATCTCTTGCAAACTCAATTTTGTATTTTTGGGGTGAATCAAATACTTTCTTTATCGTAAAAGGAAATAACAATCCAAATTCACAACCGATAATCACTACTCCATGGCGCTTTATTAACGACACAACTGCAAATCGTGTAAAAGAACTGAGGTAGCATAGTTTGCAGAAATAGTGGATATATTTTATTAACAAAAGTACTTACCAACTTCATAAAAAATAAAGTTCTTCAAGTGACTATAATGCATATATTGCATAAATTTTTGCAAACTATTTACAACTACAGTACGCACCATTAATTATTGTACTTTTGAAATTTTATATTGAATAACACACAAAATATCAAGATTTGATTAATACAGGTTATTTCAATCCTTCCAATACAATCAGAATAAGTTTTACAACTTCTCCAACCATTCTCCACGAAATAATACAATGCTAACAAAATGATAATATAAATATTTTTTTCTACCTGAATACTAAGTACTTTATTACGTATGTTCTAAAACGCCATAACAGCTCTAAAATTGCATCTTACGAGGGTAAGGTGAATAGTTCTCGGCCTTGACATAAGATGGGATTCCAATCTGCAAAAATTTATTTTTCCTGCCTGCGTGTATGTATTTTTAGTTCGTATGACAAGTTTCAACTACAGTTTCAAAACAGTTTTCTGATATGGATACGTAATTCAAATGAAAAAATCTGAAAGGGCTTTATTCAGAACTTCCCTCGCAAATAGCCGTTGTGACACTAAACAATTTTAAAAATCAAATAATACTAAAACAATAAAAGAAAACGATTGGTAATGTAAATTACATCAATGTTCAAATAAAAAACTGTTACAGTCGGAGGGATTCGAACCTCAGCACCTGCATATGCAATATCAACGCTCGACCCACGCTGCCACTCGAAACCTTGCACCTATTCGTTGTCCCTTTTTGTCTCTTACAACATTTATCCTGTATCTGTCGAGTCCTATTTTTGTCAAAGCCTGAGCTATGTGTAAAATATTATTTTTATTTAAGTAATAGTTCTTGAGTTAAAGCAAAAATAAGCAGAATGTATTATTTAAGGTGCTCACCTTGTATATACAGGGTGTCCCAGATAAGAGCAACGACATGGGGATTTCGGAAACGGCAGGAGATACAGGGTGGCTTAAATAAGAAAAAAGTGGCGCTATTCCGAGCCCAATCAGATGCTGTATCGAAATTAAAATTATCTACAGGGGTTTTTAAAATATCGTGCAAAAACAAAAAATTGTGGTTTTCGAAAAATTGCAATATCGTTGCCATATTGTAAACAAATTTAATAAAATTTGGTAGTTTTGTATTAGCAACTACGGTCAATCGAATGACGTTAACGAATTTTTTCTAGGCCTTCTTGATTTTTTGCAAATAGCCAACTTTGTTATTTCTTATGGCCGCCATACTGGATTTATACATCATTAAATAGCGCATAAGAAGAGCTTTTCAACCATGTATAACAGGCCTATCTTTGAATGATGGAAAGTGTAAATTTATTAAAAAAACAGTTTTTCACTTAGTTGTCTGTTGCCATTTCCGAAATCCCCATGTAGTTGTTCTTATCTGGGACACCCTGCATTTTACCAAAATGTTCTCGGTCTCACACAAGAAAGACATATAATCCGCATGCAAAATATCGTCTTTCTCCAACATATAGTTTTTGAATTATATTGGCAACAGACATACAAAGAGACAGGCAGAAGGACAGAGAAAGGAATGGAAAAAACCTAAGAACTCTGAAACGTGAAGATCTGAAGAAATCTCGGAAAGCGATTTTTTCGTGATTACAATACTTTCTTCGTCTTTTAGTCGAAGGAAGTAAAAAAACAAATAATTTACACAAATTTTACATAAAATGTTTTTCATTTCTGGTTTGACTATTTAACCGTTCTAATTTACTCGACATCCTTATTGTCATTGACCTACCCTAAATTTTGGAGGAAACCTGATGTAATGATGTTGTTATTATATTTGCTATTTCTACAAATCCAAAAGTAATAGGTTGTTGAAGAAAACTGGGGAGAATACTTTACACCACCCTTGAAATATTAATATAATGCTATAGATTTATAATAACGTTGAAGAGTTACTGAACCAATTTAATTTCCAAAGAATCAACAAAAATATATGACAAAAGGTAGCTGCTAATGTTAGCAATACAGATTATATCCAGTCAACACAAAATCTAAGATGCGTTTAGCTTGTAGTATTTTTTTCAATTGAATTTCAGTGACGGAACAGAGTATATACTGTAACGTTTGCCTGCAGATCAAATTTGTATTTTCGAATATTAATATAATATTTAAATTTGATCCTTGTCCGACCTCACGTTATCGTAATTTCCGTAATGTCAATGCACGAGGCGATAAGCAGAGCACAGTGACCGACGTCACGTTCGGTGACATCCAGTAAGTACAAAAGTGCGTCGCGCGCTGTTTCTCCCCACTTTTAGAAGCGTTCGAAGTCGCATAAAACGAACGGCGGAGCTCATTCCGAGTCAGAGAGACACAGAGATCCGAATTTACTTCCCCAGCGAAGACTTCCATCCCAGTTCCAGTTTCCAGTTCCACCTGCCCGTATTCCTGTTCCTGTCGAAGAGATTCTCCCGGAACCATTTATTTCCCTGAAAGCCGAATCCCGACCTGTTACCGTTATTAATTATCCCGGGCCTTAGTTGAATTGGTGGCTAAATATTGCATCCTTTTCACTAAAGCCATTATTAATTAAACCTGAACTTAGTTGAATTGGTGGCTAAATATTGCATCCTTTTCACTAATACCGTTATTAATTAAACCTGAACTTAGTTGAATTGGTGGCTAAATATTGCATCCTCTTCACTAAAACCATTATTAATTAAACCTGAACTTAGTTGAATTGGTAGCTAAATATTGCATCCTCTTCACTAGGGCCATTACTAATTAACCCAGAATTCGCCAGTCGAAAATAGTCCGAGCGCACGAAATTTCCCGGCCGGCTTTGGAGGAAAAGCGGCCACATTGAGCTCACGTTCGGACTATGAAATTGAAGTCATATTTATTAACGCAATGCGGCGTTTTTAGTTTATCCGTCTCCAGACGTCCCTAAATTAATTTAGAGACAGTACGCCAGGCTTCACCCGCGTCTTATCAGTTAAATCTCCAGAACCGTGATATGTTTTATTGTATAATTGGCAGACCGTTTAATTCGATTTTTTCCAGCTACCTACTCCGAAGGGATAGAAACGGGGCCGCTTATCAACCGCACCTGCAATGCCTGGCTGACCGCCGAGATAAGAACGCCGGTTATCAGCTCTAGCCGTCTACACGAGTTTATTGTAATTTCTTGTTAATAATGAATGTTGAAATATCTAAGTGTATCACAGCTAAACAAATTAAATTGTTTAATTGTATCCCGATGGTGTTTTTGTATGTTAAACTATCATATATCTGAGGAACCAAAATTATCTCCGACTGTTTAATAGCTACCCGACGAGCGTAGAGTTTAACATCCCTTACAAGAAGGGACGGGTGTTACAATACGACTTTAAACAGTTACACGTGCGGCAATTCTAATGTATGTTAACAAAACTTCCAACACAATAATTATTCAATGTCAAATGTTCACCTCCTTGCTACAAGCTGCAAATATAAATATTTGAATTTCTTAATTCGCTGATATTACTGGATACATTTTCATTAGAAAGTAACAATCTTTGTATAGTGATAGCAAAGAGCATATAATTAGAAGAGACTCAGGCTTATGGCTGTAAACGTATTGATTGTTAATTGGGTTGCATACCCACATTTCTCAAATATATTTGCAGCGAGCAAACGTCCCTTGGACTTTTCTACCTGACACCAGCTGGCACAACCATAAAATTATCCCAGCACAAAGATTTATTGGCCATGTTGCCACATTCTCATAGCGTTCTGAGAAGGAAGTAGTGATGGGCAAAATAGAAGGAATTTTACAATCAAGATATTCGAATACGAGTTGTTGAAATGTTTGGTTTTGTTATTTCATATGACTAGGCGTTCTAAGAAGGGTAGCACGATACACCTAAACACGGTATGTCAGCTAATTCGCCCTAAAACCGACTTGACATCATCCCCGAGCCGTTCATTTGAACTTTTGAAGTTGAATTTATTATTGCAATACGTACGAACGTAACAACGTGTCTCTATTATTCGTTTTTGACACGTACAATTCTTAATGAAATTATTGTTAATCTTCACAATGTAGTGGCAATTGCAAGTCATATGGGCAGTGGCGTAGCGACGGGCCCGCAGGGCCCGCAGTCGCGGGGGGGCCGAGAAAATTAGGGGCCCTTTCTCATCCCAGCATGTGTCAAACGTATCTATACATGAAGCTAGGTAATGGGTAATATATAACAATTTCAAGTCAGCACGCTGAGACACCTGATTTCACAGGTTTGAAACCTCTGAAGAATATTTCAGGGTTAATATTTTTTACAAGGCAATAGATGTTATAAAAATTCAAATTAATAGAAGGTTTGAGGGAATTCAAAATATAGTCAAATATTTTCTATTTTTACAACCTCAAGTTTTAATTAGCTTAGATGATCTTAGCCTTTTTGAAAAAGCGACTCAGCTACAAGAGAGATATGGGGATGATCTTAGTGCTGCATTTCCAAATCAATTGGAATTATTTAACAAAACCTTTAAGGATGAAATTGAGAATATGAAAAGTGTAAAAGATTTGGCGAGCTCATTATTTTGAAATATTCTGACATGAGCTCCAGTTTCACAGAGGTTATTTCCATTTTTTTATTATTCTCAACTCTACCTGTCACAGTGGCGAATGCAGAAAGGAGCTTCTCGAAACTTAAAATAATCACTAATCACTATGACCCAGGATCGGTTAAGTTCATTATCCCTTTTATCGATAGAAGCAGCACGAGCTGCGACTATGAATGTAAGCAAGGTAATTTCGGATTTTGCCCAAGTACAATCAAGAAAAAAATGTTTTGTGTGAATTCCAAACGTTATTCATCATATTTTTATATTACACTTATGAATTAATACAAATTCGAACATTGTTAATATTGCAATTACATTTACTTTTTCATATCCACTTTTGGCATGTTCATTTTTAATTAATTAATTAAAGTAATTATTATGAATTATTGTTTTTTTAGTTCTATTCTTCGTGTTTTTATTATTATTTTAATTATTATTACTATTATTAATATTATTATTATTATTATTGCCATGTCAAAGCTGTATAAGATATAGAGGGGCCCCATTCAAGTTCTGCGGGGGGGCCCGAAAATCATAGCTACGCCTCTGCATATGGGCCCCAATAATAGAAAATTATTATCGGAGTTTGGAATTGGCTACGAAAAAACTTGTTTTTTTTTGGACATCCAAGTGATAATTCTTTAAATATTTATGTGTTTGCAGATGCAACGCATCTCATAAAACTTGGTCGCTACCATATTTTAGATTCGAGATTAATTGTTGATAATTTAATAATTAATAAGCTTGGTTTTGAAGTGTTGCTAGTTTCTGAATTAACGCTTACCCACAAACTTAGCCGGCATCATTTACATGTTAAAAGGTCCCAGAGACAAAAAGTACGGCCAGCTGTTCAATTATTATCCAATTGCGTTGCAAAAGCCATTGCGTATTTAGGAAGAACTGAACATTTACCGTTAAATTATCCTTGGGAAAAAATTTCAAACGTAATGCAAATATTTAATGATTGGTTCGATATAATGAATTCAAGGTCAAATTTATAGAGTGCCCTAAAAAATAGTTTTATTAGCATTGATTTAGATAAGCAAGTAGATACTATAAACAAGACATCGCAGTTAGTTCAATTAATTAATAAGAGTAGGCAAACACCGGTCACTTCTCCATTTTCAAAATGGCATATTATTATCAAACAGAAGTCTAATTATTTCAATATGTAGATAGCCGCTACAAAGTAGAATATCTTTTAACTAGTAGAATTAATCAAGATGTTACCGATTTTTTCCTTATATACGTGGCATCGGTGGTTCATATTGGGGAAGCATTCTTCAGCAATTTTTACTAATAATAAAAATGAAGTATTTATGGCTAACCCAAAAGCAAAGAAAAAAATACATATTTTAGCCAGAAGTACAATTTGCCTCGGTTCTCGTATACGTATATATTTATAGATATTGACCTACCCGTTCTAGCGAGTTACAGCTAATAAATAAAGAACTACTTATTTTTTGTTGTATTCGTAACACTTTTTTATTAAAAAATATCATTGGCCAACTTTTTGTATAACTGTTGTGGAAATAGTTATTTAACCAACAAGTGTGTTAATGAAGGCGATTAATAATCGAAACTGTTTAAAGCACGTGCCTTTAATAGTTGAGATTATTAATCGCCCATTAACAAACGTGTTGATTACAATTTTTTTTCGTTGGCCACAAAAATTTTTTTGTGGTGAAAAATTTGATTAGTACAACTAACCTCCATGCGAAATATCATCAAAACGTCAAAATCACAAAAACAGTTAATTAATGAAAAAGAGTGTATTAATCAAAAACAGTGTATTAATGACATCAATTAATCCATCCTTGTTTAGGAATTAACAAGCGGTCAACGAAAAATTAATTATTCGCATTTTAATTTACAAAAACAGTACCTAGACGTAGTTTTATTAAAGTTAGCAGTAAAATTTGCAGGCAAATTTCGTTTTATGACTGTCAGTGTGAGCGTTGAAACTTATTCAAATAAAAAATATTAAATAGTTATGTGTGCAACTAGTTTTGGAAGTCATACTTTTTTTCATGAATTTGCAGTGTGATTAACGCAAGAAAATGAGTGAAAAATAGTTGCTTTCATACGTGTCGGCGCCTTAGAAATCGGGACACGTAACATGTTGTGTTGTAATATTTAAGTTACTAGCAACCAGTGAGACAAATGTCTCATTTAATAAAACAAAAAAGACCGTTTTTCACGTGATTTCTCTAACAACAATATACCTTAAATTACTTATATATTAATTTTATATTAAACTATGTGCCCGACTTGGTTATTTTTTAACTGTAAGTTGGTTGATTCGTCAGGAATAAAAGCTTTTACAAAAATATTCTTAAGAATAATTAACAACTAAAGTATTTCACAGAATCAGTAATGCGTTTTTCATACTGGGAATTAAAGCTCTAATTTGATTATGAATTTAATTCCGTAATTGTACTTACATTTCTTCAATGTGTAAATATTTCTGTATTGCTTCTCACGTTTTTCGGTCAGCTCCATTCTAAAGTTATTCAGAAACACGTTGGATGCTATTGAAGCATTTACCTGTAATTTACAACTTTATTCGTAAAGTGACACAGCGGCGTCATTTAGATGAAATTAAATGTCCTAAAAGCACAGCTAATATGAGTCCTGAGGAAGCCATCGATAACAAAAAACTGAAAAATGGACTACCAACTTTAAAAAGGTCGCATAAGTACTATTATCAGATACAGGGCCAACTGGCAGTAACTGACAGACAGCTCTGCTATTTTACTGTGTGGACGCCTCACGGTTTGCTCGTGGAAATGGTTTGTTGTTAATGTATTTTATATAGCTACACCTATAATAAATTTATTAACCTGTCAATTTTAGATTTTTAAAGATGCTGATTTGTGGACCGATAAAATGCTACCCAAGTTGATTAAATTTTACAAGGATCATATGACATCCTTGATTTTAAAGAAATTTTGAAAAATAGATAATCATTTTTGTTTTTGATTATCCATTCACGACAGGTAGGGGGGGGGAGAGGGGTAACCCCGGGTGAGATACTATATTCCGTTATTTTTCAGATCAGTAAGTGTTTCTTTTATTTTCATGTACTACAATGGCCCATCACGCCCTACCTGGTCCAGGGTATATGTAACCTTCGTGTTTTTTCTTACTTATAAAGCAACTGCAACCAGGGACGGAATAGCCATACAATAAAATAAAATAATTAGGTACATTAAGTATACATACGTATGTATTTTTAAAATAAAAATTATTCAAACTACGTAATTTTTAATTTAATCTAAACGAATTAAATTTCAATGGTTGTCTCTCATTGAAGTACATGAGCTGTCAATTTATGTTCCTGTAAATGTAAATAGCAAGTTAAATAATAATTTACATTTCGACTATTTTTGTGATTCTGATTAACTTTAGTACCAGAAGTACAATTTGTCTCGGTTCTCGTATTTATTTATAGATATTGACCTACCCGTTCTAGCGAGTTACAGCTAATAAATAAAGAAAATGAAGCATTTATTTTCGCTAGAGATTATATAATGTTAGTCACATAAAATATTTAAAACGACCATCTAACGAATTTAATGCTTTTATAAGTATTTTGATAAAACAATTTCCCACATTTTATGAAAATTATAAATTATATAACAGTGTAACTGTAAATATACAAAAAGAATGTATAACAATTATGAAAGATTTTAGAAATTTAACCTGCGAAACTCATTTACATTATGTCATTTCTCTTTTTATTAAAATTATGATTAACAGCATTCACAAAAATATAATTCAAAAGGTACATTATAATAATTCTAAAAATAAACTTCCAATTTTGTCATCTCAATAAGGCAGGCTACAGTGAAATGAATGCTTCATTTTACGATGTTCCACAGATTTTATTCGAGATATTATTAACTAAAAATAAATTTTAATTGTACAGAATAACTTGTTTATAACTTGAATTGAATTTCCTATAGCAGTCTTGCACGTGTGGCGGCGCGGCAAACACGATCGTTGACAAAGAAAACAAAATACACCGTTCATTTTGCATGGAATGTGCCGCCTTTAAAATAATCGTCTAGCGGTCATATTTATTTAGCAGTGCCTCGATTTTTTTGCTGAATATCAAATTGATATCATACGAACTCTAGCTCCAGTATATCTGATTTGAAAATAATGATAAATGATGTAGATAGGGGAGGTTTTTTGGAATTACCTAAGTCAAAAAATAATGCTGTTATAATATTTAAGATTATTTAGTAGCTTATTTGTGTATAATGACGTTTCTTTTACGCACAGTAGTAAAAGGCCATAAATAGCTCTACCCTTAGCTTTAAGAGCCGTTGGGTTGGATGTCTTTTGTTGTCGGACGGGTTAAATCTAGCCCAGATTTGCCAATGGTCCGTTTCCTGTTTTAAGTGACACTTTTGAAAGAAGCTGTAAACAAACGGAGGAGGTCGGCTCAGGGAGCGATTGAAATAATAAATGTTTTATTGATTTTACGGTGTTTTTTAATTTCTCACAATTAAAAACATTTTTCGAAATTATGCACGCAATTATGAAACTACAGTAAACTAGAGCTGATATTTACTTGATCACTCGATATACTATAATCAAAGAGCACTCAATGCTCTTTGCTATAATGCTGACAAAACTAATATAGCTGATTTTGTGAGGCCTGTGAAATCTGACACTTTATGTGGGTGACCGCCCGACTCTGTTTTGGCTAAGAGACAATGGGAAATTTTGTCTGCGTTTTGTAACCCAAGTTACTTTCGTTCGAAGGTTGTGTTAACCTTGGCAACACCGCACTTTAGTTTAAACCAACGAATTCTAGAATTATGGTTTTGCTCTAAGCTGTTTAACTGGGATCCCTCCTGCCAGAGGGATAAGACCTGGGAGCCTACCGGGCGGGAGATTTTAAGCTATACGCTAATACTGCCCAGCGCTGAGTCTCTTCTCATTATATGCTCTTTGGTGATAGTCAATAAAGAACAAAAAATTAAGACATTTTGAAAATGTATTTTGGAGTTCAATGGTATTTATGAACATTGTGGAAATAATTTATACTCAAATTATTATAAATCTATATTATACTCAATGTAATTAAAACACAAGTTCTAAATCTTTATATGCTGCAATAAATTATGCATATATAAGGTGCATATATAACTTTTATTCAAATAAATATTAAATGTTGGCGATTTTTAAATATTTAACGTTAAATACAAAAGTTAACCTTGAGTACAATTAACAGACTATTTTTATATTAGTCAAAATTTTTCTTGTTAGGATGATCAGCTTTCATTCTCATCGTCAAGAAATCGATGTAGTAAGATAGATGAACTAGTATCGCCAAAAAATAAAAAGAAAGTAATTTCGATATTTAAAAATTGCAATGATCAGAGACATGTGTAAGTAAATTTGAGTTGTTGGTGTTACATATTCCTACAGATTGTCAAGTAATTGGTTATTTAGAACTTTGACGTTAACAAGAGTTGCTCTTGCGATTTCCTACACTCTTTATCAAAACTTCCATACGTTGAATTTTTTAGCACAATATAACAGCATATACCCAAGATAGCAACATACAAAATAAATTACGAAGTAAATATTTTCTTCAAGCTACTCTAAAATTTGTATTGTTAATACGTTTATAATGAAAACGATGCAGACACCTATTAAACAACAAATAATAAGAAAATAGTAAATCAACCGTAATAGCTGGAAAACCTCGTAAAGAATAAGAAAAGATGAATTTGTTAATTGTAAAATGATTTTTTCCACGATAGAACGGTTTTACTTAGTTACCGCGTTTTTTCCAAATCAGTAAATTAAGCAAAAATTTGAGGTTAGCAGGTCAGTTTTGACACAGACTGACGCAATACCTAACCTGCTAACCTCGAATTTGACATAGACCAGCATATTATTCTGTGATATAATGTCACATTTTACTGAAGTTTGAAGAAAAATACATTTCTATCGTACCTCATAAGTATCACGAACGTTAAGGAATTACCGATCTCAGACAATATATGGAGTCGTCACTTCGCTCCTCCTCCAAACAATTGTCTTCGATCGGTAAAATGTCCTTACTGTTCTTAATACTTAATATACTATTAGAGACAAATAGTTGCGTTGGACTTTGATCAAATTTCTGTTTTTTGTGATACTATAGTATATAGGCCGACAGGCGTCGCAGAAAGAAAAAAAAAGGAAGGTAATAACATAAGCTGCACTTATCAGAGAAATGAAACTATTAACTATTATGCAATACCCCACTCCTACGTTATATTTAGTAATTCTATTATGTGATAATCTTCTTTTGATTTAACAACACTAATAATGTTCATAACAACTTTAACATTCCGCGGAAATATTTTAGAAATATAAAATCTGGATAAGAATGCCGTACACTTAACTGTGATTAGACTTTGTCAAGAAATCTGTATAATTCTATACAAATACGTCATAAAATAATTTGCGTAATAAAGTATTTGACATTTTAATGAATTTATCAAATAGTTATGTACTTAGTTACGCAGAGAGCTAGTTTCGAATATGTATGGAGCAAATCGATTAATAACAAAAAAATTTACAAGTACACAACGACGCTTAGTCATACTATTCAAAATGTCACTAACACTGACGATATAATATCTAAAATGCCTTTGTGGCTTATATTATTCCTGATGTTTGATAAGTGTGTCGATAAAATATATAGTTAAATGCCGAAATTTTTAATTGAATTGGCAACTGGATTTTTTTCTGAAACGTTTGAATATTTTAAATTTTTTAATGAACTAATGAGATCATTCTGAATTTTTCCTTAGATATTCCCTCATTTTTGTCACTTGACGTTTTGCATATGACTTATTACTGTAAATTATAACTTCTATTTTTAAATAGCTAATATTAACCGCAACAATAATGTATTTGAAATTAATATTTGTGACTTAAAAATTAAAATTAGTAGCTCTGTACAATTTCAGTGTAAGTTTATCATATACAAATTATACGTATATTCTCGAAGATGAAGTGTTTCCAGTTTTATTGAAGTTTATGACTGGGTGATCAAAGAAGAACATTCAAAGAAAATCTGGTTTGATACAAGCACACAAATTCCTTTCACAGTCATGTTATAATTAGCCAAAAATGTTATTTTTATTTTAAGCATTTGTCAAAAACTTTCAAAAATTGCTAATTCTACAGAAACCGTACAAAATAAAGTGTTGGTGCAAGAGACAAATTTTCTCTAGAATTTTTAGCTGAATTCAAAAATGTAATATAATGCCGAAACCCATTTTAGAGGTATTCAACTGGAAAATTACCTATCTCACATCAATACACATTAAAAATGTAGTCTGAAGAAATCGTTGGAGCCGTTTTTGAAAAAATTTAAAAAAACTGAAAAATGACAATAGTAAACACTATACTTCTGGCAAAGACTAAACAGTCCGGATATGCGATTTTGTTCAAAAGCTTGCTGTCGCATCTAGATAGTACACAAAACTTATATGTGAAGTTTCAACGCCATACCTCTTTTCGTTTTTGAGATTATCTGTTCACAGATAGACAAACCAATGAACACAAACATGTTTTTTGGGTTCAGGGGACTCTAACGCCCGTATTCATAGTCGTTCACTAGCGGATCGCCGGCGACTCGCCAGAGTTTCGTTATTGATAGTATGTTGGCGGCACTGTACGTCTATGTCAAATTCGAGGTTAGCAGGTTAGATTTTGTGTCAGTTTCTGTCAAAACTGACTGCAAACCTAACCTGATCACCTCGAATTTGACATAGACGTACAGTGCCGCCAAAATACTATTCATAACAAAACTCCGGCGAGTCGCCGGCGATCCGCTAGTGAACGACTATGAATACGGGTGTAAAACGTGAAGATCTGTTGAAAACTGAATTTCGAATTTTTGGGGTGAATTCGCTACTTCCTTTATCGTAAAATGAAGTAACAATCAAAAGTAACGATTAACAAGTAGGTACAGCAGCTGAACAAGTCAGGTTAAAAATGATTTTTTTTTCACGACCGGGAGTAAAAGTCGGTTTCTATAGCATCAAAATTGTTACAGAAGTAAAACATTTACTCCCTAAGACTAAATAAGACAAACATTTCCCTAGGGAGTTTTCATTATGACTGACACAACAATTATGTCAAATTCGAGGTTAGCAGGTTAGGTTTTGCGTCAGTTTTGACACAAACTGACGCAAAATCTAACCTGCAAACCTCGAATTTGACAGAATTGTGAGCTCTTGTCATAATGACTTACAGTGCCACCAATTTTAAAATTTACCATAGGCTACTAATTTTAAAATAATTGTAACTAAAATGTCATAAATGACGTTTAAAAAATACACATTTTTCGTTTTAAATCTTCCTGCAACGTGAAAAAATAGTATGTGCAACTCGGAGAGCATGCTATTTGCTTCAGTGCAATTTCTCTCCCTCATTGCATAATCTACTAATTTTGCACTACTAGTCTCAGAACGCATCCTTATTGGCCTATTTTTAGGTCGTGAAGTTGATTTTCTCCACCAAGGGAGAGAAAGTAAAATAAACAATTTTCACCGTGGTAACTGATAAATTGCTAAGTTACCAAATATGACTATTTTAATTTTGACGTTTTAAAGAGCTGTATTGTCAGGTTGACAGTTAAAATATTTTCCAAATTTGTTGGGAATTTAGGTATTAAGCTGTTTGGTAGTGCAAAAAATAGTATATACACCACGATAGCGAATCGTCTTATAACCTTCGCGTTTTAGATACTTCGCGCTGCGGCTTCAGTATCTAATATGCGCTCAGGTTATAATACTGCGCTTCGCTACCTTGATGTATAATATACTATTATTCGCAATCATATTGTAATGTATCAATTTCATGACATGACAACAGCTGGGAACTAGATGATTACTGCTAGTTTCAGTAAATTATTACATACCCCGAAAAATATTACATACCTGAAGAGTGGTCCGACAGTTATTATAATTGTTTTATTTTCATGGTAACAAAGATATTTGCTACATCAGGATATTTATTATTCAGATTTCAATTATTGTATCGAGAGATCCAAAAAAAACTGTTCCTCAGCGGGCTGTGGAAATTCAATGTATGAATAATATGTTGTTGACACTGTACGTCAATGTCAAATTCGAGGTTATCAGGTTAGGTTTTCCGTCAGTTATGACACAAAATGACGCAAATCCTAACCTACTAACCTCGAATTTGACATTGACGTACACTGTCACCAACATATTATTCATACGTTGAATTTCCACAGCCCGCTGAAGAACAGTTTTTTTGGATCTCTCGATATAATCCATTTAAGAAACTCCCCTCCCGTGACATTTATAATTAATGTCAAATGCAAAATTGTGAGTGTAATTGATAAGTATTAAGTAACTACTATTTCAGCTGATTGTACTTAACGGTCAGTAGCGTCAAACTTGTAAGTAAGGTTATGACAAATTACTTGTTATTTTGCTCAACTTAAATATGAATCGTAGTTTTAGTGAAACAAAGTTAAAATATAATTTATTAATAACTTTAGTAAGTAATATTGTATTGAATTATAAGAAGATCATTAAACAAATTGTACTTTAATAATTCAAATGTCAAAGTGAAAGTAAAAAAGAAAAACTTACAATTTAAATTAAAAATGGCGCAACATAAAATGCAAAAATTACTAACACGTAACACCCTTCTAGCGATTTTCATATTAACCCACTGATAGTGACTTTTACTTCACGGGAGTTTCCTGAATGGACTATAGTTATTTTTAAAATTAGATGATAGCGAATAAAATAGTATACAAACCTCGGCAAAAATTCCATTGCTGTGTCTCGAGAACTAGTTCACCTGGAGGCTATAGTTCTCTCGACAGGAATGGAATCCTTTCCGCCTCGGTATGTAATATATTATTTTTCATTTTTAATAATCTTCATTATGGTTTCCATAATGCTGCACATTGTACGACTATATCATATTTTTATAAGAGACTATGTGACAATGTAAAGCAAATTGATTCCCAACAACCCTATAATATAACTGTTATAAAAGTAAGAGAAACGTCTACTTCAATGACAGATTTTGGTAGTAATGACTTTTATCCTCAACTGGGCGCAAAGTACCCTATTCCCATTTTCGCCCGACGGCGCAAAGTAAACCATTCTCGCCCGAGGGCGGAAAAGTAAATTTTTCTGACCATGTTTACGTAGTTGCTACGGAAACGCACCTTGCTTTTATTAGATCCTAGTATTATGATTTTTAATGTTAATAGTTGGAAAATCTTCACGTATAAAAATAAATCGCACCACGTTTTTCCGGTTGAGGATAAAATCTATATACACAGGTCCGGAGTGGTGTAGCTTGAACAAGCGTCCACGTTCGATCAGCAGAGTTAAGCAACGCTGTCTCTGGTCAGAACTTGGATGGGAGTTCCACGGTTGCATCTCTCGGCGGGGGGGTGACTCTGTTCGCGTCCGAAGTAGAAAGCTTCACGTGTCCCCTGGGTAAAGCTAAACGAACAGAATATCAGAGACATACAGTGCACACTATGATACAGCACACGAAAGTAAAAAACGGTCCTTCTCAGGACCAAATGACCAGAAAAATTGGACCTTCAATAAGAATATGTCAACTTAACATTAAAGGAATAAGTAGGAGTAAGTCTGATTACCTCTCCAAACTCCTCAGAGAACAGAACATAGATATTGCTCTTATTCAAGAAACCCACACCGAAGACGATAAACAAATATCAACAAGAGGACGCATACATGGATATAAAATTGTAGCTGCAGTCAATCACCAAACTTACGGCATCGCAACGTATGTTAAACATGATCTTACAGACATCGCAATTATATCTAAAGGAAACAATAGAGAGATACAAGAAATAACAATAAAAATCGGAAATCTACATATCACTAATGTATACAAACCACCCAATGGTTCATGGCCTACTACAGTACTTAACACATTTCATCACCCTGCAATTTACGCTGGAGATTTTAATAGCCACCACACGGAGTGGAAGTATGCAAAATCCGACAACAACGGTATAAAATTAATGGACTGGACAGAGATTCACAAACTACGACTTATATTCGATGCAAAAGATAAGGGCACCTTCCATTCTGCTAGATGGCAAACAGATTACAACCCTGACTTATGTTTCGTCAGCTTGGACAACAACCTTAAACCAATTCCAATTACAAGACGGGTACTGGGGGACTTTCCACACAGTCAACATCGACCAGTAATATACGAAACAGGGATCCAAGTTCCGCTGATAACATCTATACCCAGAGCTAGATGGAACTTTAATAAAGCTAACTGGGAAGGGTATACACGCAAATTGGACGAACAAATACAGAATATACCACCTACTAACGACAACTATGGCAAATTCATAAACCTAGTACTAAATACTGCTAAGGAGTATATTCCACGAGGGTTCAGAAAACAATATATACCAGGATGGACTAAAGAAAGTAGTGCTCTTTATGACCAGTACCAGCGCATCCACGATCCCCAAATAGCAGAAGAACTCTTAAAAAGCCTTGATGGGGCACGTGCAGATAAATGGAAACACTTAATGGAAAAGAACTCGACTTTACACACTCTAGCAGAAAGGCTTGGAACCTCCTACGAAAAATGGGAAACAGCACATATACACATAACAACACTCCTACAATAAACCCAAATAAAATAGCTAGTGGTCTAGTATCGCTCTCGAAAACTTCCCCTGACAAAGAACATACCAGGGTAGTCACACACCGACTTAAACAAATAGTGAAAGAAACCAATGGAAACAAAAAGTTTTCGAAACCTTTCACCATAATCGAAGTGCAACAAGCCATCACCAAACTTAAAACTAGGAAAGCGGCAGGAGAGGATAACATTTTCCCTGAATTTATTAAGTACACCGGACCTGAGGCCAGAGAATGGCTGACTCAGTTTTACTCTGATATTCTCGAAACTGGAAAATTGCCTTTCGCTTTTAAAAGAACGAAAATCATAGCCATATTAAAACCTGGGAAACAAAGCTCAGAGGCTGCTAGTTATAGACCCAATATCTCTCCTTAGTGTTGCATATAAACTGCTAGAGAGATTAATATATAACAGAATCTCCAAGACCATAAATCAAAATGTGCCTCCTGAACAAGCAGGATTTCAAACAGATCGAAGCTGTGCTGACCAAGTGATGGCATTGACAACCTATATAGAGCAAGGCTTCCAAAGGCAACTAAAAACTTCGGCTATATTTTAAGACCTCACAGCAGCATACGATACAGTATGGAGGAAAGGTATGTTGTACAAACTAATCAGCGTAATACCCTGTATTAAAATTTACAATCTAATGAGGAGCATGCTGCAGGATAGATTGTTTAAAGTTTACCTAAATGGTCGATTCAGCAAAACACGCCACTTGAATAATGGTTTGCCGCAGGGTTCCGTCCTTGCTCCTCTACTCTTTAATTTATACATTCACGACCTGCCGGACACTCAGTCTAGAAAATTTATATATGCCGATGATATTGTACTAAGCATACAACACCGAGCCTTTAAGGATGCTGAAGAGCAACTAACCCAGGATGCATCCCTCCTTTGTTCATACTTCCAAAAATGGAGGCTGTGCCCAAACCCCGACAAAACAAAGCTACAACGTTCCATTTAAATAACAGAGAAGCAAAGAGAGAGCTTTCTATTATGCTTAACGGAACAAAGGTGAAACACAACTTCAAACCAAAATATCTGGGTATAACTTTGGACAGATCACTGACTTTCAAACATCACCTAGAAGGAATTGCTGCTAAGATTAGTACGCGAAATAACATCATTCAAAAGCTCACCGGCACTACATGGGGTGCTTCAACTAATTCACTAAGAACAGCTGGACTCGCGCTGGCATACTCAGCCGCAGAATATTGCTGTCCAATCTGGTTAAAACAGCGCTCATGTAAACAAAGTAGATATACAGTTAAACAACACAATGAGAATAGTGACGGGGACCGTTAGATCTACTCCTAAGAAATGGTTACCGATTTTAAGTAATATACCCCCAGCGCAGCTACGCCGAGCGAAAGCAATACAAAAATTAAATGAGAAGCTTCAAACAAAAATACGCTTCCAATTCATGATGACCTAAGAAATATCCCTGCAGCAACATTAAAGTCAAGAAGATCCCTATTATCGTCTCCTGTAAAAGATCTGAACGTGCAAGAACTATGGGAAGAACAATGGCGAGAGAACCCTCTTGGAATAAATGTAGCACTCATACCACCCTCAGAGAAACCCTCCTGGCTTCTACCTTCCTCGGCACCTCTGGGCCAAATTAAATAGGATACGTACGGACATGGGAGATGTAAAAGCCTGATGTACAAATGGGGCTACGCCGAAAGTGCGGCATGCGAATGCAGTGCGGAGGAGCAAACCATTGCCCATATTATAACTGAATGCCCAATTTATCGATATGATGGAAACCCTAAGGATATCTATACCTTAACTCCAACGGCAATGGAATGGCTTACTAATTTAAAGATTGAACTCTAATAATTCATATGGATTCATAATTAATTTTAATTTAGTTTTAATTTAATTTATAATATCTTACTAAGTTTAGTGGAATAATTAATTTTTAATTTAATTGTAATTCAAAGAATATCTCACTAATTTTATACTTACACTGTAAAGTCTCATACGAAATATATATATATATATATATATCTCTCTCGGCGCCTCGTGATACGGCTGTCACGGAAAAAGTTGGTCCCGGCGGTCATAAAAACATCATGACAGTCGTTATTGGGGTTGGAAGTCCTCATAACTGCACAGCGACGCCTATAATTGGCGTAACGGCAGTTGGCTGAGTGCGAATTAAATAAATTAAATAAATAAAGGAAAGTCACAACCCTGACTAATCAACGCAGAGCCGTAACCACTGGTACTACGAAGTTGAAATTTGGGTGGAAGATTCAATTTGTTGCGTAAGGTCGTGCTAAGAAGGGATTTTTTGAAATTCTACCCCTAAGAGGGTGAAAAAGGGTAAAATGTGTTTTTACGAATTCCTCAATATCTCTTACACCCTATGAGATAACGACTTGATATTTACTTGCAAAGATTTTCAATGCAAATGCCTAGAAACGTATTTCAGAATTTTGCCCTAACCAACCCCTAAAGGTTCAAATATGGAATCGGGGTGAATTAAAGAACCATTCGTATCTCCCATGTTTATTCAGTTAAAACATTCTTTTTTTCTCATATAGATGTATTTTTAAAATATTTAAAAAGTGGTTTACGGAATTTTGAAAAATTTGCCCGTAAGGGGGTGAAAAGGGGTAAACCGTGTTCTCACGAATTCCTCAATATCTCTTAGACCCGATAAGACATCGACTTGCTGTTTGATTGCATAGGTATCCAAGGCAAATGTCTAAAACACATTTCAGGATTTTGCCCTAATCAACCCTTAAATATGCGAATCTGCATTCGGGATGAATTATAGAACCTCTTGTATGTCTTGTGTTTGTTAGGTTAGAGCATTCTTTTTTGTCATATAGATGTGTTTTTCAAATCTTTAGAAAGGGCTTTTAGGGTTTTTTAAATTTCACCCCTAAAGCGGTAAAAAGGGAAAACTGAATAGGGGTAAGGGGTTATAATTATAAATTATTTCCCCTCTGGGTTCATTTCAGAAATAAAACGGACTGAAAGAATTTTTAGAAATTTTACTCTTAAGGGGTGAAAAAGGGTAAACTGTGTTGGCACGAATTTCTCAATATCTCTTAGAATAAAATAGGAGAATTTCTGAAATTCCATTCCCTTGTGGTGGAAACAGGTATCCTGCTGTAATTTATGAATACAACATTTACTAAGTACATATATTTTTGATGATATCTCATTGTTATACTAAAACTATAGTTTTATCAATCTATACAAGGGTAATGACAATTATATACACATTTCCAGGGGGTACGTGAAGAATAAAAGAGTCAAGAAAAACTTTTTTCGGAAGAATATTTTTTAGTTCAGTGTATTGAGTGAGGGGAAGGGGGGGAGCAGAATTTATTTAAAATTTAGAAGAAGAAAAAAACATTTGTAGTCCGTACGAAGAACGGGCATCTTGCTATAGAGCGTCTCAGGGTGACAAGACAGCGTGGAGAGGATAGGGAATGCTTTCCTTATGGGAATTTCGCTCCCACGTTGCCAGTTCTATGCAACGGGTGATGGTATAAGTTGACCGAAATAGACGAAAACCAGAAGTTCCCAATAAGTTCTCACGCAAAATTTTAATTCAGAAAGCATCCTTTGTAGTTCAGATTTATCAGTTTGAGAAAGTATAATTTGTAATTCAGAAACCATTATTTATACAGGGTGATTTATAATAGGTGTAAAACACTTTACTATCTTGTTCCGGAAGTAATTTTTAGATAAAAATGTCATATGGACATAGGTCATATTGCAATTAGTTACAGAACTACAACAGATTTAAATTTTAGTGAATTAGTAATGATTATTAAAGAACAATTTCAAAACATAAGTAAAAACAAATTGGAATATGACTATGTCCATATGACTTAAAATTACTTCCGGAACAAGATAGTAAAGTGTTTTACACCTATTATAAATCACCCTGTATAGAAGATTATAAATAATTAATACCTATATCTTATCATTTTTAAAACTGAAGTAATTTACTGCACATCAGGTTTAACGTCTGCTGTATGCATCAAATTGGTTCTTAATTACAACCATAATGAGGGTGACAAATTTGTACTTCCAAAAGTTTGAGTGATTCATAACTACTTTCTAATGCAAAATAAATTAATAAGCCATTAGGGTAATTTTTGTACAAAATATGTTTAGTCTTCATCTGTTCTCAGAGCCTGTTGACATATTCCATTTGCGATTATTTTTGCATAGTGTTCTATACATTTATCTATTGTTAGTGCTTTTATTGTTGTTTTGACCGCTCAATGGAGGAAATTGTTAAATGGAAACGTGGACAATCTTTGCAAGTTTCAGAAAAGCAAATAGTAATGAATCTCGTCAGTTACCATTTAAATCAAACTAACGATTCGATATCCACTATAATCAAAAAAGTGTCCGAAATGAGTGGCGTGGGTGAAAAGAAGCTTTACAACGTGAGACAAGAGTACACTTCACCAGCTGGACTACTTCCTCCAAAAGAAAGGCCCAAAAAGCGCAAAATTGTTACCTACATCTCGTGAAAACAAATACGACGGAGAAATGAAGAGTGACATTCGCAGAATAGTGCACCAGTTTTATCGGGACAATATACCGCCTACAATAAATTCTGTGTTAGCTGCAGTAAATGGCAATGCAAATTTGCCTAATTTTTCGGGCGCAACAATGCATCGCATACTGAGTGACATGGACTTTGTGTACGAAAAGCGTGGCAGAAAATCTATTTTAATTGAAAAGCAAGAAATAATCTCTTGGCGTCATCGTTATTTACGCGAAATTCGTAATAATCGTGAAGTTGGATACAATATCGTGTATTTGGATGAATCGTGGGTAAATATCGGACATAGTGTATCGAAAGAATGGGTCGATAAATCGATTAAATCGCATCGGGATGCCATTATTCGTGGATTGACCACAGGTTTGAAAGCTCCTACAACTCGTGGTCCACGATTTGTCCTGTTACATGCAGGATGCAAAAACGGGTTTATTGATGGAGCAGAGCTGACTTTTTTGGCTAAGAAAAATACCCAAGATTACCATGATGAAATGGATGGACCCAACTTCGAAAAGTGGTTCGAACATCAGTTGATTCCGAATCTACCAGAAAAAACTGTTGTTGTTATGGACAATGCGTCTTACCACAGTAGAAAGTTAGAGCAAATTCCGAACAGTACTTCAAATAAAGCCGAAATTCAGGCATGGCTTCGGTCTAAAGATTTATTTTTTGAAGAGGACTATTTAAAAAACGAATTGTTGGAAATAGTTAATACCTTCAAACGAAACTATGATGGGTATAAAATAGAAGAAATTGCAAAAAGGCACAATGTGAAGATCTTGAGACTCCCGCCCTACCATTGCGAACTGAATCCTATAGAATTGGTGTGGAGTGAAGTAAAAAGGTATTTAATTTAAATATTGTCGTAAACACTGTTTAATTTTGGCATTTATTGAATTGTAATGCAGCAAAAGCTTCCAAAATGTCATTTAAATAAATTTTTAATGTTATCAAAGATCGACACCCAAGATATAAATACATAATTAAATTAAACATCCTTTGCTTAATTAGTTTATTGTCCATAATTTTCTTATTTAAAATTATAACATCCACGATTTATCACCATATTTTTTAATTATTTATTATTAATCTTTAAAAAGTAAATTTAATGCACAATTAAGCGGATTTTTTTTAAGGTACGTAGCCGGACATAACACGAATTTTAAGGAGAATGGAGTCCGAAATTTAATCAGTGAAGCATATTTGCGAGTTACGCCAGAAAAATGAAATAACTATGTAAATCACGTAATAGCAACAGAAAGGACAATGTGGGAAGTCGATAATTTGTTAGAAGATATAGAACCAATTATTATAAATATAAATGATGCAGATAGTAATAGTGACATTAATAGTGAAGCGAACAATAGTGACAGCGAGTAGTGATACACGAATTGTACAATTTTTAAACTTTACAATTAAAAATTATAATCAGTTACTGTTTTTTTCCAATTTCTATTTTAAATATATAAACTCGATTGCCGTGAAACACATATTCGTTTTATTTATTTTTACCGGCTATCAAATCCACTAAATTTGGCGAATTTTATGCTTGTTAAAACCTAATTTTACTCATTAAAAAACTATGACAAGTTCAGATTAAAAGAATTATGTGTTTGTGATAACGGAGATCCTACTGTACGTAATTGTTTCGTTCTTAAACTTGTTCGAATGCCACTGACAAAACGTACCAGGTAATGAGGGATTATAGTTAAGCTGTCTCTATTACAATAGCCGGATTTGTTTGTCTGTGATGGGGGCATATTTTCTACAGAACACTTTTGTGGAGACATATGGCATCGCTGTTTGCCATAAGACCCTGTACTGTCTAGTCACCCTGAGACGCAATATAGTTATGTATATATCTCTGGCGCAAGAGCTATTTCATCCCTCCTTTCGGTCGGGCTCCAAACTATCATCGCGGGCTGAAATCGCTTACCCTGTGCCCTTGATATATAAACTACTATTAAAACGGTTGCGGAAAAACATTCTTTTTCAACCTATAGATAAAATAATATTTATAAACAATTGTTTTCTTCATAATTCATATTTCATTCTAAACGTTTCTGTTCAGCTATTAATTATTACGTATAGCAAAGAAGCTAGAAATCCGCGCTCTAATAACAATCATCTACTGTCACTCGTATTTGCGATTTACCGTATTGTAAATTTCGCATTTGCAACTGCCATATTCACAACCTTGGTTTTGCAACAACAGGGCATATGTCTTACAATGCCTAAACTATTTATACGCTATTTGTGTGGAAATTTATCAGGTGCCTGCAAAAACAGCACCGATAACCGACATTTGGCGTTGTAGTATTCGCCGATTCGCCCTAAGGCACTGAACACACGGGATTCCGTATCCCAGATTCGGAATGCGGGATACAGAATCTGAGTTTTTTCAGACACGGCGACTGAATCTCAGACGCGGGCCTTCAGTCACTTGCAGTGCCGTGCTGTTATGGACCTAGCATTGCTGTTCTTTGTTTCTGTCGAATTAGTCTAGAAGTGCTGTATTTATAGTCAGGGATTGGGCTCTACAAAGCTAATAAACTTTTCATTGTCAAATAATGTACGCTCTATGATCGTTGTATAGTAAGTAACGCCTTGGTTATCAGAGCCGGATTAAGGATATGTGAGGCCCAGGGCTAAATTTTTTTAGAGGCCCCATTCCCATTTATGCAGCGGGTACAAAGGGATCTAAATGATTAGAAACTGCACTAGATTATAACCTTCCAATCTTCTCGAGGCCCCCGAAATTCAGTGGCCCGGGGCTGCAGCCCCCTTAGCCCCCCCTTTAATCCGGCTCTGTTGGTTATTCGATTTAAATAGAAGTTGCACAAAATCTGCTACGCCTATGTTATGATATCATATGTTCTGGCTGGCAAAAGTAGGCGAGTCCAGGCCGTGGTACACGTGGACTCATATCCTCTATATGCTCCAATGGTAAATCGGTATCCGAGATACAGAATTTGTAGCCGGCGGCCGAAATGGAGAGATAAGGAAAATCGGCCGCCGGCGACACATTCTGTATCTCGGATACCGATTTACCATTGGAGCATTTAGAGGATATGACTCCACGTGTACCACGGCCTGGACTCGCCTACTTTTGCCAGCCAGAACATATGATATCATAACATAGGCGTAGCAGATTTTCTGCAACTTCTATTTAAATCGAATAAGCAAGGCGTTCCTTACTATACAACGATCATAGAGCGTACATTATTTGACAATGAAAAGTTTATTAGCTTTGTAGAGCCTAGAGTGCTTTATTAACCAGGCAAGCTTATCCCACTAGATTTTGTGTCACAGGGATTTTAGCGCCAAGCCGTTGGCTGCGCTGACCGGTAACTGTGCGTTCTGTCGTCTGTCAACCAAGCAAGGCTAAAAACCGTTGGAGCACGTACTGTTTGATCCAGATGAACACTGCATGCTGATTTAAATCTTGGTGCATTCCATTACGATGCTAATTATAATTACCGTCTTCATCCAAGTGTGGTTATTTAAATCTATATACAGTGTGGAGGTGTTGGTCTGTGCAGTGTGCTGTCAACTGTATATGTCAGTTCTATTGAGTTCTGTCACTGGTCACTGTTGTTTGAACTAAGGTACTATTAATGTTCTCTAGTTTGAACCACGTGCTTGTTAGTTAACAGCGTTTTCGTTTCGATTTTTTCTGCTTTCTTTTTATTTGTTTAAAAACCGATCTTTTTTAAGACGGATAAAATTAAATGACAGGTTTTCCGACTTACCGTATGCTATTTGGAAAGTAACTAGAATTTGAAATTGCCGCCACTTTCAGTAACTCAAAATGGCGGACAAGCTTGCTCGTATAAATATAGTACCTTAGTAGAGCCCAATCCCTGACTTTAAATACAGCACTTCTAGACTAATTCGACAGAAACAAAGAACAGCAATGCTAGGTCCATAACAGCACGGCACTGCAAGTGACTGAAGGCCCGCGTCTGAGATTCAGTCGCCGTGTCTGAACAGACTCAGATTCTGTATCCCGCATACCGAATCTGGAAAACGGAATCCCGTGTGTTCAGGGCCTAAATGACAACAGCTTGAATTTGTTTAGAAATCACTTATTATCAAAGAGTAAACGTCATAAATAGTTCAATGAGGTCTTAAATGAAAGATCAAGATCAAGATCTCCCTGTGAGCTATTTTACAGTTTCTGTTTTCTATTTTGCACAAGTAAATTTTACTGAATGGCAGAAACACATGGAAAATGGCTACAAAAACGTCGATACTTTAAATACAATTTTACAAGGCAAGCGAATCTTTTACCACTTATAAAATAGCTTACGATAATCAGCCAACATTTGTCGTTGAAATTCAGTTTTGTTTATCTCCGCACGACGCGTATAACTCTATAATAAGTGTTATCTATGTTGTAATCTGTCCCTATTATTTCAACTTATGCCAAACGCCAACCTTAAGCAAATAATTCATATTAAAAACATGACACTTGGATTTTGACATTCAAAAAACAGTAATAAGGCCCTGTCTCTCTGATCAAAATTTTAATCAAATCAAATTAATAATCAACTGACTGCTGCTATTTGTAACTTGGTGCAGATTTTGTTCTATTGAATCTGAATGAACTATAAAATAAAACAATTAATTACCTATTAACACTTTTAAACGGACACCTTAAACGCTTTATATAGATAATGTAACATCACGGGGACTGTTCTTTTACGCGAGCCACAGAACAATACCTAATATGCAGGCCACATGCGGGACGTTGCTTCAAGAACAAATTCTTTGCACCTGCTGCGCGCTCCTTTTTAACGTCGCGTCGCACGTGTGTTTGTGTACCAGCGAGTCGAATTTATCGAGAACTTTCAAAATATAAAAGGCAAGGATGGCAAGCTAGGGTACTTGCAAAGAAAAAGCATAGTTTCAAAAATCGTTTGCATATGGCTGAAAGATATGCGAAAACAGAAGCTTTTGAAACAATAACCACCAATTTAAATAGTACGACTAAGCAATTTTCTTTAAAAATCAACTTGTCTGCTCCGACAAAAAACCAAAGGGCCGAAGATTTTCTATTGAAGATAAGTAGTAGTATAGTCAGCCATAATACCACAAGTGGTATGAATATCACCGATTACTAATCATTTCTAGTACATATTTTCATTAAATAATGTGTCGCACTGTACCCCGTCTTTCGTTAATTTATAAATTGTGCTTTCCGAGACACTTAACGCAAGAGAAGCATGGCGAACAACGTTGGAGAGTGAAACTGTTTGTTTACAATTTTTAATATTGTATTATTCACAAAAAAAACGCATAACATTCAAAATTAATTGTCCGATAGTTTATTTGTATTTTCAGTTTTCTGCTCAACTAATTTAGGTTTTATTACCCTTATCTCAATAACTTACACTAAAAATATAATCTGACAAATTAGAAACGTCAAATTTTAAAATTAATCTTATTAATTGACATGCCTTTTTTCGAATTTCTTCCATTTCATGTATTTTACTAAAGATGAACAGTGACAGACAAAAGTCACGTGACTCCGAATGGGTATAATTTTGACTATAGTAGTATTTGTGGGGAGACTTATGTCAAGCAAGTAGGCCTTTATAGGCCCTTTCTGCCAACCCCATGAATAAGATCTAGGCATGCAAAGTACCAGATATCTTAGTCCTACTTAGAATTTTGCCGATATTGAAGATAAAGTAATAGCTTTGGGATTATTATGTTGCTTAGATCCTCTATATAAACTAGATGCCATAAAAGATCGCGCAGAAACAAAGGAAAATCAAGCACAACGTTTGAACTTGAAGGAGTTTAAGGGCTTGTTGACTTTCCTTAATTTTCATTTCTACGGAATAAAGATTTTTTGCTGCTTTCTAAGATAGTATCTTTACCAGATTTACTTTACTGCCAATTTACTAATAAGATTCGGTGTTCCAGGTCTAATAAACTGTGAAAGTTAAGTGTTGCACGAAAGTTGTAAGTTCCAATGTACCTTTTAAAATGGCAGTAAAGAATGCTGATATTCCATATCTATAGCAGAATAAAAAGGGCAAAATACATTTGAAGAAGAATCACGATTACTTTTTCCAGGTACTTACTGCCAGGGCAAATTTCCTGATAAGTTTTAATTGCGTTTGTTTTGAGTAGGTTTGGCAAAAACCCGGGTTTTTTCAGAAATTATCTGCCCGCTGGTTTTTTTCGTTTTATTGGGTTTTTTGGGTTTTATTGGGTATTTTCGGGTTTTAGATAAATTCACTCTTTTTTGGATTTAGATATCCTGTCAAAATCTGAATAATATTAATTTGTACTTACCTCGTATAAATATGCAAATAAGCATTCTTTAAACATGTAAATGGGGTTATATGTATACCTACTTAAAAGTAGGTTTATCTATTATGTTCTACAGTAAGGGGTTTCCACTGTCCATTGATTCTGAGCGACTTCCTTCAAGGGGATTCCCTCATTCAATGATTTGTTACTTTAGAAAATTAGAAAGGTCACCACACAACTTTCTTTTACTGCTTGTAAAATTTTAATTTTGTGACTTTTTCAAAATCGATACTTCCTAAAACAACTTTTGACAAAAGTTATAGTTAATTACCTAATATTAAAACAGTTTGTAAAAAATATTCCCATTTTTTTGTGAAGATTTAATTTTGCGATTTTTCAAAAACTATACGTCTTACAAAAAACTTCTTTAACAAAAGTTATAGATAATTACTTAATATAAAATAAAGTTTTAATAGTATATTACTGTTGAGAGATTAAGTAGCTAAGATGCGAAGCGTCGAGGTTCACTTTATCTCGAGACAGGAATTAAACTTTTCACCGTGGTATGTATCGTATACATACCATTTTATTCACAACCACTTTATTGTAAACAGGAATTGTAAAAATAGATTTGACATTTTTTTAAAACAGTCGTTAAGCTAATAATACAATGCGGATAAAATCTGTTGACATGACAGCGGCTGGGAAATGACTGCTTCCCACCTGCTGTCATGGTAACCTATTTCCCGCCCGGGGTGGGAAGTAGACGTTGGTGATGGCTCATTTTCCAACTTTTTAAAAGGGAGTAATGACCTTATTACATAGATGGTTCTGAATAAAATATATTGCTACGAACAAATCTGTTTTGACACTTAACTGTACCTTTTATTCTTTAAAAGTTCGATCACCATAAAACCTACCTTGTCGTAGATATCTTCTTGCATATAATAATTATTATTAATTCGGCTAGCTCTATTTGTCTTAATCTGCAGGGTAACTGTTGCGTTATTTTTAATAAGACACTGCAGTGTATTTCAATGTACTTTTTCTAGTTAAATGAAATATTTTGGAAAGATAATATTTATGTTTTATTAATGTATTCAATCATAACCTTTGAATGACACTTTATCAGTTTTTATTATTAATACATCAATATAAAAGTAATTGTTAATGTTTATTGAAGTTACTGGTATTCTGACAATTTAAACAAACTTTTGTTAATGACACTTCCAATAATAAATTACAATTTTTTAAACTTTAGGTTTACAAACCAATCTTAATCAATAAATCTAATTTAAATGCATTCAAAAATTCTATAGGCCTTTTTAAGTCTTTTTACTTATATTCTTTGTAGCTCAGTACTGAGAATTGATTTTGAAATTGACTCACTTTGCTTTTTCACTTGTAGCCACGTGTCTACAATCTTCTCTGCAAAAGGTTCTCCCTGGACGTCACTTGATTCTGCCACTTCTGTATCAATGTTCTCCAATTTTAACGATAGTTTTCCACTTTGATATCATACACTGATAATCACTTTTAACGTCGTTATAATTATATTCTACCCAGAGTTTATCTGCTTAAGCATTAATTCTTCTCTTTTATCCAAACATAAACAATTCCTTTTTCTTCTCTTAGCACTCTTTTTTAGAAGTAAATTTTATTAATTATTAACTTAAATCAAGCTAGTTAAATATCTTGACAAAAGTCATTTTTTAGGTGATCAATATTCATTGAACATTTTATAACATATTTAAAACTTTCCTAGATTATAAATAAACCATCACACTAACCAAATTCAGTTATACCTCAGTACGTTGTAACATTCTACAATGTTATGCTTTTCGGATTTTTTCCACTGTCTAGGGTGTAAATCACACAACGTTTCGGGAGTTTTAATCTACTCTCGTCTTCAGGTGTTCCTGGTTAGTCCTGAGAAGGAGTGATATTATACGTTTTTCTACGTAAATTTGTGCCTCCCCCGGGGTTTGAACCCAGGACCGCTGATCGCTAGTCTGCCACTCTAACCACTAGGCCCTGGTGTACGTAGAAAAACGTATAATATCAGTCCTTCTCAAGACTAACCAGGAACACCTGAAGACGAGAGTAAATCAAAACTCCTGAAACGTTGTGTGATATACACCCTAGACAGTGGAAAAAGTCCGAAAAGCATATCATAATAGACCACTGCCAAAAAATGACATTCAGAGAACAATTCTACAATGTATCTCATATGAACAATAAATAATTTTAAACAATTCAAACCACTTGCTTTGGGTCATTCTTTTCTCAATTGAGCTTCAATACAATGCATTGACTGAATATTTATACATTATTCATATCAATACCGATTTATAATATTTTATTTGACTTTCTCATATTTTGAAAATGTTATACCAATCTTGGCCAGTTTTTAAGTGATTCAACCTTTTAAAGAATATATTCTTTTTAGTATTTTTATATCATAGCAATATATACATCCTATTATTAATTTTTGGGCCCAAGGAAATCTTCGTAGAAATGCAATTTTTTTCAAAAATTATACTTTCTACGGAACAACTGTTCAAACGAAAATTGTAAATAATTGCATAATATATGATCCTGTTCTATGAAATTTGATTTTGATTAAATAATTATTTTCCCACAAAACAGAAATAACAAGAGTCAAGTGCCACTTCCGGTTGCCTCATTTTAACCAAAAATCAATAAGCCCTCTGAATTTATATTAGAAACGATAGTATACATTTTCAGGCCAATCCATTAGATGACAGACTCACAGACTGGCAGAAATCACTTTGAAAATTGCAAAAGTCACTAGTTTGAAAACAAATATGAAATTGTTATTAATGAAAGACTTTATACTACTTACAGCTTTAAAATACTCTTTTGTCAAATTTTGAAAAAACCCAGATTTAGTCTAAAACCCGAGGGGTTTTTTAGGTGGGTTTTACCCAAAAAAACCCCTGGGGTTTTTCGGGCTGGGGAAATTCATGCCAACCCTAGTTTTGGGATACAGGAACAGTTGACGATCACAAATAGAGAACGGTGTTTCTTCGTTGTGTGTTCGGACGATAACAAGGACTGAAAACCAGTTGGCAAGAGGAAATTCAAAACCACTTAGGCCCAGGGCAGACAAATGTTGCAAGAGACTGAATAACATGGAATCACCAAGGGGAGTTATTTATTTTATGTTAGCATTGACTGAGTCCAATAAGTATCCTAGTACTATTTATAGTATTTTCTGATAACATTACTCGAACATTACTGTGTGTATGGCTTAAAACCCCTTGGTGGGGTATCGCCGCTTAAAGCTTTCTAGATCCACTTCACGGGGTGGATCAATTTCCATTCCGCTTTTCCACTGTTTCTACAATTTTATCGCTGTTTTACACACTCTTCTCCATTCCTGCCTGTTCCACACAACTTCCCTTACGTTGTGCCTTCTTGCGTTGTCTAGGTCACTTTTTACCTCTTGAAGCCACTTAGATCTTGGTCTGCCTTTTATTCGCCTTCCTGCTGGTTCCCAATTAAATACTACATTTATTACTTCCACCCTCCCAGCGCTCCACTCGTACCCTAGCCACTTCACTCTTTGCTGTTTTATTTTCCTTACTATATCTTCCCCATCAAGTATTTGTAGTAGTTCTTCGTTATACCTGGATCTATATTCATTTTCATTTATCCTGATTGGATAAAACATTTTTTTTTCCTTTCTGCTATTCTCAACTTCTTCCTCTTTCTTTGTCATGGTCATAACCTCTGCCGCATACATCATTATCGATCTAATAAAAGTTTCATATACTCTGATCTTCGTCTTTTGTGTGATGTCCTTGCTCTTGAAAAGGTTTTTATTTGCTTGTAAAGCTCTATTTACATTTATGATTTTTTCGTTAATCTCTTCTGTTCTCTCATTTTTGTTTGATATTATCACCTCCAAATATCTAAATTGGCTCACTCCCTGAAATTGTATTCCTCCTATTCTTAATTTTTAATTTCCTTTCCTATTCTCATTAATTTTGTTTTATTCATATTGATTTTAAGTTATATCCTTTCTCCTTTCTCTCTTCCAACATTTGGGTCATCGTATCTCTTCTTTTAGTCATTAATACCACATCGTCCGCACGTATACGTTGTTGTTCGCAATCATTGTCTCGTATTCTACTTTCACTATATTTCCTGTCACACGCTTCTCCTGGGCTGTTTCTCTAATTGCCAATTGTATTTTTCTCTCGCTTACTGTCAATGAACACCTCCGTATTTTTCAGTTTACCTTTATTTTTGCCACTATTATTTTCTTATCTTCCAGTTTTGTATAATCTTAGCATTAACATTTAAATTATTTTTTATAAACTTTTCCACTTTCCCGTCAAGTTCGGCTCTTCTAATTTAACCTTTAATTACTATGTTATTTCTTTTACCTTCGGGCCCTTGCCCTTTAATTTTTTCTTCTAGCTTTTCGATCTTGTTACACATTTCTGGGTTTTCCTTTTCACGTTTCTCCTCATTTCTATTAAAATCCTCTTTAATCTTTTACATTTCTTCTTCTTCCTCTCTCTTTCTTTTCAAAATCAGATTCTATGTTACAAAAATTGTGACAGAAAGAACACATTTTCCCTGTAGGGAGAAAATGAGCAATATGAAACAATGTTGTAATGGTATTCATAAAATAACACAATTCAAATGCTGCTAAATATTGCAGCATAATTCTGATTTACAGAATGCCTTAGTAACGAAAATACATGTTTCTTGTAGTTCTGATCCCAGTCGTGGAAAAAATAGTATATACAGCTCCCGCATAGTAACCTTAGAAAAAGTTTCACTTCGCGCATCAATACGGTACAGTGTAGGGGTAACCGTACACTCCGAGTTAAAAGTACATGTCTTCGAAAGCGCTTACTTTTAATAAACTTTATATATAATTTAATCTACAATAGTTCTTGCAAATAAAACAATTGGACCAACATTATTTGCAGGAAACAAGCCTATATAAAAATACTAGAATTTAAAGACGCAAGGGTCAAGTCTAAACTTATTTGGCGTCAGCTTTTTAGGGTTAATGTACAACAGTGACATACCAGCCAATAGTGGTCTTGGAAGCAGCCGAAGTGCACGATATGATGCGATTGCACCCGAGAGCTGGCTGCGTGGAATTTCTAAGGTTACGATGCGGGAGCTGTACATGCCAGGAGAAAATGCCATTATTTTCTCTGTGTATTTGTAATCATTGGGCTTCGCACTTGGGCTTCAAACCCACACCTTAGGAAAAATTGTGCTGTTCTCTCCCTTATAATGCAGTATTTTTTCACATTGCCATTGGTGACATTAAAAAACGTCAAATTTGTCAGTTTGTAAATAAGCTTTGTACAGTTACAAACGAAGGTTCTATGGCGTGATGGCTAGAGTCTCTGGCTACAGAACTAGAATCATGCGTTCAAACTTAGAGCTTCTCAAAACATTTTCCGTTTTTTTAAGAAAATTCTTAAGTCGAAAAAGAGTAGATGCTGTAAGAATAGTTTGGATTGAGATTGAACACAATAAGATCGATCGACACACTGAACTGAAAGCTGGCCAAGCATTCTCAAACATTTTTCAATTTCAGAGTGTCCATTTTCTCATTATAGAAATATTGATCTGAATTTTAAGGTATAATAATCAATCAGATTCTGACTAGTTATAAAACGTATTGAAAAAATATTTTTTTACTGTCACCAATGCAACATGAAAAAATAGTACAAAGAAGAGAAAGGTATAATTTTTCCCAACGTGTGAGTTTGAAGCCCATGTTGAAAGACCTAAGACTACAAATACACAGAGGGGAAAATAACGTTCTCTCCTGCCGTGTATATGGTATTTTTCCCACGACCGGGATGAGAACAACACGAAACCAGTATTTTCGGAGCTAAGGCATTTCAGTAAATCAGAATTATGCTGCAATATTGAAATTGTATTATTTTACGAATACCATGACAACAGACATTTTCATAATGTTTCATATTGTTCATTTTCTCCGTAGAGAGAAAACTGATTTCTACCTCGGTTGTAAAAATAGTATATTACTTTACAAGGGATGTAGGTAAGATTTACACTACCGAGGACCGTTTGATGCCTGAGTGAGCGCAGCGAACGAGAGCAGCAAGGTTCGCGGACAATCGCGCACAAGGGATTTGGCATACAACTGCTGGATCCTTTATAAAATTCAAGCAAACTTTTCTCGATGACCTAATGGGCTATGTGCTGTTTTAAATTATGCTCAAATTTCGTTATAATATCAATTTAAACTTTTATTTTTATATTTTATCCCAACAGGTCGTGTGCAATCTACACTTGCGTGCGGGTTTTCGGCGCCCTGTTTAATTAATGAATTTTAAACAAGATTCAACCCCATAGGTATATCTTACAAATTTTGTATGACGTAATGCTTCTCCAGTTTTAAAAAGCGGCGGATAATAATTCATGGAACTATTACGCAACAAACTTAAATAAAAATTCGTCGTCGGTATTCATATTTGTTGTAAGGGGCAACTGTCGGAATCCACAAGTTGAACGTATCGTTATAATTTCTTCTATTTCGTACTACCAAATTTCATAAAAGTATAAAAACTGCATCTTGTTTTCCAACAAATCGGTACAGGTTTGACGGCACGACGGTCTTTTTAATTTGTAACACCGAGATTGACATGTTTGGTTTTTATTTTATAAGTAAGCGTCTGAAATTGTGTCATTATATCGATCAAAACTGTATTTTAGTTTTAAAAATACCAGTATAAATGCAAACGGACGAAAATAAAAACGCAATTGACCACAAATTAACATAATTTTGAATAAGAATGCTCAATTTCGTTGAAAAAATGTTCTGACACCGTCATTTCACTTAAAATTTTACAAAAACTGACATCATGTCACTTGAAATTATACAAAAAACGACATTTTTATCCAATAAGCGATAACAAATACACCATCTCACATTATTTCACTTAAAAAATGATCACTATTCGTTTTATAAATCGTTTCGTAAAACGAAAATGATGTAAAAGCAGTTTTCAGAGTTATTTCTAAGCATAATTTTCCAAATGTTTTACACTTTTTTCTTTAACTTGTTGCAATTTTAGTAAGATTTGAATAAAAACACACAATTTCGCTGAAAAAGTTCTAACCAAAAACGACAAAAACAATATTTTTATTCCATTTTCATTGAAAAATCTTCTATCACAAACATTTCTAGAAGCAAAATTGCCGTAACGTAGACTAGCTGTGCATTTTATTACAGAAATTCTTATACTTTTGATGAAAAGATATGCATGTTGACAACAAATTAACATAAATTTGCTCTAACTTGTTGCAGTTTTAGTAAGATTTGAATAAAAACACAATTTCGCTGAAAAAGTTCTAACCAAAAACGACAAAAACAATATTTTTAATGGTTTCATTGAAAAATCTTCTATCACAAACATTTCTAGAAGCAAAATTGCCGTAACGTAGACTAGCTGTGCATTTTATTACAGAAATTCTTATACTTTTGATGAAAAGATATGCATGTTGACAACAAATTAACATAAATTTGCTCTAACTTGTTGCAGTTTTAGTAAGATTTGAATAAAAACACACAATTTCGCTGAAAAATGTTCTGGTCCACATCATCTCACATAAATTTTTACAAAAACTGACATCATGTCACTTGAAATTATACAAAAAAAAACGACATTTTTACTCAACATACGACGAAAATTGAACAAAAATCACGCATTACACATCATCTCACATAAATTTTTACAAAATCGACAACATGTTACATAAACTATGCATAATTTTGCAAATGTTTTAGACTTTTCTATAAAATGCATCGCTCAAAATTAAAAGAAATCGCAATTTCGTTGAAAAAATCTACTACCACAATCATTTCGCTAAACAAAATTCAAAAATTCTTATACTTTTGATGGAAATATATGTATGTTGACCACAAATTAACATAATTTTTGAATAAAAACGCGCAATTCGTTGAAAAAAATGTTCTGACACCATCAAAACACGCAATTTCATTGAAAAATCTTCTACCACAAGCATCTCGATAAGCAAAATTTCAGTTACGTAGGCTCATTGTTCATTTTTATTACGAAAATTAACTCAAAATTGAACAAAAATCACACAATTACACAACATCTCACATAAATTTTTACAAAAATCGACATCATGTCACATAAATTATACAAAAAATGACATTTTAATTCAACACACGATAAAAATTTTATAAAAATTACCCAATTACACATTATCTCACATACATTTTTACAAAAACTGACATCATACCACTTGAAATTATACAAAATATATATATGTTGACCACAAATTAACATAAATTTGAATAAAAACACGTAATTTCGTTGAAAAAATGTTCTGGCCCCGTCATTTCACTTAAAATTTTACAAAACTGCCATCATATCACTTGAAATTATACAAAATATATGTATGTTGATCACAAATTAACATAAACCTGAATAAAACACAATTTCGTTGAAAAATTTGCAAATGTTTTACACTTTTTATAAAATGTATCGCACAAAATTAAAAGAAATCACAATTTTTATTATATCACGCCATTATGAAATCGTAGATTGATTTTTTTTTTAATTTTACACTTTGTAACTGTAAAATAACTTCAAATACTAATATTTTAGCTTTAGATTTTGTAATTATTGCAGATTCGCGAAAAACAAAAGCAGAGTAGAAATAAAAAAAACACAAACACTTTGTAATAAACAAATATATTGTTCTTATTTTGTATAATACTTAATAATATAAAAATAAATGTACAGCTGAATGTCATATTTTCTAAAAATTCGCTAGCAATTTACAAAACTGAAGTTTGAGGTGTACAACATTTCAAATTAAAAAGGCTGCAAGTAATAAAATCAGAATTTCATTGTGTTATTTTAAAGTTTAAGATGCTCCCAATCTAGAATTCCCTTCGTTTTCGATGTTGATGACATCTGCCTTAGAGGCATTTTTCTAACGGCCCTTTTTAGGAGGCGTTTCCTTATCGGCGTTCTTCTGACTGAACCTTTTTTATGTGGTCTTTGATGAGTAGCTGGTGTTTTTAATTTATATTCTAAATGGGGCTCGCAGTTATCAGTTTCCATTTCGGTTTTTCCTGTAGTATCAGTCAGGGATGGCTTCTTTTGCTGTTTAGGTTTAGTTAGCAACACTTGAGCAACGTTAAGGCCTTTGATGTAATCAGCAAACTGTAGGCGTCCGGGTGGATTATTAGTTTTTCGAGGCCTCAGAGTATCGTGAACTAAATCGACTATGTTAGACGTCGGTAAAATTTCACCCTTTATAGTAACGGTACCCTTGTGATCCCAGCTCACATCGTTTGAGGCACTCAAAATGCGTAGGAAAACTTCAGCTTTTTTCTTAAAAGTTTTGGGAAGTGTAGATAAAATAACGGCATTTGATAGGCTGTTACTGGTTGATTCAATAGGTATTTTGATTGGCTGCCGTGCCTGGTTTGTGAAATGAAGGAATCTTTGTAAGACTTGGTTGTACTGCCCCCATTTATCGTGATCAGTTAATTTGGACTTTAAAACTTGTTGCATTTCGTCATCAAGCTGTGATAATATATTTTTCTCCGTATTCTCGCTAGACTTAAGACGTTGGACAAATTCCGGCGATACAATCAACATCTTCCGCTCTTGGTCCATTTTAGTCGAAAAGGAGCTCAGTCGTTTGTTCTGGTAGAGCTGTCGTGAATAAACTAACTTAAAATCAAGACTTTCATAATAAATATATTAAAAAAAATATGGCAGGTACGGGAATCGAACCCGTATTCTCTCTCGAGATCAGAGCTTAAATCGGACGCCTTAACCATTCGGCCAACCTGCCTTCCCTGTATAAACGAGCACTCTCTGCATAATTAAGAAAACATCTAGTTTAAAACCCTTCTATTTGCAATTTCAAACAATATTTCATATAAATTAAGCCATGTACAAATTTCGAAAGTGGGTTTGATATATATTTTATCGAAAGACTTGACCCTAAGCTGCCGTTTTATTACTATTTGTCGTTATTCGTCATCGCTGAATTTACAAGAACCAGCCTGTCTGATGTGTGACGCACGTAATGACTCCATCCCTTTTTATTTTAAAATTTGTAAAACCAGAGGCCCAGGATGCTGCCGCACCAGGTAACAGAGTACAATGGTTTAAAACGAGTTAGTGCGGCATCAGTCGGGCCTCTGGTTTTATAAAATTTTAAAATAAAAAGGTATGGATACATTGCGTGCGTCACACAGCAGACAGGTTGGCTCTTGTAAAATTCATCGATGACGAATTACGACAAATAATAAAACGGTAGCTGAAGGTCAAGTCTTTCGATAAAATATATATCAAACCCACTTTCGAAATTTGTACATGGCTTAATTTATATGAAATATTGTTTGAAATTGCAAATAGAAGGGTTTTAAACTAGATGTTTTCTTAATTATGCAGAGAGTGCTCGTTTATACAGGGGAGGCAGGTTGGCCGAATGGTTAAGGCGTCCGATTTAAGCTCTGATCTCGAGAGAGAATACGGGTTCGATTCCCGTACCTGCCATATTTTTTTAATATATTTTTTGTGAAAGTCTTGATTTTAAGTTAGTTTATTCACGACGGCTCTACCAGAACAAACGACTGAGCTCCTTTTCGACTAAAATGGACCAAGAGCGGAAGATGTTGATTGTATCGCCGGAATTTGTCCAACGTCTTAAGTCTAGCGAGAATACGGAGAAAAATATATTATCACAGCTTGATGACGAAATGCAACAAGTTTTAAAGTCCAAATTAACTGATCACGATAAATGGGGGCAGTACAACCAAGTCTTACAAAGATTCCTTCATTTCACAAACCAGGCACGGCAGCCAATCAAAATACCTATTGAATCAACCAGTAACAGCCTATCAAATGCCGTTATTTTATCTACACTTCCCAAAACTTTTAAGAAAAAAGCTGAAGTTTTCCTACGCATTTTGAGTGCCTCAAACGATGTGAGCTGGGATCACAAGGGTACCGTTACTATAAAGGGTGAAATTTTACCGACGTCTAACATAGTCGATTTAGTTCACGATACTCTGAGGCCTCGAAAAACTAATAATCCACCCGGACGCCTACAGTTTGCTGATTACATCAAAGGCCTTAACGTTGCTCAAGTGTTGCTAACTAAACCTAAACAGCAAAAGAAGCCATCCCTGACTGATACTACAGGAAAAACCGAAATGGAAACTGATAACTGCGAGCCCCATTTAGAATATAAATTAAAAACACCAGCTACTCATCAAAGACCACATAAAAAAGGTTCAGTCAGAAGAACGCCGATAAGGAAACGCCTCCTAAAAAGGGCCGTTAGAAAAATGCCTCTAAGGCAGATGTCATCAACATCGAAAACGAAGGGAATTCTAGATTGGGAGCATCTTAAACTTTAAAATAACACAATGAAATTCTGATTTTATTACTTGCAGCCTTTTTAATTTGAAATGTTGTACACCTCAAACTACAGTTTTGTAAATTGCTAGCGAATTTTTAGAAAATATGACATTCAGCTGTACATTTATTTTTATATTATTAAGTATTATACAAAATAAGAACAATATATTTGTTTATTACAAAGTGTTTGTGTTTTTTTTATTTCTACTCTGCTTTTGTTTTTCGCGAATCTGCAATAATTACAAAATCTAAAGCTAAAATATTAGTATTTGAAGTTATTTTACAGTTACAAAGTGTAAAATTAAAAAAAAAATCAATCTACGATTTCATAATGGCGTGATATAATAAAAATTGTGATTTCTTTTAATTTTGTGCGATACATTTTATAAAAAGTGTAAAACATTTGCAAATTTTTCAACGAAATTGTGTTTTATTCAGGTTTATGTTAATTTGTGATCAACATACATATATTTTGTATAATTTCAAGTGATATGATGGCAGTTTTGTAAAATTTTAAGTGAAATGACGGGGCCAGAACATTTTTTCAACGAAATTACGTGTTTTTATTCAAATTTATGTTAATTTGTGGTCAACATATATATATTTTGTATAATTTCAAGTGGCATGATGTCAGTTTTTGTAAAAATGTATGTGAGATAATGTGTAATTGGGTAATTTTTATAAAATTTTTATCGTGTGTTGAATTAAAATGTCATTTTTTGTATAATTTATGTGACATGATGTCGATTTTTGTAAAAATTTATGTGAGATGTTGTGTAATTGTGTGATTTTTGTTCAATTTTGAGTTAATTTTCGTAATAAAAATGAACAATGAGCCTACGTAACTGAAATTTTGCTTATCGAGATGCTTGTGGTAGAAGATTTTTCAATGAAATTGCGTGTTTTGATGGTGTCAGAACATTTTTTTCAACGAATTGCGCGTTTTTATTCAAAAATTATGTTAATTTGTGGTCAACATACATATATTTCCATCAAAAGTATAAGAATTTTTGAATTTTGTTTAGCGAAATGATTGTGGTAGTAGATTTTTTCAACGAAATTGCGATTTCTTTTAATTTTGAGCGATGCATTTTATAGAAAAGTCTAAAACATTTGCAAAATTATGCATAGTTTATGTAACATGTTGTCGATTTTGTAAAAATTTATGTGAGATGATGTGTAATGCGTGATTTTTGTTCAATTTTCGTCGTATGTTGAGTAAAAATGTCGTTTTTTTTGTATAATTTCAAGTGACATGATGTCAGTTTTTGTAAAAATTTATGTGAGATGATGTGGACCAGAACATTTTTCAGCGAAATTGTGTGTTTTTATTCAAATCTTACTAAAACTGCAACAAGTTAGAGCAAATTTATGTTAATTTGTTGTCAACATGCATATCTTTTCATCAAAAGTATAAGAATTTCTGTAATAAAATGCACAGCTAGTCTACGTTACGGCAATTTTGCTTCTAGAAATGTTTGTGATAGAAGATTTTTCAATGAAACCATTAAAAATATTGTTTTTGTCGTTTTTGGTTAGAACTTTTTCAGCGAAATTGTGTTTTTATTCAAATCTTACTAAAACTGCAACAAGTTAGAGCAAATTTATGTTAATTTGTTGTCAACATGCATATCTTTTCATCAAAAGTATAAGAATTTCTGTAATAAAATGCACAGCTAGTCTACGTTACGGCAATTTTGCTTCTAGAAATGTTTGTGATAGAAGATTTTTCAATGAAAATGGAATAAAAATATTGTTTTTGTCGTTTTTGGTTAGAACTTTTTCAGCGAAATTGTGTGTTTTTATTCAAATCTTACTAAAATTGCAACAAGTTAAAGAAAAAAGTGTAAAACATTTGGAAAATTATGCTTAGAAATAACTCTGAAAACTGCTTTTACATCATTTTCGTTTTACGAAACGATTTATAAAACGAATAGTGATCATTTTTTAAGTGAAATAATGTGAGATGGTGTATTTGTTATCGCTTATTGGATAAAAATGTCGTTTTTTGTATAATTTCAAGTGACATGATGTCAGTTTTTGTAAAATTTTAAGTGAAATGACCGTGTCAGAACATTTTTTCAACGAAATTGAGCATTCTTATTCAAAATTATGTTAATTTGTGGTCAATTGCGTTTTTATTTTCGTCCGTTTGCATTTATACTGGTATTTTTAAAACTAAAATACAGTTTTGATCGATATAATGACACAATTTCAGACGCTTACTTATAAAATAAAAACCAAACATGTCAATCTCGGTGTTACAAATTAAAAAGACCGTCGTGCCGTCAAACCTGTACCGATTTGTTGGAAAACAAGATGCAGTTTTTATACTTTTATGAAATTTGGTAGTACGAAATAGAAGAAATTATAACGATACGTTCAACTTGTGGATTCCGACAGTTGCCCCTTACAACAAATATGAATACCGACGACGAATTTTTATTTAAGTTTGTTGCGTAATAGTTCCATGAATTATTATCCGCCGCTTTTTAAAACTGGAGAAGCATTACGTCATACAAAATTTGTAAGATATACCTATGGGGTTGAATCTTGTTTAAAATTCATTAATTAAACAGGGCGCCGAAAACCCGCACGCAAGTGTAGATTGCACACGACCTGTTGGGATAAAATATAAAAATAAAAGTTTAAATTGATATTATAACGAAATTTGAGCATAATTTAAAACAGCACATAGCCCATTAGGTCATCGAGAAAAGTTTGCTTGAATTTTATAAAGGATCCAGCAGTTGTATGCCAAATCCCTTGTCCGCGATTGTCCGCGATACGACAGGCAACGACATGTTTGGCCAATTGATAAAAATACCATAATTAATTCCAGCAAAACTACTTACGGAATCAGTTTTTTAAAATTCGTTTCAACCTTTTAAGTCCATAGACGATGTAATCCAATTCTTATAATTTAAATTTTTAAAAAAATAGTTTGTTTTAAATCTGGCAGCATGACGTCAGAGCAGAGAAAGTAGCTTTCCGTTATACACATAAAATCTGAAGCAGCTCCGTGGTGTTGTGGCACTAATGGGTGTAGCTAAATTTGTGCAACACGAACGTAGAGCGTTCAAATCCTCGGTCGGCCTGAGATTTTTTTAAATATAAACAGCACTTCTGTGAATGCATGAGAGAGACAACCAACACCAGATGAGCAGAAGAGAGAGAGGGAGATGTAAAAGTTTGAAATTCAAATATTTCCGCGAGAAGTGCGCGCGCAGAAAACCAAGATGGCCGACACGCGGAAAGTTTAAATTAAAAAAACTGAACTTAGAAAAAAAATCTGAAAAATTTCAAATTCAAATATTCGCGCAAAAAGTGAAAATGGCCGCCGCGTAATTCCGGAAGCAAATTAAAAATGGCCGCGCGTAATTTAATCGGAAGCTAATGCGTAATTTAATCAGTAGCACATATGTAAATTACATATCAAACTTCATATGTGATTAATTAGATCAAACCGCGAAAATTAATTAGATCAAACCGCGGATTTAATTGGGTCAATCCGCGGATTTAATTAGGTCAATTAATTTGATTGCTCCAGTTTCGGTGCCGCCCTACTACTCATTTGTATGAAAACTCGGCTGACAATCAATATTTTCAAGAATTAACAACGCGGTGGTTAATACGTAATAAAGCAAATGTAATCTAGTAAGACTTATATTAAAATTTAAGTAAGAGTTTATTTTGTTGTATCAGTTTGTTTAATAAAAAGTTTTAAAAAAATTATGCTTTTTAAACTATTTCCCGAATATATCCAGTGGCTTCCACTTGACAGTTAAATGCAGTGTTGCCACGTCAGTGCTCCGGCTTGTAACTATTGAAGGTTGTGGCCATACCCAATTTAACTTCCTGTCAAAGATAATTCCTAGGTAACGGAACTCTTCTGGCTACTGCAGTTGTTGACCATTTAGTTGCAGATTCGGCTTTTCTGTTGTTCGCTTATTCGAAAATTGAAGACAACTTGTTTTTTGGGTTGAAAATTTAAAGCCGTTCAGTTCACTTCATTTCTGTAGTTGGTTTAGTGCTAGCTGTAGCTGTTGTTGTATATTTTTAATGTCTTGGTCTGTACAGTATATGACTAAATCATCTGCATACTGGAGACATCTCACAGGAGTTTTTACATTGGTGGTACCTAATGTTGTTTATAGCAATAGTAAATAGAAGTACACTAAGCACGGACCCTTGAGGAATGCCATTTTCTTGTTCTTTTATTACAGAGTCTGCACTACCTATCCTCACGAAAAATTGTTTACTGTCAGAAAGTTCAATATAAAGCGAACTATTTCTCCTCGTAATCCCCAATTAAGAAGAGTTAGAACGATCTTTCTTGTCCATACAGTGTCATAGGCCTTGTGAATGTCCAAGAATATTGCAACAGTGTCTTCTTTAGTGACCAATCCATTCTTTATGTCGACTTCCAAGCGTGCAATATTGTCTAAGGTTGATCTACCTTGTCGGAATCCACTTTGGAGGGGTGATATGCATTTCTGCGTTTCGAGTTACCACCGTACACGGTTGCTTACCATGCGTTCTAATATTTTACATACGGTACTTGTTAGGGAAATAGGACGGCAGCTTTCGGGAAGAAGCTTATCTTTACCTTGTTTCAACAGTGGGAATACAATGGATGTTTTCCAGGAATGCGGAAATTGTTTAGATACCCATATGTGACACATTCGCTAATATTTCAAGTACATCAAATTACAAATATAGCTTCCAAGAATATAAATAGCAACTCGAAGCTCAACGCATTACTATCCCACCTGGTGACAACGAATCATATAACATAGAGTTTAGCATGAAGGAATTGGATCATGCACTAGCCCAGTGCAAAGATAGCAGTTCCGGACCCGATACAATTTATGACAAAATGCTACAACACTTGCCTAATCCATCCAAAATCATCCTATTGAACTTTTATAACCATATATGGGTATCTAAAAGTGATTTACTATCTGACGGTGTTCGGTACTTATGCTATTACCGATGTTTAGTGCAAGTATTCTGAAGCTATTTTCTTTTCCTGAGAGTTTTTTAATTTTGTCCCACATTTCTTTGTTGGTTGTGAAAGCGCTTATGGAATCTATGTAATGTTTCCATGATTCTGTTTTGCTATTTCTGATGGTTATCTTGGCTGTGGCCCTTAATTTTTTGAATTGTATTAAGTTGTCTATATTAGGTTCTCGGGGATATCTGTTAAAAGCTCTTTTTTATTTCTTATAGCTATCTTGCAAGCATTATTCCACCATGGCACCTTATTCTCTGAAGAATTTATATTCTGTTTAACAGGTATAGACACCTTTGCGGCGTTTATTGTCGAAGCTGTGATATCAGTTGATATATCGAAGCTCATGTTTTCAGAAAAAGTTAAGCCGTGTGTTAGAAGATATTCTTCGAACTGATTCCAGTTCGCCTTTGTCATGTTCCATTTCTCAGGGTAGGTAACAAAGTTATTAGTATAAGCAACGCTTATACAATTGGGAAGTGGTCACTTCCATGTACGATAGGTCCTTTATCACTTCCCACTGAATATCTGGTTGAAGTCTTGGATGGCAAATGGATAAATCAATAGCTGAGAAACTATTGCATCTGCTACACCAATGCGTATAACTACCATCGTTTAGTAAGGAAACTGTGTCTATATCCAGCATCTTCTCATGAATTCTTTCCGTTTGGTCAGTGCTTTTACTTCCCCAGATAGTATTGTGGGCGTTAAAATCTCCAACTAAAATATATAATTCAGGCAGCTGTGCTAGTAGATCTTCTAACTCTTGTAATTCAGTTGCACTATCTGGTGGCAGGTAGACGTTGCAAATTTTTATTTTTTTCGGTAGAAACACTTGTACTGCAATTGCTTCTAAAGTTGTATTTATGGGAAAGTTTTGTGAAAGGACATCGTCTTTAACATGGATAGTTATTCCACCACTGGCATGGTGATAGTGTTCTCGACATTTACTATAAGTGTTGAAACCTTTTAATGCCCCCGAAACTGTTGGTTTGAAATGCGTCTCTTGTAAAGATATTATATTAGGCTGATAATTACATAGAAGTAACTGAATTTCTGGTAGGCGGGTATAAAACCCGTTGCAATTGAATTGGATTATTTTGGTCATGTATCTTAGTCTATAATGTTAGGATCTTCCTTGCGTGAGGTAGTTGATGTGCTGGTCATGTAATCGTCGGGAAAGTTTTCTTCATACTGTATCTTTCTGATGTTTGATATAATTCTAGCAAACCTGTACTTTGCCCTGCGGTGTCTAAGAAGACTATAAATCTTTCAGAGGTGTTACAAGATGTTTTAGCGGTTTCCAGTGGATCTTCAGATTTGATTACTTTATCAAAAAACATTTTGAATTCATCGTAATTTAAGTTATAATGAGTGGGTTCATTCAGTAGCTTCTGTTGGATTGGTTGTAACATATCTTCCCAAGTTAATTGATTTTCTTCTCCCGTCTTTGTTTTCTTTGATTTTTTTTTCTTAACGGGGATATTAATAGCGGCTGCCTCTACCCGCGTGTGTATTTCATTTTGACTGTTGTTACTTTGCTCCATAGGAGTGGTTTCGTTGTTTTTATCTTGCGTGATGGGTGTAGATTCGGCACTTGTACTTTGCAGAGGACGTTTATTTGCATTACTTGTCATTATGCTTAGTTGCAGCGGTGACTTCGGCTCGGGAATTTGATCAAGTTAGTTTGTCTTGCGACATTGCCAAAACAAAATACTTTCGTAAAACATTTTTACCGGCAAAAGCATTTGCCCTTAATGGATTATTACTGAGAAGGACGAGTAATTTTTTCTGGAAGTTTTTTGAGTTGAATTGCCTAAAGGCAAGGAAACTCGAATTATAAATGTTAAGTTTACTTCAATAAAAAAAAGTTTGAGTCACAGAATAATACCCTAAATCATAATGGCCTCTCTGTGTCGGCGCTTTTGATGTCAGCATACTCAATTTTTGTGACCTTGAAAATGTCCGCCATGATCCTAGTGGTGTGCAGAGGCGGTAAATTCAAAATTATGTGCCTAAATTTTAAACTGAAACGAAATCATTCGTACGTTTAAAGTCCACGCAATTTATATGGAAATGCACAGTACACCATGTGCCACCAAAAGATCTTTTCTGTGCACTCATATTAAATTAATATTTTTTACCGGTTTCAGGATATTAAGCCTTTGTTTACATATACAAAAGTGGGCTGGTAACTAGATCATAACTTATCTGTAGGGTAATGGAATATTACCCTACATGGCAACCATAACCATATAGCAACCGATAAACTATTGAACATATCACGGATGTTATGATCATAACAGCCTCAGATGTTTTAAAATCCTCGCTCTACGAGCTCGGATTTCAAAACATCTGCGGCAGTTATGATACTCATAACATTCCTAGATATGTTAATAGCTAGAAACCACTTGCACAAAAAACATAACCTTCTTATAAGGGGTCATTGACCGCCACAAGTACACGTGTAAAATATGGAAAACAGCTGACTGCACACCACCAGAACTCGCGCATGCGCAAAGAAAAATTAGCTAAATTTTAAGCTGACAGGCCATTCTGGTGTTTGAGTGTAATTCGGTACGACAATTTAATGAATACATACTTAATTTACATATTAGCTAATTTAGAAGTCACTAAATTAACAAACAAGGCGAGAAAACTAAGAACCGCACCATCGTCGGTCCTTAGCAACTCTGCTAGGCTTACTAGAATTAGACCGTTTTAAAAGTTAGGTTCCGTTTTGTCGCTGGAAAAGTTAAGGCAAACTTTTGCCGCTGTCATAGTGACAAAAAAATTGCGGCTTATGAGATTTTTAGTGTATGCATTAAATTGTCACTTATAATTACATGAGAGCTTTTTTTTGTCGAAGTAAACTTGACATTTTAATGAGAATTTCTTGCTTGGCAATTTAACGAAAAAAAATGCCTCCGAAAAAATTACGAGTCCGAAGGACGAGTAATTTTTTCTGGCAGTTTTTTGAGTTGAATTGCCCAAAAGCAAGGAAACTCGAATGATAAATGTTAAGTTTACTTCGATTAAAAAAAAGCTTGAGTGTAATTCGGTACGACAATTTAATGAATACATATTTAATTTACATATTAGGTAATTTAGAAGTCACTAAATTAACAAACAAGGCAAACATTATTTTACAATTAGACCGTTTTAAAAGTTAGGTTCCTTTTTGTCGCTGGAAAAGTTAGGGCTAACTTTTGTCGCTGTCATAGTGACAAAAAATCCGCGGCTTATGGGATTTTTAGTGTATGCATTAAATTGTCACTGTAATAAAGTACACTGGCTTGCAAGAAAATCGCATACACTTGAAAAATCAAGTAAGTAACGGAGTTTTTACTTATTTGTTGCTGTGTAAATGCGTATTCTATATAAACGGTAACATTCTATGGTTAAATAGGTTCTGAACTAACAATTACATTCTTTATTATGTTCAATTTGCTATTAATTTGTCAATAACAAAAGAAAACATGATACGCAGCTATTTATTTTAAAAAAAATACAATTTATATGAAGCAGGTAGGTATATTGTCATTGCTCCATCACCTTCTATAACATGATTTAATCTTTCCGGTATAGATGAAATAAGATCTCGACAGTAATTTTCATCTTGACTTAATTCTTCCTAGCTGTCTTCAATAGCCACCCACAATATTAATTTTCGTTTTGAGGTCTAAAGTCGCCTTTATACACTTTTCTACTAACAAACCCCAAACATTTTCTTTTGGGTTTAGATCAGTACTGCATGCAGTCCAAGGCAATACGTTGATGTTATTGTTCAAAAACCACTGCCTTATCATATTGGCTGTGTGAACAGGGCAGTTACCTTATTGGAAGATAAAGCTGTTGTTTGAGTATATTTACTCTACTGAAGAAAACATAATATTTTCCAAAATATCGAGATAAGCTTGGCTATTCAAACGACCACCAATACGCCAAGCTATACTGGGACCATGCACACGTATACATGCCCAAACATTTATGGAAAATTGTCCAGATCTGTTTCATAAAGATATATAGGTTGCTGGTCGATACACATGTATACGGCCGTCATGACTAGACTGGAAGAGTTTTTCATCAGAGAAAACTACATTATTCTAAAAATTTAGCGGCTGATAAACATAATTTAAGCAAAACACTTGGCGAATTATTCAATTCAAAATTTCTAATCTTCCGACATGCCGATGCCACGACACTGGGCAGTTTATTGCAAATACAGCATGCCTCGCCGTTTGAAATGGATTCAAGAGCACTGCCGCTTGACCACTATTCGTTATTTTGAGAGGTCCCGACCGTCTCTTCTGCTTACACTCTCTTTCTCTTCCCACCTTTTCTTAACCCTCATAAATTGTACTTTTATTTAGTCCATAATTAGTTGCTACAGCTCTTACCCTAGCAGCACCAAATATACATATTATATTTCTGTAATGTAGATGTGATATCATTTGTCACTAAAATAATGTGAGATATAATGGATATTAGCATGATATTTTAAAATGGGATATGAGCAATATATCAAAGATATATGCAAACAACATCTCTAGGATATTTAAAAATGTTTACATTTAACTGAGATTTCCCAAATATTAGGAGGATATTATAAAATTAGATGTAGCGGGTATTGGATTCCGATTAATAACGGATATCTGCTGTATATTTCGAACTGAGTTGGTTGTGTTATATATTGCAAATATTAGAATGATATCACCGGTAGATTTACAAACAAATGTATTTATACAAGATACAAGCAATATTTATGGGATAATTAATAAAGAGTTAACAACAATATTTAATTAGGATGTTTACTGTATATAGCTGATTTATTAAAAAACTATGTAGATATAACATCTCTTTACTGGGATATATTACAACTGTATATTACAACTTTTATAATCAAGATGTTATTAACTTTCAGAATATTAATTAAACAGTGCCGTGATAATTTGATACATCTTGTGTATTATTATATAGGGATGCAGTATACAGGGTATACATTAGTTGTGGAGCAAACTACACCTGGCAATGTTAGTCATAAAATTCTGCGTAAAAAATCTTAATACTAAAATGTTTAATTGGCTTTCATGAGAGGCAAATAAAAAACATGATACATTTTCTGTGTCAAATATGTGAAACTATCGTCAAGCAAAGTTGTTCAAAATGTAAAATTATGGTCGCATGCAAAATTTAAGAAATATTGGCTTACTTTTATGAAACCGTGTGTACTAGATGTACTTTTGCGGTAACACGGTTTCATAAAAGTAGCCCGATATTTCTGAAATTTTGCATGGGGCCATAATTTTATATTTTGAACAACTTTTCTTAAAGATACTTTCACATATTTGAAACAGAAAAGGTACTTTACCTAAAAAAATCATGTTTTTTATCTACCACTCGTGAAGGCTCATGAAGACCAATTCAACATTTTAGTATTAATCTTTCTTGACTCAGAATTTTATGACTAACATCACCATGTGTACTTTGCTCCACAATTAATTTACACCCTGTATAGAATGTACATGAACATTTATATCGGTGGAATCTGCATTAGTGTACACGAACCTTTCGTATCTGATTATGTTTAAGATTTAAATAAATGATGTGACACTAACATATTTTTGTCGTTGGATTTTTGCCCTAAAATTCGTCGGGAATATCTTCCAAGAAAACCCTTTCAACGTCCCATGATTAATTAAAGCAAACTGAAGGTGTAATTTAGTGAACCCTGTAAAACTGTAATTAAATTTTGAATTATTTTCTTAACACTCCAGACAACCGTACTACAAAATGATGGTAGTGTAAAAGAGTAAGAATTTTCAAAAAACAAAGGGACCATTTAGTAAATAGCTCAGGAATGTGAAAGTTTCTTAGTCACTAACGACATCTTATGGCCGTAATTCTTGCAATCATTCTAGAAGAATTTGCCTGGTTGATGATGATACTTTTAAAAGCTTATAGCTAATTAACATGACTTATAGGACACATTTCCAACTTTGGAGATACCCGGCGATTCCATATATTTAACTTCAACAACAGTAATAACATTTTGATTTGAATGCAAAAAATCTTACAATACTTATATTTTATGAAAATTAAGAATTTCTAAAAATATGCAGAATCTACAAAACTTAAATATATGTGGATATTTATTGTATAATACATTGATAAATAATTAATTGATACCCATCTTAAGTTTGATAATGTATCTCCTGTGACTAAATTACGAACTTTAATATAAATCTCTCTATTGTTTTCAATTTAGGATGCTTATTACGTAGTTCGCAAGTGAACAGGTTAAGTTAATAATGCCTGGGAACGTAAATCGTAGTTTTGAGTTAATTTTTTGTCAACAATAATTATTGTTTTAAATAATTATGTGTTGTTATAATTAAGGGCTTGGCTGGGCAGTATTTGATAAAGCCAGTAATTCTAATGGCCCATTTTTGCTTAATCATTCTTTAAGTCAAAGATCTATTTATTATATTTGCTGACTTTTACTGTTTCTTTTACCTTCAAATGTTAATCGAGTTGTTTGTCATACGCGTACCATTAGATTTTCATAGATAAAAATAAGAAATGCAAATATTTGATTAATGAGAAATGTTTTCTAGTTTCTAAATAATAATAAATATTTTATCACTTTATACATGTATATGCTACCTACACGCAATAATACGTTTCTAAAACAAAGCTTTGAATGCTAAAATTATAACAATTCAAAAGTGCATTAAAAATATTTTAACAGAATAGACATATAGCGAATCCGAAATTTGTTTCCGTTTAAAAAGCACCCAGTTACAGAGTATAAGAGAGAAAGCTACCTGCTGCTTTTGTAAGCAGCTTAAAACAGGTACGTAGTTCTTAGAAATAGCAACTTCCTTACGAGTTTCTCATAATGGAGGGTGAATTTCTTTCTAGTGTTCAGTTTGGTTTCAAATTTTGCATTGCAACTACAAATTTTTGTGGAAGTGCTCAAAAAGTGTTTTTTGTGTTTAAGAAAACCAGTAGAGGTAAGTTTAATTGTTAAAAGTATTAATTACTCTATTACCCCAACCATGTCGTCTAAATATAGGAAAGCAAAAAGTCACTTTATAAAACGAATTATTGCAAGGAAGGTTGAAGTTGTTCAGATTTCTACAAATGCTACAGTAGTATTAAATCGAACTACTGATCAACAAGATTCTGCTATAAATTTAAGCACAATTATTAATGATAGACTGCAAACATAAAAATTAAGTACATGCATAGAAGTATTCAAATTTACTTATTTTTTGTTTTAAGAACTTTACAGTTATATTTCTTTTTTGTGTTTCAGATTCAGCTATTATACCTAGTAGGTGGTGAAACAACAGACAAGTCGATCTACTTACAAATGGGAAACCTGTTAACAGCAGAAGCGGCAACATTTTATTCTGGCCTGGGGAAAAAGAAAAAGTTGCCCTTTTGAAGTCTAACCCTATTTGCAGTTATTGTTGGTATGCAAAAAAAGAAAAGTTTCTATAAATATAGTTTTGAATGAATTGCAACACCCGGAAGATCTGAACTGTTGGAATTATTCCACCTTTTGGAGGCATTAAGCCAGAAACTTTTAAATTGATGTTTATTGGAACTTTTTTGTTGCTGTGATTTGTAGAACTTATCCCAAAAATTATTTTCACCTATTAGAAAAACACCCAGACGTTCTTGTAATTATAACGATTCGCAACAAAAGTTCTTTGTATAAATAACGTGACTTTTAGGACAGATTGATGTGACCTTCACATAAGACACCATGGCGCACTTATTCAAACATAAATAAATACAAAATATTAAATGAGTAGTATAATTGTCCGCTAACCGTTAAGTCAGGGTGTCACTCCTAAGAAAGCATTTCCGGAACTATATTTTCTCTTTTTCTTTTCCTGCATAATCAGTACCTACACCCCTTTTTCGTCGGTAATTTGGAAACAGTCCATAGTTAGTGGCACCCGAAACAAGGCCTATTTGATTTTATAATTCAATTTTGCCACTGCTGCTTAGGCAACATTAACTTTTCCCATTTTTGTAATGAATTTCCATTGCTTGTTTTTGTAAATATTATATTATAGTAACACAATGGTTGGTGTATGTGGGAAAATTGTAAAATGAGCCAAGTAAACTTCAAATTAATGCATATTATGTATTTTTTCAGATGCTAGTGGCAAAGATACCCCACTACTATTGAGGTGGAAATCCGAAAATCCGTAGCTCTATATCTAGCAAATTCCAAAGATAGAACGCTAAGGCAAACTGCAATGTAATATATATGTGTACAAAAATTTAATAAATGTTGTTGACAATTAGTGTAACAATTTTAATGAAGAATATAATGTTATTATATTTCTTATACCTACATAATGTGTTATATAAAAAGCAAATAGCATTAACGCCAGTTTTTTAATATCAACTGAACAGCACCTAATAAAAAACATATAGTTAATAGTGCAAAGAGACATAAACAGGATATTTAACAAAGCATGTTGTTTCGATATTCAGTTTCAGACAAGTCAAATAAATCAAAGTAATAACTGTTGGCTATCGAGCGATTCTTTTTATTTAGCTCACTACTGGGATATTTTGATAATGATGAGAAATGAAAACGTTGGTTGTATTAGAAAAAAGTTGCATAATTTATGGCCTTTTCAAAATCCGTCTATGCATTTTTAATTTTTCACTAGTTTATGAAATATTAAAAATTGGGTTTTTTGTTTTCTTCAAACATTTAAAAAACATGTTGTATAAGAACACAATTCAGAGAATAAAATGTATAGCCTCACACATACTCTTTAAATATTGGAATATTTGAAGAAACAAAAAATGATTTTCAGTTGTTTTTCAAGATATTTCAAGAAGTACCCAGCAAATTACAAATCAGTAAACGGCATCTGAAAAAGCCTAAATTATGCAACTTGTCTAATTTAACCAATCTCATTTCTCTTACTATTATCAATTTCCCAATAGCGAGCGAGATGAATAAAATTGCACGGGACACTCAGTTTATATGGTTTAGCAATATACGGTGTACTTCCTATTATAAATAAATTACCGATATTTGTAAGATATATTTAGGAGATCTAGGCGACTGGCATCTAGAGAATATTCCTTGCTAATAGTGTATACACATTTTAGAAATATTAAGCGGATAACGGTGAGATATATTCAGAATATGTGGGCGGTTAACATCTAGAGCATATTTGCATGATATATCCAGCAGATGTACGCGACCTATATCTGGCGAATACCGATTGGTAATATAGTGAATACATCCTTTAAAAATATCTGAGGGATATTTGTAAGATATATTCAGCAGATATCTGCGGCTAACATCTAGGTAAGATCGGCAACAGGTATAGTATTGATGTATTTTTATATATATGGCCAATATTTAAAAGTGTGACATTAATTTATCCCATAGACATTATTAACTAATATCCTTGGTATATAGTGTGCTGCTAGGGTATAGACCATCTCTCCTCTAACTTAGATAGGATAAACAGTTTATCGCTTTCTGTCAATCTTGACATTTAACGTCTTTGACAATATAAATGAAAAAATCAAGACCGACGTAATACAACAAAAAATAAGTGAATGCGATTTTATTGAAAGCCAGTGTACGCTTGTCGCCAAAAAAACAAATACTCCTATTTTTTCCACAATGTAAACTCAATTTCTAGAACAATATCTTAGTAACCTGTGCATTTAAATTAACTGTTATAGTTTTCGCTGTCATCGAACTATGAAAATGAGTTATGTGAAAACACGCCCCGTCATTTGAATGATTTCGAAAAAGGAAGAGTTGTCGGTAGGCTAATGAGAGGAATGCAAATAAGAGCAATTGCTACTCAGGTTAAAGGTAAAAAGTAAAACGGTAAAATACAACTTATCTTCTGAATATACCAGAAATTTACTAACTTCCATGGCAAGTAGATTGCAAACTACCGGGTGACTATAAATGATTGTTATTTTTTTTCTTAGGTTGGCACTGTTTATATTGGTGGCACTGTAAGTCTATGTCAAATTCGAGGTTAGCAGGTTAGGTTTTGTGTCAGTTTTGACACAGAATGACGCAAAACCTAACCTGCAAACATTGAATTTGACATAGACTTACAGTGCCACTAACATAAACAGTGCCAACCTAAGAAAAAAATCACAATCATTTATAGTCACCCGGTATAATTGCAAACAATGGCGTCATTACAATTAATATTTTAATTACATATTAATTTAATTTATGTTGTTATAAGTTGCCTGTAAATTTAATTATTTATATTCTAACTGTAACTATGAACCTGAAAAGAGAAGCAAGAAAAGTCGGTCTGGGAATAAACGAACAGAAAACAAAGTAGGTATATGATAATGGGAAAAAAATACAGAAACAACACCGGAAATAGAAATCACCTTATACAATAATAGGAAACTGAAAGTGGATAGAGTCCAAAGCTTCACCTACTTAGGGGTCCTAATTACAGAAAATGGAAACAACAGTAAAGAAATTGAAGACAGGCTAGTGAAAAGGGACAAGTGCGCAGGAGCACTAAGTGCAATATTTAAATCTAAAAGGGTGTCAAGTAATATCAAAGTGAGAGTGTATAAAACGGTGCTGAGGCCAACGGTGACCTACGAATGCGAGACATGGGTAATGAACAAAACAGATAGGGAAAGAACTGAAATATGGGAAGGGAAGATTCTGAAAAGAATTTATGGAGGCAAAAAGGTAGCAAAAGGATGGGAAAGAAGAAAAAACGAGTTGAAAGAGTTATATGGAGAAAAACAAATAACAGATTTTGTGACAGCGCAACGTGTTAGATGGCTAGGTCATGTGGAGAGACTAGATGATAAGCGATTGACAAAGGCAGTGCTTAAAATCAACATTGAGGAAGAACGAAAAAGAGGACGGCCACCAAATAGATGGAGGCAGTAGAAAGAGAACTGGAAGAAAAAGGAATAAGAAACTGGAAAACCACAGCCAGGGACCGCAAATAATGGAGGAAGATCTTACAGCTATGGGCCTAAACGGCTTGTGACAGCTACTATATACAGTCTGTTCAAAATTAAGTGTGCACTATTGCTATCTCGGTTGCTATTATAGCTACGAAGTTGGTTAAATTAGTAAAATAGTAGCATTTTTCGTGCCGATTAAAATGGCGCAAACAAAAAAACAATTGAGCGTCGGGTTTTTGACATATGCCAAAAAATGCATTTTTTTTTTAATGGAACTCTCTGTATATTTTGACGCCAATCGATAAAAAATCTTCTGAACAAAAAACTTCTTATACCCTACTATCCTAAAGTTAATAACAATGGAGATATACGCCTGTTCAAAATTAAATGTGCACTATTGCTAACTTGTTTATAATGGGAGCTACAACGTCGGTTAAATGAGCGAAGTAGTAGTATTTTTTACGTGAATTACGGGGGTAGTTATAAAAAACCAATTGAACATCGCATATTTGAGATATTTAACAAAACTTTTGTTTTATTAGAACACCCTATACTTTGAAATAACATTACATTCTCTACAAACAGGTTTAAAGGAGTTGCTAGAATTTTATTTTAAAATATGTTAAAATGTATAAGTAGGGTGTTCCAATAAAAAAAAGTTTTGCTAAATATCTCAAAAATGCGATGTTCAATTGTTTTTTTTAATAATTACCACCGTAATTCACTTAAAAAATACTACTACTTTGCCCATTTAACCGACGTTGTAGCTCCCATAATAAACAAGTTAGCAATAGTGCACATTTAATTTTAAACAGGCGTATACAGTCGCGGCCAAAAAAACCGGGACACTTTTTTTGACCTAATTCTCAAAATGCGAAAACAATGGCTGACACTGACAATTCTAATTAATAAATGTCATTAAAAGTCATTGTTTAGATCTGAATAATGACGTTTGATGACATTTATTAATTAGAATTGTCAGTATTCAGATCTAAACAATGACTTTTGATGACATTTATTAATTAGAATTGTCAGTGTCAGCCATTGTTTTCTCATTTTGAGAATTGTCCCGTTTTTTTTTGGCCGCGACTGTACCTCCATTATTATTAACTTTAGGATAGTAGGCTATAAGAAGTTTTTTGTTCAGAAGAAGATTGGCTATCGATTGAAGTCAAAATATACAGGGAATTCCATTTAAAAAAAAATATTTTTTGACATATGTCAAAAACCCGAAGCTCAATTGTTTTTTTGTTTGCGCCATTTTAATCGGCACGAAAAATGCTACTATTTTACTAATTTAACCAACTTCATAGCTATAATAGCAACCGAGATAGCAATAGTGCACACTTAATTTTGAACCGGCTGTATACAGGGTGTCCCAAAAAGAATGGGACACCGATTAGTCATAGATTCCTTACGTCATAATAAATCGATTAAATGCAATATACCTTTGTACAAAGTCCCTTCAGTAAGAAGTTATAGGGCCTTGAAGTTCAATTTTTTATTTCTTATTTTTTTGTTAATTTCCGCAAATGTAGAGATATCGATTTGAATTTTGGTATACGTACTTACTATTATGTACTACAATAATTAAAAAAATTTCATAAATTGGACTCGACTGTAAGAGGCATTTTACCTATCTTTTAAAGCTTTTCTTAGCTCTAACTTCGTTATCTGTAACTTTTTTTGAAATTTTATGTTATTATCTGAAAGAGAATTAACCCTCCAGTACCCGTTTAAAATTGTAAGACATCAGTACCCGCACCGGTCTCGCAGTCCGACACCCTCTGCCACCTGCATAAAAATAATGAGATATCTTATGGCATTAGTTTCTTGTTCACTAATGTCTTCATAATCAGATATTTTCTGTTCAGTGTCACTGTTCATTTCCCTACTTTCCAATAAATTATCTTCGTCAGACAATCGCACATCATCAGAAAACGCGTTGTCGACATCCTCCTCCGCTATTATATCTCGCATCGTCTGTTCTAGTCGCGCCTGTTCTTTCTCATAAAATCTGCCATGACTATAATAATGTTTTGGTATAACAGTGTTACTAAAAATGCCGAAAATACTTCCTTCTCCTCACATTAGTGGTATATCAAAGGTAAAAATAAAAACAACTCGGGTACCCGCTTCAGTCTCTGAAACCGAAATTATAAATAACTTTTAAACCACTGCACGCACGAACTCAAAACTGCATAAGGATCTTCAATGGCAATATATAGGAAGGTAGTGAAATGGGCGGTAAACTAACGCTAGAACATTGAGTAATATACTGCATCATGTGTTTGCTCGGTCTCACAGACCGTAAACGGGTACTGAAGGGTTAAAAATCACAAATATAATGTATTTTTAGTTCTTAAGCAACCGTTTATCTTAAAATGCCCATCAAAGGTTTTTGGTTGTCATCAAGACGTGCAATTATCAAGTAGCCATGATCACAAAAACAATGGGTAATGATTGTAATCTAGTAAACAATATCAAGAAATCAATTAATGATGTTGGTGACATCAGTTTTTTGTATTTTGTGCTTATGAAAATGCTGTGACATAACGAACCTTGCAGCATTGGAGAATTTGTTATGTAGCGGCATTTTCTTAAACAAAAGAACAAATACTTATGTCACTAATGTCATTAATTGAATTATCATTGTTTTTTACTAGAGGACCATTGTTTTTGTGATCATGGCTACTTGATAATTGTACATCTTAATGACAACCAAAAACTTTTGATGGGCATTTTAAGGTAAACGGTTGCTTTTAGGCGTAAAAACTAAGAGTACATTATTTTTGCGCTTTTTAATTCTCTTTCAGATAATAACCTAAAATTTGTGGAAATTAACAAAAAAATAAAAAATAAAAAATTTAACTTCAAGGCCCTATAACTTCTTTCTGAAGGGCCTTTGTACTAAGATATATTGGGTTTAATCGATTTATAATAACGTAAGGAATCTATGACTAATCGGTGTCCCATTCTTTTTAGGACACCCTGCATATTCTAACTATTTGGTTTTTATTCATAGTTTGTATGACATAATAACAAAATTATAGGCAACTGTAATATAGAAGCATAGGAACTGTTTAAGCAATGCCACAATATAAAAATATTATCAACAGTAATGTATTAAATGCATAGTGACTTGCCGATAATGCTGGTCAGATTGCACGACCAGCTGGATTGTTTAGAAAATACGCCCGACAGTGCAATCTGGTCAGCATTATCGAAGCAAGGAACTGTGCACGCAATATATTTTGCGTGACTATTGCTTGAATCGATTAAAAAAACTAACAAATCATCATTTTAAATGAGTAAATTGTTATATAACAATAATTATCGACGCAAGCCATTTTTGATTGGTTGAAAGTTCAAAAAGCGAGTGCGATCATTGGTCAAATGACATCGTTCGACAGATGTATGCAATAGTCACTACAATTATTTAGGTGTACTAGATTTTATTGGTAACAACTGTAGGTTACATTAATAGTAGTTTATGTAACAAGTCCGGAAAGATTATCTTTACAGGACGCAAATTTCAGGCGGATGTCAAAGACCTACAAGTCCTGTAAAGGGCATTTCCGGATGAGTTACGTACAACATTTTTAGGCACCTGTGTTTCTTCTTAATTTTACCTAAATATTGGAACATTACCATAACAAACAAACATTATACCTTCGTCAAAATATAGAGATATTTGTATTTGATTTCATTAGTAACTACAGTCAACAAATATTGCAAAGCAATCAAAATGTCAATTTTCCAAAATAGGCCTGTAAAGAATAATTTTCCAAAATCGTCCGGTAAAGAAATACTTTCCGGCCTAAAAATTGTACAGTAATGCATGATTTTCAGAACGGATGTCTAAAATAGTAGTTTACCTACTTTCCTTAAGATTTCCCCTTCTGCGTTTTTTAATAGTTCTGCATTTATCCTATCTTCTCTTTGTGCTTTGTGGTTTTTTAGCTTTTGAATTCTTAATTTTACTTCCTCTAATGTAGGGGGTTCAATGTTTAGATGTGGTCTGTAGTACTGTAAGTACATCTTCCTTTTGTTCTCTTTCTTCTACAACTCCATCATTTAATTCCTCTTTAAAACACTTTGTCCACCTTTGTATTATTTCATGTTCTCCTGCTAATAGATTTCCTTCCTTATGTTCTTGTTTGGAAAACTTTCTTTCTTTTCCTGAATGCATCATAAAACTTTCTACTGTTTCTGTTGCGGCATTCGCTTTCCATTCAGCTGTATATGTGTCGCCGCGAGTAGACGTACGTATCTGCTCTCTAGTGCCGTATAATAATTATTTCGAATAAATATATGATAAGGAGTGCAAAATAGCAGCAAACAACATGCCGTTTACACGTGACCAAATTGATGACATCAATAAAATTGTCTCAGCAGCGGTCACTGAATTTATTAAAAAGCTGACTGTGGATAAGAATTTTATTGAGAAAATTTCTACAAACATCTCCAAAAGTGTAAGCGAGAAGTTAGAAGACCGTATCAAAGCTCAAGAAGAAAAAACGGAAATCCTGGAAAAGCAGTTAAACACCTTAATGCAGAAAGAAGAATCGTTAATTAGCGAGATGGACACCTTAGAGCAATATACTAGAAGGAACAACTTGCGCATATTTGGCATTCCTGAAACCCCACATGAGAACACTGAGGACAAGGTGTTAGCGTTTATGAAAGATAAACTCGCTATAAATATCAAACCTGAAGATATAGACCGTTGCCATAGGCTAGGAAAAATAATTGAAGGTAAAAACAGACCAACGATTATTAAGTTTATTAGCTACAAAAGTCGAAATTTAATTTTCAAAAATAAAAAACTTCTCAAAAACTCTGCTTTTTCAATAAGAGAAGATCTTACAAAAACCAGACTTGATATTTTGCGTCGAGCAATAAGTCAATATGGCAACAACAATGTTTGGACAATAGATGGGAAAATTTGTATCAAAATAAACAATTCAATAAAATACATAAACAACGCAAAAGACTTTAGTGAAATATCAAAGAAGTAAAGGCGGCAATAGTTGCAGGGTGCAATAAATAAATATTAATTTGATTGTGAATTTAGTCATACGAATAACTTTAATTTTCATATCTTTGTAATAAGAATTTTCTTTTCAGATTTATAATATGAAAATAGGTCATGTAAATATTCAATCTTTTGGTACTAATTTTCCTGAATTTTCAGATCATGTATTAGCAAATAGTTATGACATTCTTGGAGTAACGGAAACGTGGTTAAAACCTAATAGCAGCAATGATAATTATAATATACCGGGCTATAAATTAATTAGAAATGATTGTGTGGAGGGCCGTGGTGGTGGGGTGGTGTTTTATATAAGAGATAGTTTGTCTTATAATTTTGTAAAATACGAAATCTATCAATCCGCAATAACTATGGAGCAACTTTGGTTTACGTTCAAAATTGGGCGCTTGAATGTGGCTGTGGGTGTAATATATAAATTAAGAGGTAGTAATAATGATTTTTTAAACGAATTTGAAAATATTATATCTAATACAATTATACACTTTGATAAAATTATATGTTTAGGTGATTTTAATATTAATTGGTTTGATAAAGAAAATAACAGTACTAAAAAGTTGCAGTCACTAGCAAAATCATATGGTTTCGAACAGATAATAAATCAACCTACAAGGTATAATAACCTGATTGATTTAATTTTTATTTCAGACCTAGAGAATTTTATTGCGTGTGATGTGTTCGATATGCAAGGAATTACAGACCATGGACTAACTTATTGCGAATTTGATTATACAGCAGTTAAGCCAAAACCAAATATTATAACATTTCGTGATTATAAATACTTTATTTACGATGATTTTGTGTCTGACTTGGTTAGTAGGTTGTGGTTCATGCTTTATTATTACAATGACATTGATTCAAAGCTTAATTTTCTAAACAAACAAATAATAGAGGTAATGGACATGCATGCTCCTTTGAGAACAGTGCGAGTAAGAAAACCACCTGCGCCGTGGTTGACTGATGTTGTAAGGCAAATGATAAAATTAAGGGATCGAGCACGTACTAAAGCAAAAAAGACCGGGCTTCCTTCTGATAGGGATTATTATGTCACTCTAAGAAATTATACAACAGGCGCAATTAAAAGGGAAAAAAAAGCTTTCATAGAATACGTTTCAAGGCAAAATCAATCTAAAACTTTATGGAAAACTCTTAAATCACTTAATATTAATAAAAAATACGAAGCGCGAGTGCCCGAAAATCTAGCTGATGTTGAAGCTATCAACAATTACTTTATTAATTCTACCTCATTCCCTGATTTTCCTAAAACTGATGAAATTATTGAACATTACAAAACTAAATCAAAAAACAGCAAACATGCATTTTCGTTTGAGCAAACAATGGCCGATGAAATTAATAAAATAATCAATCAGCTTAGATCGAATGCTATTGGTGTTGATTGTATAAATTTAAAAATGATAAAATTATGCATTCCCCTTATATCTGAACACCTTGAACATGTAATCAATTATTGTCTTGTTAATGCAGTTGTTCCTCAAGTCTGGAAGGAAGCCCTTGTAACTCCGTTGTGTAAGAACAAAGATCCTAAAGAATATAATGACCTTAGACCCATAAGTATCTTACCAACGTTATCAAAAGTACTAGAAAAAATAGTCGACCTGCAATTCCGTTCTTATTTAGATAAATGCAATATAATACCAAACATACAATCGGGTTTTAGGCGCCAACACAGCACAACCACCGCTTTACTTCATATTACCGATGAAATTATTAACGCATGTGATAAAGGAAAAACTTCAATCTTGGTTTTACTTGACTACAGCAAGAGGCATTTGATACTATTAATCATGAGGTCCTTTGTGCTAAGCTGGAATATCATAATTTTGATCAAAATTCGATTAAATTTGTAAAAAGCTATTTAAGCAATAGAACACAAAGTGTGAAATTAGATGCCAAAGTATCGGCATCCCTTGCTGTGGTTAAGGGCGTACCTCAGGGGAGTGTGCTTGGACCGTTACTGTTTTGTATATATACTGCTGACCTTTGCGAACAAGTTAAGTTTGTGGATATGCACTGCTATGCTGATGATACGCAGCTTCTTTTTTCTTTTCCTCATGCTAATGATCATATAATTAATAACTTAAACAGTGACTTAGACTCTATATTTAATTTTTCAACAAAATTGCAATTAAAAATCAATACAAAGAAATCGTTTGTCATGTTATTTGGCAAAGACAAAGATCAAAACTTTCAGGTGAAGATGAACGGCAAACTATTGCCCGTTCTTGCCGAATGCAGGAATTTGGGCTTAGTAATTGACACAGATCTGAGATTTAAAACTCATATTAATAAAGTATTACAACGAGCCTATGCTACATTGAAAATGTTATATTCTCAAAAAAGCCTGCTGTCAAAGGATTTAATATTGATATTATCAGAGGCTCTCATTTTATCATTGTTTGATTACTGTGATGTAGTCTATGGTCCCTGTATTGATGTTGAAACTAAAAAGAGAATACAAATTTTACAAAATAGTTGTGTTCGTTTTGCGTTAAAAATAAACAGACGTCAACACATTACTCCTTATTACAATAATATCAAATGGCTCAAAATGGAACAGAGACGATTGTATCACCTTGCATGTCTAACACATTCCATATTACTAAAACAAAATCCTAGTTATCTGTTTGATAAACTAATAACAAGAACACATTTGCATGGGTTAAACTTACGTTGTTCAGGTTTAAACATTCCACAACACTCCACAGCTATGTTTCGGCGATCCTTTGTGTACAATGCTGTAACCGCCTACAATGGCATTCCACATGAAATAAAACAATACTCAATGATACAATTCAAAAAACATTTATATACATACCTATTGAATCATTAACTATAGCCTAATCAAAACAATTATTTGTCCTATTTTTTTTCCTTAACTGCTTTTTTTTGTTTAATATATTATACGTGCCTTGAGTATTTACATGACGTATGGATTATTGGTTATTGTTTACTCTAATTTTGAATTTTAGTTTATATGTTTATATCCTTGTGCGATACATGTTAAAATTATTTTGTGTAATACCATTATATTATTAGTTGGTTAAGTGAAAGAACGGCCTTAGCCGAACTTCGCCAACTTTAAAAATAAAGAGAATTTATTATTATTATTATTATTATTATTATTTTGTCATTTTCGTACTTTTGTTTCTTCCTTCTGCATATACAGTGTGTATCAGCCAAATGGAATAAATTCAATATCTCCATATTTTGACACTTGTCACTGATATGTGGCTATTTATGGCCTATTGGTTGCACTAATGGCACTAAGGGAAAAACGTCAGCTCACGAGGCAAAACCAAGTGAGATAATTTCCCCGAATGGATAAAATCTCTTTATTCACGTGTGGCATATTATTTTTTTCCAATACCTAAATGTGGATTTAACGTTTTGAAATTGGATGAATAATTTCAAATAAATATCATGTTACTTATTTTTGTACTAGTTACCATGGTAGCACGTATTTATTTTGTTAGTTGCTATGGATAATGGACTATTTTATTCTCTAGTGAATAAAGTAGCATTTTATACACACTCATCGTTAAAATGTTACTTTATTATAGAGATTTTCATTGATAAAATACAGCTTTACAAGTAGGTATTGGAAAAAAAATTGCTGTCCTGTACTATTATTTTGAGGCTATGTTCCTACATGGAATGAAGTGCCCGAACTTTACTTGACTATTATTTTGAATAGTATTTTACATACCATGAATTGTAAGTGACACTTTTGAGATCGAGAATGCAGTTTGGGAAATCGAGCCCCGTAGGGCCGAGGTTTCGTAAGCATTCGAGACTAAGAAATGTGGGACTAGCGGGACGCATTTGACGTTTTGCGGAACGTTTTCAATGCAGTATTTGAATGCGGGACTCAAGGCTGCCAACTATTGAAGGTCTCAATGCAGGACATTGTTACTCTGTCTGGGCGGACAGGGTGGGGTTAGGGCAGAAGGTAACAGAATATATACAGATATTTAACAAATCATTTTTTATTGTTTTCCACTATTATTTTAAAAATAATATTTGTCCTTTAATATTTGGTAGAAGTTTTCACAGCTTCCGATATTAAATTTTACAATTAACATTGGGAGCGTCATCTCTACTTTTGAAGCTGCTTTTTCAGATGCGTAGACAGCATTTATTTAAAAAATCTGGTGTGATACACGCACATAACTTCCGTTTACGGTGATCTTATAATTAGCTAAAAAAATAGATTTTTAATTTTTAAGCATTTGTCAAAAATATTCAAAAATTACAAATTCTACAAAAACCTTACAAAATAGAGCGTTAGTTCAAGAGATAAATTTTCTCTAAAATTTTAAGCTTAATTCAAAAATGTAATACAGTATGATCGAAAACTTTTATTCTCTAGAGGGCTGTGAATTTTAAAAAGATTTAAATGTTGGCAGTGGCGGTGAGTAAAGGTACTCAAGAATATAACCTATACAATTTTGATAGAATCATTGAACTTTGACAGAATGTTTTATACTGAACACGAAGTGGTGCAATGTGTGGAAAATGGAGGAAATTACTTTGAACAGCTGTAGTTGTTTTTTTTTACCATCAACCAGAAAGTATGCGGTTTCTGGAGAATTTTTTCGCCAGAAAGTAACGTTTTGCCGGTGAAGATCAGAAAATGGGCATCAGGAACCGGTAATAGTATTTTACATTACAAGCCAGGTAAAACAATTTTTACTGGCGATAGGATTGGGATGACTGGCGAGCCTGTCATATCCTTGAGCCAGTAAAAATGGTTACCTGGCGTGTATTGTTGAATATTTTATTTGTTCCTCACTTGTAAATAACTAGAAATTTACCGTTTATTCAAAATGTCAAACTGACAAGCAACTAAATTCATCAATATCACACATACTAAGGAAGACAACTCTGGCTTTGCACGCTATCATTTATCTATGAGCACGCTTGTAAAATATAACTGGCTAGCCAGTAAAAAATTTACTGGCTAGCCAGTTATGAAACATTTTCAAGGTGAATACAGCGACTTGATAAATTGATGTTTACAAGTGAGGAACAAATAAAAGCTTTTGCCGGTCCCTGATGCCTTCATTACTATGGAATCAAGTGTGTGTTATTGTTTGGATAAGTCAAATAATACAGACAGATCAATTAAAAACTAATTCGGGCAGACTGTGATATGTGTTATATGTTTGGCAGTACTGAAGTGTATTGTCAGTCTATGTCAAATTCGAGATTAAAAGGTTAGGTTTTGTTTGTTGTTTGACCATATACCGAGTGACTACAAATGATTGAGATTTTTTTTCTTAGGTTGGCACTGTTTATGTTGGTGGCACTGTAAGTCTATGTCAAATTCAATGTTCGCAGGTTAGGTTTTGCGTCAGCCGGTGTCAAAACTGACGCAAAACCTAACCTGCTAACCTCGAATTTGACATAGACTCTCAGTGTCACCAACATAAACAGTGCCAACCTAAGAAAAAAAATCTCAATCATTTATAGTCACCCGGTATATAATACACATATATTGCTAGTAGGGCCTCGGAACGCCCGAAAACATTACGGCGCCGACATAGTTTCGCTTAGAGTATAACGCGTCTCGTGCGCATGCGTGAGAATTCGAACTCCGCCTTTAGAAGCGAATTTTAAACTTGACCACTTCCCCATTGGGCGGACGACGCCGCCGCGCTTGCGCACAGCTCACCATTATACATTGAAGAGTTGGTTGTCTGTCTCACTTCCTCGTGAGTTTCCCACTCATAGCCGCTAGCAATATAGTAAGTATTAGATATGTGTTTGACACAGACTGACGTAAAACTTAACCTGCAAATCTCGAATTTGACATAGACCGATAATACACTGCAGTACTGCCAAACGTATAACAAATATCACAATCTGCCCTAATTGGTTTTTTTATTGATCTGTCGTTAGATACTAATGTCATAATTTTTTTGAGTTTGCGATAGTGAATTCGCAAGTTTGAAAGTATGGACTCAGATGTTGTAAAAAAATATTGTACGATACACGACCTGAAAGTGTTTTGCAGGTCTCCCCAAGCTTCCAGGGCGAGCCGCAGGCTCGACCTGCAAAACACTACATTCCGGTCTACTATTGTTATTTACATTTTTGTGTATCCAACAGAAATGTTTGTATTTGTTAAAATGACATTCATGATATAACCTTAAACTAACATATACAAGCCCCTTCCCATTTCAGTTGACCCACCTCAGGATTTATCAAAAATGTCGCCTTGGGTTAAAAAAAATAGAACGAAATAATAGAACTTTAAATTTTTTATTCTTTTAACAGCAACTTTAGTTCATTATAACCACAGAAAATGCATATTAGGTGACTAAGACCGATAACTAACACAATATGTGAACAAATAAGTACGTTAAATTAACAAAACAACAATTTTATAATTTACCACTGGGCAACATCTCCTTTATTTCTTACTACAGCTAAAACTTTGGAAAAATTACGGTGTAAAAGAATCACATATTTCTTGAAGCCTTTGCTTCAGTTCGAGAATTGTTCATGCATTCATCTCTTGCCATGAAGTTTCTATAGGTGATAGATCCGAACTACTAGAAACCCATTCCAAAAGTGGTATACCGGGCCAGATATCAAAGATTCTTCCATGACCGGTAAAAATGATTCTTCTAAAACTGCCAAGTATTTGTTTGTATCCACATTATCGTCAATAAAATGGAGTTCTCCTACTCCTTTTGATGACATGCTACCCCACACCATGAAGCATGCAGGAAATTTTACCTTTCTTTTGAGACAGTCGGGATGAAAAGCCTCTTTTTTTTTTTAATAACTTTACTTCGACTGTCTCCAATACAAACTTCGAATCGGGCCTCATCGCTCTATTGTATTGCACGCCATCTCTGAAATGTCCAATTCTTATGTTCTTTTACCCATTTTACTCTATTTTTTCTTCTGCCGCGGTGTTAAAAGTCGTTTTTCTTTAGCCTAATGCAAAATTGTCACTCTTAATATTTCTAGTTCAATTTTTTATTGAATAAACTTACCCTATAAGTCCCAAATTCTAATTTATGAGTTTCTTTGTGGGTCGTTGATCTAAAAATACGCCTACCAACAGTATCACTCCACAAAGCACTCAACTGAAGGTAATTTGCACGTCTGTTTTTCTCGATAATTCTTCTTAAAGCTCTTTTATCGGCATTTGTAATCTTGCTTTTCTTCACATGTCGGGGCTGTGTAGCGACTGAACCAGTCATTTTATATCTTTTAACTATATTTGTTACACTATACCGCGATAACTCTAATAAATTTGCAATTTCCGAGTTTGACTTCCCCCATTTCAAAAACTTATAATGATAAGTGAATGAATTTTGTCATCAATTATCTTTCCTCTACCCATTTTAAAGAGTACAACTACCTTGAAGCTGTATCAAATGCATTCTGACAGCTATGAGTATTTTAGCCATTGTTGTGGCGTCTGTTTTCCACGGCCACCTTTGGATTATAGGCTTACTTTGAAATGGATACAAAAACGAATACTTGCAATATTTCTGCTTCATTGTTACAAATCTGAATAGGGAACAATAAAGTTAATGTTTTCTACTGCAAATGATTAAATATGCGCTATTAAGTACTTTGTGACTTAAAAACAACTTGTTGTATTTCTTATGTTTTGATTCTGACCAAAAACCTACAATTTTAGTGGATGGGCCAACTGAAATGTGAAGCGGCTCGTATAAAATGCCAATGTGCTTTTTAATACTGCAATTGCCAACATAAATGTTTTAAAAAATAATTCCACAGCCCACTGGAGAATAAAAGTTTTCGATCATACGGTAATACGAGCCCTAACTATATGTAATTTCTATCTATTTTTTTTCTCAATGTACTGTTACTAGTAAAATATATTTTTTCTATAGCACATGTTAAAGTGTGCTTTTATCAACTCAAAACAAAAGGTCAAGTTTTACTTTAACAGCAAGGGTAGATAAAGTAGCACTTTAACATCAAGGATAGATAAAGTAATTTAATTTTCTAACTTTTGTTTAAATTAAATATGACAGCTTCGTATTATCGTAGCAACCCAATCTAGCTACTGACATTTTGAAATGTGATTGACTGTCATTATTTTCTTTTGAAATTGTTAAAGTTCTTGCTATAGAAAAAAATATTGTATTATACACGACGACAAAGTTATTTCTATCCACTCTTGAATCATTAACGTCTCGACTTCGTCTCGACGTTAAACGATTCACTCGTGGAAAAAATTTAACTTTATCGTCTTGTATAATAAATTACTATTATTAATGTATTTATTTTTTAAATTTTAGAATCACAATGATTCTGGCTACTCTATGATAATAAAATATATCAGAAAATCAAATTTTTTGTTTGTAAAAAAATATTTTATTGAACTAAAACCGACAATTAAATGTTCGGCCAAAATAAAATGTCATAATAATTTAATAGGGCGTAACATTGCCTTTTGCTGCAATTATTACTCAAATTCTTTTAGGCATGGAATTTACAAGAGATTGACACCCTTCTACTGTCCCTGAGTCCCATACTTCTTGAAGTTTAGCCCTCAAACCTTCCTGAGTTCTCTGTGGATTATTTCCCAGTTTCTGTTCCATTTTGTGCCAAATGGTTTCAATGACGTTTAAGTCTGAACTGCTGGAAGACCAATCCAATACTGTAATGTTATGGTTTTCAAACCACATTCCGGTGGTTAGCTGTATGGCTTGATGCTCCATCTTGCTGGGTACAATTTGTCAATACTGGGAATTAAATTATTTTCTAGTATCTTTTGGTATTTTACAGTGTTAACGGTTCCGCTGATGAACTGCATATTTCCTACGCCCTTTGCGGAGATACAATCCCTTATCATAAGCCCCAAAAAAAACTTGACAGTGCGTTTTAAACAACCCTTATGAAACGCCTCTTTCTTGTTTCTAATTACTCTTTTTCGATTATCCCCCACACACACACATCAAATTTCGACTCGTCACTGAAAATAATCGAATTCCACTGCTCCTGTGTCCATGATCGCCGTTCCATACACCAAGCCAAACGGTTTTTTTTTTCTGACGTTGGGTCAATAATGGTTTTTCTTTGGCCTAAAATGTTATATATTTCTATCTCTATAATCTATAATAATGAAAAATTTGACATCGATAAAATTACCTTATAAAAACCCAGGCCACCCTTATGTATCCACTTTCTGCATGTTTCCCTGGAAAGAGACAATCCTGTAGCCTCATTCCACTCAACCGTTATTTCTCTTAAAGTGCCTCTTCTGTTATTTTTACAGGTTTTAATTAGCTTTCTTCTTTGTCGATCCGAAACTAAACACGGACGTCCTGAGCTTTTTCCCTTAATATCTGTGTTACCGTTTTCACCATATGATTTTATGCAAGTCTCTGGCAATTTGTCTCATTTTTTTTTCCCCGCCCAAACATGCTGATTATTAAATCTATTAGGTACTTTTTTGGGAGTAGTCACACCTCGAGCCATTTTTAAGCAAATTGCTCACTCAAAGTTGACAAACTTACTAAAATATGGGTTAACATCATGGTTAACAAGATGCTTTTGTTTGCTAAACGTCAAAACAGCATCTAAAGCTATCTAGATTTTAATTTGGTGATATATCTAAAATGCATATTATTTTGACCCAACATTTAATTGTCCATATTAGCGCAACACAATTTATTTTGACAAACATAAATTCTGATTTTTTATTATATTTTATCACCATAGTGCAACCAGAATGCTGGCGATTCCAAATCTATGAAAAAAATAATAATAAATAGGTTGTGCTGGTAACAGTATATGTTAAAGCAATATTTAGATAGAAATTATGAAATGGCCGAACATATAATTGTTAGGGCTGTATACTGGGTGTTCTATTTAAAATAGGAGTTACCTAATAAAGAAATAGAAAAAAAAAACAAAAGAAACCCATTTTAGAGGTATTCAACTGGAAAATCACCTATCTTACATCAATACACATTAAATATGTAATAAACATGTAACATTTGAAAAAAATCGTTAGAGCTGTTTTTTAAAAAAACGAAAAAACTGAAAAATCACAAGTGTAAACACACCTTAGTAAACACCATACTTCCGGTTATGTGAATTTCTTCAAAAGCTTGCTGTCTGTTCACAGACAGACACACAGACCAATGAACAAAAACGTTTTTTTTTGTTCAGGGGGCTCTAAAACGTAAAGATCTGTTGAAAACTCAATTTAAAATTTGTGGGGTGAATCCAATACTTCCTTTATCGTAAAAGGAAGTAAAAAAACTGCTCCGTAGGTGCATTGGTCTCTGGCATTCACACGAGATATTGTACATGCAATATGAGATCTCATATTGACACTAGTGCTAATATGAAAATTTAGAACAACTTCGTAGATTTAAGTAAATGTATTTACTATAAAAATTAATATGACTCAAAATTACAGAATGCAACACGTTGCAAAATTAGTGTTTCGCACATACGTGTTGCCCAACTCGCTTCGCTGGTATGGCAAACTTCACATCTAGTGCGAAAAACACTTTCATTTTGCAACTTGATATATAAATAGCTATTTGCTTACAAACTTGACAAGTTGCTTTGTAGAAACACCACTCGCCTTCGGCTCGAAGGGATTCTAAGCAACCCTTTTCATAAGAAATCAAAAGTATTGTTGATAATTTAGTCATCTTGTGGTATTATTACTGATTATACAAAGGTTGCTATTGCACAGGTTATACGTACAAAGGTTTGTATAAACGATATCGCCATAGTGACTGAAATAACCGTTATAATAGGTACCTAGAAACTCAAGAAAATTACGCATTCTTATTGGTTTCTAGCCTCATGAATGATATCGTCATAGTAATTTCAATAATTTCGTAGCAGGTATTTCATTAATTTCACCGCAAAAATTGTACAGCATTTCATAATAATTTGATAAATATTGTCCCAATAATTGTACTAGTGAATATCCCCTCAAATATCGGCAACATTAGAAAACTTTTCTTTTGCACTAGTTCCCCAGATTAGAAAGGGGGAATGAATTCTAGTAACTTTTGCAACAGTTCGGTTGGCACTTAATGGAGGCAAATTCTGGCAGAAGTCGTGACGGGAGTTGGCGTCTTTGCTACCAGCATCGTTCAAATGCTGGATTTTGTGAAAACTAAATGTAAATTAATGTTGCGGGGGAGCATACGCGTGACTTCTAATAAACAACAAACAAGAAAAAGCAGTGGATGCAATGTAGTGAAGGTGTTCGACTTTTGATGCGGGAGCTGTGACAGGTAATTATTTTACCGATCAACAAGTGCAGCATTTTTAATCAAATAGCACCATCAATTTGAAAGGGAACGTAACAAGTCGCGAGAAATTCTAACATAATGGCAGAGCCTTGCGAGGAAATGGCAGAGCAGGGCTTCGTGACGCTGCAGCAAATTGGGACAAATGAGGACCAGCAAAGTGGCGATGGAAAACTCATTTTAAACTCCACAGAGAATTTGGGTGTTCCTAATCAGAGTGAGTTGATAGTGCTCGATAATTCAGCCGAAGAAGAACTGCAGGCACCCAAAGCAAACGAACATAATGAAAAAGCTGAGGATGTACCTAATACCAACGAAGACGGCAACATGGAGAGTCCTACAACTGGCGAAAGTTTTATATACAAGTGTGTGTTTTGTGAACGAATTTTAACTGCAAGCGACGACCCCAAGCTCCTGGAGTGTTTACACAATGCTTGTGGTAGTTGCATTAACAACAAACTTTATGAGCAAAACTTAAACAACCCTAATACTAAAGGTGAGCCACGTTTTAGTTTAAAAGTACAGGGTATATCTAATCACAATCTGTTTTCAGCGCATTTGGAATGTGCCTCGTGTAGTTTGATGTGTGATCCAGATAAACTCATTGAAAATCAGTTCCTCTTAGAATTAGCGAGTCCTGACGAAACGAACTCTGCAAAATCAGCTGACGTAAAGTGCAGTAGTTGTAGTGACGATGCCATCGCAGTTAGCTTTTGTATAGACTGTTCAGAATACATTTGTGACAGCTGTGTCCAAGCTCATCAAAGGTATGTGCACTTCAATTCCTTTTAAAATATATTGGTGTAAGAAATGAAGATGATTGAATTACCAAAAAATTGGGAGAGAGAAGGTAACAAGTCTCACGTAACTGTTAGTGGTCACACCGTTTTTTAGTGTCTTATGCTTGTGCAGAGCATCACAGGCTGTGTTCACTTTAGAGCTCAATATTTTAATATATAATTTTGCAGTCATCAAACTGACAATATGAATAGGTACCTTTTTCTATGTACTTAGTACTTTTATACAGATTGTCCGAAATCCGTTTTGAACATACAAAATTAATGAGTGCGACAAGGAAGCCATAAACAAAATGAGTAGTAGGACAAAGATAGAATGTAATCATGGCTGGGTAAATTTTTAAACTAAAATTAAGCAATGAAACAAACACTTCTGTCAAATATTTTATTTGTCATTAAGAGTATAAAGTGAGGTTTAAATCATATAGGTATTATACATATATTGCTAGTAGGGCCTGGAAACAGCCGAAAACATTACAGCGCCGACATAGCCTCACTCTGAGTATTACGCCTCTCGTGCGCATGCCTGTGAATTCGAACTCTGCCTTTAGAAGCGAATTTTAAACTTGACATCTTTCCCACCGCGCGGACAACGCCGACGCGCTTGCGCACAGCTCACCACATACATTGAAGAGTTGGTTGTCTGTCTCACTTACTTACTTACTTACTTACTTACATAAACAGTGCCAACCTAAGAAAAAAAATCTCAATCATTTATAGTCACCCGGTATATAATACACATATATTGCTAGTAGGGCCTCGGAACGCCCGAAAACATTACGGCGCCGACATAGTTTCACTTAGAGTATAACGCGTCTCGTGCGCATGCGTGAGAATTCGAACTCCGCCTTTAGAAGCGAATTTTAAACTTGACCACTTCCCCATTGGGCGGACGACGCCGCCGCGCTTGCGCACAGCTCACCATTATACATTGAAGAGTTGGTTGTCTGTCTCACTTACTTCGTGACCTCCCCACTCATAGCCGCTATCAATATAGTATGTAGTATAAATATATGGTTTAAATCTAATATTGTTTACTATTCACATAATTATTTTAATTATTTAAACCTCACTTTATACTCTTAATGACAGATAAAAAATATTTGACAGAAGTGTTTGTTTCATTGACTTAATTTTAGTTTAAAAATTTACCCAGCTCAGTGCCTCGTGATACGGCTGTCACGGAAATAGTTGGTCCCGGCGGTCATAACAACATCATGGCAGTCGTTAATGGGGTTGGAAGTCCCCATAAATGTACAGCGACGCCTATAATTGGCCTAACGGCTGTTGGCCGAGTACGGAATAAATAAATAAATAATTTGCAAGTTGATGGTGATATATATATATATCGGCCTTGAAAATGTTCACTATTTCAGTAATATTTGTTGTAATCTATCGAAAAATTAAGAGTATTGGCCAAAACTACTTCATATTTTTGACTGTATTTTATTGACATCATTTCTACTACACCGTTTTCAATTGTAATTCAGAAAGAGTAACTTGTAATTCGAATTAGTAAATTGTAATTTAGAAAGCGTTAATTGATATTCAGATAGCATCAATTGTAGTTCAGAAACCAAGGGACAACCTTTATGAAGAATTACTATGTAGATACATACATGCATGTATAATGTGCAAAGTTTGCACTAAAGTAATATTTATCCGCAAACGTCACAAAAGTGACAACTTATTTGTCTTTATTGACAAGGTAAAAGTGTCACTTTATCTGCCTAAGCAGACAAAATAGCGACTTTTGCGTACTTTATCTGCCTAAGCACACAAAATGATTGCTCTCTTTCTTTCTTTCTATGTTTGTTCGCCATCTCCTCCGAAGATACTGGACCGATTAAATTGTATGATGGCTTAAAATTTTGCTAATTTTTAGAATTAGTTCGTAGGCCGGTTTTTATTTTCAAAAAAGTACGAAAAAGTTTTAATTTAAATAAACCTTTAAGCAGCGGATCGGAGCATCTGTCGCCGTGGGTTGTGGTGTGACAGCTGCTGTGGCCGTGTGCTATTAGCACGGGTGATTCAGTATGTTCATATATCATTACAGTTGCGCGTTATCTGAACAACAGAGGTTGGCGCAGGGGTACAGTGCTAGCCTGAAATTTACCTGAATACGTTTGCGGATAAAATAGTATATGTTATTCGGAGTAAAAGTGACTTTATGTGGCTTAGCTGAATTATTTGCCTCACTAACGTTCGGCTAAATAAACTTCAGCTTCGCCACATAAAGTATCACTTTTACTCCTAATAACATAATCTACTATTATTTTAAAAAAGTCGTCTGATATAAAAGGCTCCTAGTAACAGTATATAACAATGATATGAATTCTACGATGAACAATTTTGAAGTTAATTTATTTTCAACCAAGACAAATCAACAGTACAATAAATATAAAATTTGTTGCAAATTTTACACATGTCCAGTATGTATGTGACTACATAGTAATTTTATGTAAAGGTCTGAGTTAAAATTGATGATTTCTGAATTACAAGTTGCATTTTCTGAACTACAAGCATGCTTTGATGTCACTTCGACGTATTTGTCCTTTGCCCCCCCCCTAGCCCCTGAAAAATTTCAATATTAATAGTAAAGAAGTAAAGTTAAGGGCGCTTCATTCCATGTAGGAACCTGGCCTGAGATAAGGCGAGTCAGGGTCGCTGAAATATCTCTTTCCGGAAACCCAGTCAATCTGGCACACGTTAACGGCGTACTGGGTGATGTGGTCTGCATCACGCCTTCGATGACTGCCTTACTTTCCCTATTTCTACAGCTGTGGTTTCAGTACCTAATTTTTAAAGAAACTTCATGGGCCGCCCTCCAGTTGCCAGATGTCGGGATTGAACCCCGTACCGTGGCACCGCAGTCGAGCTCCCTAACCGTTCGGCCACGCTGGCGAACGTAATAATAGTACATATAATAAATAATAATAATATTAGGCACTACAAAACAATCTTAACTAAGTTGGTTAAACAAATTAAATTTATAATTGAAAATGTCTAATGTTTACTAAAATATATCAACACTTTATTAGTCACAAGTTAAAATGCACAAATCTAGCACTTTTTTGCACCTCTACGGGATTGTAGTTCGGAAATTATCTTACGGATTACGGATGAGGTAATTACGGTACAGTTGGCAACTCTGCTGCTAACAGAATGAGGATAGGAATAGGCTTCAAAACAATCACAAATCCGACGTTTAATGATTATGATGTTAAATTATAGAATTCCTACAATACGGGCGGTATTAAATCAACTCAAATCTGCTTTACGACTGCAGGAAATTCACCACTTTCATTACCCTATGCCGATATTACAAAACAATATATGTCAGCTTGAATTTAAAGGCCGGCAATTCAAAACTACTTTTGCCTTTTGCGTGTACATCCCATTATGATAAAAATACGAAGATTTTTTCCTGCTTGCGTTTATTAAATGAAAGAAAAAGAAAATTAGGGAAGGGCCCCCTCAGGCTCAGGGCTCCCCGCGGCCAAGGGGGTCTGTGGGTACCAAGTTACGCCACTGCTTTAGACCCCAAAAATTCGCTCCATAAATTTGAGGTATTTACTCTTGTGATTTTCAGCTTTTTTCGATTTTCTCAAAAACGGCTTTACCAATTTTTTTCAAACGTTACATTTTTAATGTCTCTATTTGAGATAGGTGATTTTCCAGTTGAACACCTCAAAAAAAAACGTTTTCTTTTTTTATTAATTCCTATTTTCTAGAAGAACTAACAAAATTGAAAATCTCAAACTTCAACCATGAATTTTATGTGTCAGAGCTACTAGAATTCAGGGTTCGCCACAGTGGGCCCAGCCCGAAAAAACCCGCTCGAAAAACCCACTGAGTTTTTCTGTCCTGGATTCACTCCACTCACAACTTGGGTTAAATAATTTAAACAAAAAACCTCACCTTTTAGAATTTTATTACAAATTAGTAAAACACAATTAATTACCTTTAAGAATAATAGAACATTAGAAATATAATTAATGATTGTAAAAAATAGAATATTAGAGCAAGAACAATTAATTATTACCAGTCAATAGTCTGTGTATCAATTGACCGCAAATGTCTGTACACTTGCACTAGTTTTGTGGCTTTTTCCACGCCCAGGCGATTTTGAAGTTTTCTCCAAACAAGTCCGAATGTAGAAAAGTATCGTTCAATGGAAGCTGAAGATGCCGGCACTGAAGATAGACCTAAGAAAAAATCGCAAAAACCATGTCGCAAGGTTGACATTTTTTCGGTTCTTTTTGCAACAAGTTTCCACCATTGAGGGGATGAAAACTGATTGATGACAGCATCCGTCATCAATCATGATGGAAAAAATGCTTCGTCTTTTATTCGAAGAGCCATTATGTACAGTTTCTGTAGAATTTATAATTTTTGAAAATGTTTGACAAATGCTTAAAAATTAAAAAATAAATTTTTGGCTTTTTATGAGATCATGTATTACACCATATTTTTTTCATAGAAGTTGAGTTAGTATGTCGCAGTTTGGTAACAAGAGTTTTAGATGCTCAGGCACATCAAATTGTGTGCAATATATTTGTTATAATGATTTAAGCGATTCAAGTGATTCTGAGTTTAATTATAGTGATATTGAAAAAAAATTGCAAAATTAATAAATTCCTCGTATGTTTTAACACCTGTTTTAACTAACATGGATAACTAATTTTTAATACAGTAAATAGATTCTATTTTCAGTACGAAATTTAAATTTTATTCTATACATATAAAGAGCGATTGAAAAAAATTCTCCTGGAGTGACTTATGATTTTTGTAACATTTTATTCAGAAAATATTGAATGTCAAACAAACTTCAAAATGCCGTTATCAAAAGCTTTTGTCAGGAATGCAATTTGAGGTTATAATGATAACAGTGAGGTTATGAACAGTAATGTATTAAGATTGCACGACCAGCTGGATTGCGATGAAAATATGCCCTGACAGCAAAGCTGGAGGGCGTATTTTCTAAGCAATCCAACGAGAGTGCAATCTGGTCAGCATTATCGAAGCAAGAAACTATGCACGCAATATATTTTGCGTAACTATTGCTTGAATCGATAAAAAAAACTAATGAATCATCATTTTAATGAGTAAGATGGAGTATTACCGATAAGTGGTTATATAACAATAATTATCGACGTAAGTAGTTTTTGATTGGTTGAAAGTTAAAAAAGCGAGTGCGAGCATTGGTCAAATGGTATCGTTTGACAGATGTATGCAATAGTCGTTCAAATTCCAAGGTATGCTTTGAGGAGCAGTTTTTTCGATCACTATATTTTCATCTGTGGGTTTTTAAATTTAATATCTTAAAAATAGGCTTCGAAGCAATATATTTTAGTGCTTATGTTTAAATCTTCGATGGTTACATGTTGTAAATCAATTTTTATAACTGATTTTGTTTATTCTGAGGTGCGTTGGCATTACTTTTAGTCTATTTGATGTCATTTAGTTCTAGTTTCTTCCTCCAATTTTAATTTAAAAATATATGGGCCTCGCGGCAAAAATTTATAACAGTATCGGTCGATCTCTCTGCTGTAGACTTTATGGACTGAACGTTAGTTATTGTAAAAACTGCAGTTATAATTATGATTATAAGAACAGTAATAAGTATTAAGCTCTTGGTTTGGTTTATATTTTTATACCACTTGCAGGTTGGATCTTATGCGCACAGACCATTTCATATCAATTTTAATTTCTAACTTTTGTCAATTTTCTTATTTTAAAACCAGAGGCCAATATGTATTCACCACAGAAGTATTATATGTAAATGTTTGCAAATCAAATTTTTTTCAGTTTAATGCTGATAGAATTTAAACTGTTTAATAAACATGTTAAAAGGTGATTTTCGCACGCTGTTAAATTTGTAATTGCAAAATATGGACAAAGATTTGCTCACTCGACAAAATTTCTGTACATATTGTCACCTATGTAATTTCTCAGCCATGATAGGAAAAGAAATGATGTACATTCTATGACATTTTCTTAGAAATAAACAACTTTCTTTTTTCTAATTCGTAGTTTGTTCTATATGATGGCACTGAAGTGGGAAGTAGGCATTTTCTGTTCGGTATCCACATTATTATTACGCTTAGCCCTAATAACAGAATTTTATAGTAAATTAAGATGCTTGTACTAAATCACACAAAATTTACAATTTGATGCTGATATTTTTTAATTAACTATTAATTCTGTATGGTAGTGTTAATTTTAATAGCTATTTAAGTAACAAAGAATGTTAAGGACCTATTAACATTTGAACTAGGCAAGTACAAGCCAAGGCAAAGCCGCGGCCTGTTGTCTGCCGAAAATGTTAATAGGCGGTACATTCTTATTATCTTATTATATTTTTCCCGCTGCTAATCAAAATTTTCCTAGATTTTTGAAAAAATCGTTTGGTTTGTCTCCTGTCGCCAGGATTAATTTTCGTGAGTCGTGTTACCTGTGAGTGTCACGTCACATAAATACTTGCAATTATAAACAAAACGTCATTTAAATCTCTTCAGAGCTCTTAAGTTCAAATCAGAATAGCTTAGATTTTTTTTTTCAATTCTGCACTATTGGGCCACAGAACCAATAGTGTATCGAGACAAATTGACATCTTGAGCGATTTGTGCGGTGGATATCTAATATCAACAACGTAAGTACAAGATATTATGGAAACGTCACTGTTGGCCTACTAGCTGGTTGCACAGCCGCTTGCTCCAAGGACTGGTCAGTCTCGAGAGTTAAGCACTATTCGCAGCGGTCGGAACTCGGACGGGTGTCTGACTTATAGTGGTAGGAAAATCGTAACAAGCTGTGCCTCGGAGAGCACGTTAAGCCGTCGGTTCCGGTTGTCATTTCTGTGACAGTCGTTACGTTACGTCAGAGGCGCTCGCACAACCAGGCTTCCTACCACAAACCATCCGATACATACTGTTAACCTAATTATGAGCATGGAAACATCAAACATTTGTTTCAAAATAGCACACTTGTCTCCAAGAAAGTGTTCTATAATTTTGCTTGAATTTCTTAGAACCGCAGTTGTCTTGTAAGATCATTTCGAAATGAAAAATATGGGGTGACCAAAAATCATGTTATTAACCTTAAGACGGGGGCTTGTATAGTATATAAAATAACGCTTGGTACACCTTAATCTTAGTAAAATTCTAGTAGGACTTTGACCATATGACAATATCAGTTGATGTTCAAGGTAGTTGATACTTCGCATACGTAGACATTCTCCATATTAAACAACATCAAACTGCTAAATTAGGTAAATTAATCAAAATGCTATAAACATTCCTGTAAAATTTACATTATGACTACTATCAAGAGATACAAAAAAAACTGTTCCTCAGTGGGCTGTGGAAATTCAACGTATGAATAATATGTTGGTGACACTGTACGTCAATGTCAAATTCGAGGTTAGCAGGTTAGGATTTGCTTCATTTTGTGTCAAAACTGACGGAAAACCTAACCTGATAACCTCGAATTTGACATTGACGTACAGTGTCACCAACATATTATTCTTACGTTGAATTTCCACAGCCCGCTGAGGAACAGTTTTTTTTTGGATCTCTCGATATTATCTGTTGGTATTTTTGATCATTAATATCAGATTAGTGAAATAATTGGAAACATCAGATCACCACAATATTTGTAGATCAGCACAACGTGCAATTATTGTAAACATGCTGTCTTTTGGCCTTTTTAAAAATATTGTTTTAATATTTTCAAAATGTTAATAATGTTTAATACATTTGACATGTCCGATTGCACTTCATATTTATGCACAGATGGGATGCAAAAAGCGTCGACTATAAATTATTAAAAAAAAAGAAAACAATCCAAAAATCCTTATTAATTTAATGAACTGCTGTTGAAGTTGTTCAATGCCAAACTAATTTTCTGTAAGGCTTGTTACTTCGTTTTTTCAAGTTTTCTCTGTACATTGTTTGTTCTGTAAGATATTCATTGCATTTGCGAGAGAGAGAGAATATGATTGTACAAAAGTGATTGTTATCTTTTTATGTCTTTAATTACTGCGTTCTAATTAATTATGTGGTGAAATTTAGCGCAGCGATAGAGCTGAAAGATCTTGTTTGATCTCTGGTGTCATGGTGACCACAAAAATGTAGTGCCGCACCCACTACCATTCCCCAGTTCAGCGTTAGCAACTATGGGTTCTTAACGTCTAGATCTAGACCTTCTCAAAGAACAGTGGCAGATGTCCCAGCAGTATGGTTGAAATAATTACCAGCGTACATACATCAAACAAATAGAGACACTCATGCCAAATGTTGAAACCTGTCTAGAGTGCCAGGGACAGTAACTCGGGGGGTATTTCTAAGCTTGACTATCAGATGGCAGCACAAAATTCTACCAATCAGAGCCAGTTACTAGCTCTGCTACCAATCATATGTGACAAAGTAGTGGCGCCATCTGTTAGTACTATCGGAAAGTACCCCCAGGAGCCGTTCAAGGTCATCCAAATCGGAATTTTGACGTCAGAGGAACCGACAGTGAGTGTCTCTACTTGTTTTATTTATGTACGCTGTAATTGCTGTGTAGAACTTCTAAAACCTATAATGTGAAAAATTTGTATACTAATGTAATATTTTCATCATGCCATTTTCCTTTAATATATCTTTAATACTGAACATTTAATAATACCTTAGTTTACTTTGGAATGGAAGATTATACCGGGTGAGTCATTTTAATCTTTGTACGCCTTTATCCAGTGAGGGAAGCAAGATGGTGAAAAATACCCCGGGACAAAATTGTTCGGGGTCAAGGGGGACAACTTTTGGCACCAAAATCCACTCCCCCCTCGTATTCTCCCCCGCGGGGGGAGTCAAATTTCAAATGGAACCCCCCATTTTTTTCCATGGATTTGGGTTCCTGATAAAAAATATGAAATATTTGTCCGGACAATTTTTCATGAAAATGCTTTTTTCGGTCAGAATTATGACCCCCCCCCTTTTTAAGAACTACAGTGAATGGACATTTTCCCGAAACAGCACATATGATTGTTAGCGCTCAATATGGAGTTACCAGGTCTACAGCCATAAAATTATCCCCACACGATGTCATCAGGGCCAAAAGTGTCAATGTTTCACCAAAATGACAAAAATTTCCAGGATTGAGGTTCCAGAACGTTAGATTGGACCTACGGTCGTGATGTACGGTCATGACCACAGCACGGGGGAGCCTCTGACTCCCGGCGAATTTAATGAGAACACCCCGTACGTGAGAGGCAAGGGGACTCACGCAAAAAAAGCACCCCATTGGGAACAAAATCCCACCACGTCCACGTCGTTGTTCCTGGGTAATGCCAAGGGTGGGATTCTGAGATGCGCTGAAACTGATAAAGCATTTTCATGAAAAATTGTTCGGACAAAAATATCATATTTTTTTATCAGGAACCCGAATCCATGGAAAAAAATGGGGGGTTCCATTTGAAATTTGAAAGTTGACCCCCCTGCGGGGGGGGGGAGTACGAGGGGGGAGTGGATTGTGGTGCCAAAAGTTGTCCCCCTTCACCCCAAACAATTTTGTCCCGGGGTATTTTTCACCATCTTGCTTCCCTCACTGGATAAACGCGTCCAAAGATTAAAATGACTCACCCTGTATTAGGATGTTCCGAATATACAAAAATTCGTATTCGCGAATACGAATACCGAATACAAATACTCTTATGAATATTCGCGAATACGAATACGAATACATGATCGTGAGTGAATAATACCAACATCAACATCGTTTTTGTACGAGCTGCAAATTTTAGAAATAGTATGGAAAATAGTTTTGTTTTTTATTTAATGTTATAGAATGGTTAATATTTTTTTTAAATGTGTTAGTTAATGTATGAATACCTGTTTTATATTTTTATTAAAATTCTTATCTATATTTCCATAATTTTAATGTCAAATACTCGTATAATATTCGTGTTAATTTTGGCGAATACGATTACGAATACAAATATTGAAAATATAGCAAATACTCGCGAATACGAATACGAGTATTCGGAACATCCCTACCCTGTATTAGATGAAATACCAGTTATATTGTTTTTGATCAATCAAGACCAGATTATTAATCAATTCATTGTCGCAAAGTAGGTAAAAATTCAATTTCGACATGTTAACCACTGCAGGACAAAATGTGGTCGGTTGGATCCCCAAATTTTTGTTTTTGTTATTATCTTTATTAATGCATTTGTTAACTGACGTGGACAATTAAAATTTAAAAATAATTTGCGCCTACCTCTTTTTTGTTTTACAAGAGGTACCTTACAGGTCAACAGGTGTAAATGTTGCGCATCATTCAGCAGGACATGTGTTAAACCAGGTGAAGGTGTAACTCATTACAACTCATTTTTATTACCTCCATAAAAGTATCAAGTGATAACAAAAAAGTTGCCTTTGAGCTGCTGTAGTAATCAATAGTAGTAAATGCCCAGTCTCGATAAAATTGTAACACAAAAACATCGGTCAGTAACAGCATTTTTTAAAGTAAAGATACGAAGAAGTAATTGGATATAAATTCATACAAGTATATTAATATTTTTCAAATTCGATAGATTCTGGTATATTTAAAAGCTTTTCATCTAAAATTGAAGCATATTTGTGTATTTCTGTACATGTCTAAAAGTTACTGTAGTATAATTTTATAGTAGTTTGTTACAAAGGCACTGAAGTTTAGCTTTTTATCGCGAATGTGGACGTAGTAATAAACCACATGAGGGATAAAAAGAAACTTCAGTGCCGAGGAGTACATTATGTTTTATTTGAAATCAAGAAATCGTGAAATTACATTTATCTGTCGCCTCGCAACCTCCAACAAAGTCTTTAAACAATGGATTACTTTACTGCCGATTTCTCGTATTTTAATGACGATTTCGAGGTCCTCTAATGCCGATTTCAAATAAGAAGTGTTTGTAAATTATGTGTACAGTTTTCTGTAAATCGGCTTAACATGATCGCAGGGTATTACCGTATTTAGGATCTCCAAGCCATCTATTTTAGAAACACTCGTCAAGCAAGTCTCAAAATCTGATGCCTCATGAAGCTTGAAGCCCAAACCATGTCTCCCAGTAATTAACGTATTGAAATACGCCTATTACGGCCGTTATTCTATTTTGTTTTGCTACCTTGATTTATTTGAGTATTTGATTGAAAACTAGTTCTTCTGTCTCACAAATTAATCATATCTCTTGTTCATGAAATGCTAATGAGTGGATTATTTTAAAAAGACAACTTGTATAGGTATTGATTTCGTGTAATTTAGTTGCCTTTGCCTGCATATTACATTTGTATTCCTCATTCATAACAGCTTTACTTGTTCAGCAACACTTATTTCAAGAATGCTGTTTTTCACTATTTCTGTATCATTAACTTAATGTAATAATTAGCTGTCTGTTACAATTAAAATGCCATTAAAATACATTTTCGAATATGGCTAGCTATTTAATAATCTATTAAAATAAGTGTTGACAACATTATAAAGGAATTTGTTTAAATTGAGTTACAAATAATCAGTGTACATATTTAATATGGAACAAGTAGTCCAGGGAAATTAGACAAAATAAAAGCAAAACTTCAGAAAAATTCCCGGAAAGCTGGATTTTGGTATGAGCCTTGCTATTGTGGTTCTAAACAAAATGTCAAAAGTCCTCATCGATCCGAGTGCCGCTAAAAATTTTAAGGGGGGGCAAAGGTTACCAAAAACGGTATTTCGTGAATATCTCGTTAACGGTCACATTTACAGAAAAAATATTGATTATCAAATTTGTAGCTTATAAAATTTCTAACAATAAAGATATCATGACTTTTATTCGTAAAAATAACCGTTTTGGAGATAATTTGATTTACAGAGTTGTAACTAATAGATGCACTCCTCAATGGCATGTATATCTCATTGGAGTTGCGACTTGAAATATTCCAGAATTTCCTTGTTTCAGAGCCCATAAAAATAGAAAGAAACACATATATAGTACACTGTAGTCTAGATAGAGAAAGAATGTGCTCCGAAAAGTTCCCCTCCGTTGTCATAAAACCTCAAGGGACATCTGCTTGCTATTCGTGTAGGAGCATAATAGTATATTATGTTATTAGGAGCAAAAATTATACTTTATTTGGCGTGGCTGGACTGTTTATCTGCCGAACTTGCGAGGCAGATAATTATAGCCGAGCCACATAAAGATACTTTTGTTCCGAATAACATATAGTATTTTTTCTTCAAACTTTTATAACAAATTATTTAAGAAATTTTAAGAAACTTGGAATTATTTTAAGGTAGAGGATTGGGTAGACTGATAAATGTAGGGTGCTTTGGAGAGCGTCACTATGACTACACTATAAACAACGTTGTGAACAAAATCCGAAAAAAAAATACTTTATCTCGTCAGTCTTGCTTAAATGTAACACCCGATATAAATGATGTCGATACTTGCGACTCCACTGAAGATGTAGATCCATCACGTTTCCTGATTGAATCTATGGAAATGAAGAAGACAGCAAAAAAACAAGAAGAAGAAGAAGATGATGAAGAGGAAAGCATACCGATTGAAATAGAGTCTGAAGATGAATATTAGTAACTCCTGTTTTGAATCCAAACTTGACTAATGAACAAGTTCATAATAATTTTTTTTTTAAATAAACATTTTTCAAACAAAAATAAACGTGGAATATGCCTACTGGGAACACCACATAAAAAAACGCACCTTGTACACTACCTTGAAGGTGGTGTGGAAAAGAGTGCACGTTTCAACTCTGTAAATCGAATTATCTCCAAAATGGTTACTTTTACGAATAAAAGTCATAATATCTTTATTGTTAGATATTTTATAAGCTACAAATTTGATAATCAATATTTTTTCTGTAAAAGTGGCCGTTAACGAGATATTCACGAAATACCGTTTTTGGTGACCTTTGCCCCCCCTTAAAATTTTTAGCGGCACTCGGATCGATGAGGACTTTTGACATTTTGTTTAGAACCACAATATCAAGGCTCATACCTAAATCCAGCTTTCCGGGAATTTTTCCGAAGAGCAATGTCTAATTTCTCTGGACTAAAGATAAAATAAGTGAAACCAATTATACAGCAAGTATAGTAGAAGTAAAAAAGATATAATGACTTTCCCTTATAACAGCTAACCTAATCTAGCAGTATGAACTATAAATTAGCACTAGCTTATGACATAACAATTAAACATTTTGTTAGGCACATTTACACCAAAACGTCACAAAATGTTTTACATCATTAACATACTAACTGATTTTCCAGTGCCCAATTTCTTCTATTTTCACTTTCTTTTTATACTGTTTTATTGTGGTAACATACTAAAAAAATAGCTCTGTAGCACTTTATCAACATTCTCTTTTATGTGTTTCTTCATTACACAAAGTTGTTTCTTTAAATTAAGGAATAGAACAGCTCAGAATAGACTCCATTACACTAAACAGAATATGAGGATCTTGTAGACTAATGGTAAAAAGGAGCCAATTGATTGATAAAAACATGTGTATATTATGTTCATGTATTTTTGACAACTCCCTTAGTGTTGGGAACGTCAAGTAAAGACGACTGTGGAAACATTGATTATTTCTGGCATCTACATGTAACAGAACAACTTGCCTTTACGTATAGTGTGTCTGGCGGTATGAACAGCAGAGGAAGTTCCCTGATTTTTGTGATAAATACTGCTTAATTGTCAAATCTTATATCTTTCGGTGTTGAATTCTTTGTGTTGTACATAAAAATTAAAATTGCACCGTAAGTGAAAACAAATCAAGAATATAATATGTCCAAATTTGAGTAATCGATGTTGGTAAATAACTTGAGCAAAAAGAGGCGAATTAATGCGTTCTTTGCATGCAAAAAGACAGGCCTGATAAGTGTATGTGGTGCAGCACAGGCCAAAAGGCCACAGTGGAGAAATTAGAAATTTTCACCAAGAAGTAAAGCATACCAAAAGACGCTTTCAGCAAATGACAATAGCATTTAAAGATGAAAAAGGATAGAATAAGCAATGAGGAACAAATAATTATTGTTATTTCCAAGAATTTCTGAATGGAGAGAATTAGCAACCCAAAGAGCCGTAGAAGAAGAAAGCACAAAACATGGAATCCGCTCAAGATATAGAAGATGAAGCAAAAAAATATAGATCTCCAACAAGAGAAGAGATGAGGAACTCACTAAAGAATCTAACGAATAAAAAAGGTCCAAGGGAGAATAGAGAAAAATGAACTAATTAAATATGAAGGAAAGCAACTAACTACGAAGATACTTAATAGTCTGGAAACTGACCTCTCAAAAGACGCTTTTAAAATCATAGAGACTTGGAGATATATTTAAAAAAATATGTACACTATCTGGAATGACCTTGCGGATTTAAATGTGGAGGGCGCTATTCTGTTTGCGATTGCAAAAAAGCAAAACATTTTCCATTATTTCGATTAATACTGAAAATTAATGAGAGAAAAGTGACTATTGTGAACATGATTTTTTTACATAAAATACAAGTAGTATTGCAAGTGTAAAAATACAGCTCAGGTGGACTTCAGAGGTTAACTGATAACAAGTTTTAATCTAGAGCAGCGCACCATACACCGGGGTACAACAGGTCAAACAGTATAGAATCTACAGCAGATTACATAAACAAAATAAAGAGACAAGAAGAAGCACAGAGAATACAAGAGGAGACAAAAGTTTTCGAGAAGAAAATCTGGGTACAAAGAACACCACCAACAGTAACTTCAAATACAGAACAACAGAATAGAGATCTATCAGCAAGCATGGAGAGGCTAGAAAAACTTATAAGGGAAATGGCTGCGCAGTTAAAAAGAAATTAAAGAAGACATTGGCAGCACATACGAAGAGGTAAGGAGTGCCAATCAGCAAATGAAAAACTATGGGGAAGCAATAAGATCACTCAAGGAACTACGCACAGAAATCAAAGCAATGAAAAATAAACTGAAGAACCGTGAAAGAGGCTGTAAGGAAAACAACATAGCAAATTTCAATGGCGAAAACTAAAAGCAAGAAATCTCTGAATTCTTCTAGAAAGAGATAGGCATGGTGACCGACATAAAAGAAGTTTCTAGATTGGGAAAACAAGAACCGATGATTACCGCAGTAAGATTTAAAACATCTGAGCAAAAAATGGAAGTATTGAAACAGAAATATAAGCTGGTACAGAAGAAAATATACATTGATAAGTGATAACGATCTAACTACAGATGAACAAAAGGTCTAAGCCACGATGAGGAAAGTTGCAAGAGAGGAAAGGAATAATGACAAGAATATCAAAATAAGCTAACGCAACAGGAGCTTATAGCAAATATCAAAAGTAAAAATAAAAGAATAACAAAAACAAGCATGAAAATCAATTTGATTCTGGATAATAGAAAGAAAAGTAAACAAAAACAAAAATTTATTTTTGCCAGCTGGAATGTAAGAAGCTTAAATAATGAAGGGACCTTGAACCATAACAAATAGTAATAGATCTAAGAAAATATAAAATAAATCTCATTGCAGTTCAAGGAACAAATATAAAAGGAACGGATGTAGTAGAAATAGAAGAGTATACCTTCCTAAACAGTGGTGGAACACAAAACAGGTTAAGGAATGGTTTCCTAATAAAAAACACTCTTAAGAAAGCACTTAATAGAATTGAAAGCTAATAGTGACCGACTATGTTATTTAAGCCTGAGAGGTAAATATTATAAGATTAGCGTAATCAATGTGCACGCACCAACAGAGGACGCGGAGGATGAGAAAAAGAAAAATATTATGTTGCACTAGGTGAAGAGTATGATAAGATGCTATTGGTTATTTGATATTACTCAATATCAAGTTTAGCAGAGTAAATCAGTTAGAAGCCCCAAAGTCAGAAGAAAATAGTTTATTCAGTTTGTTTACAAAACAAAACTCATTTGTTACCTTGTTATCAAATCTTAACACTAGATTTAGAATAGGGAATACATATTACTATTCAATAACAAGCCAACTATTAATTACTTAAGTTAACACTCCCACTCTTGTATATTGAATGTATTTTGAACAAGTGTTAAGGCGTTACAAATTTATCTCGGGTCAACGGTTTTGTGAAGAAATCTGCCAGTTGATTTTCCGAACGATCATAACAAACTTCGATGTCTTTATCGTCGACCCGTTCTCGAATGTAGTGGTATTTGATATCAATGTGTTTTGTACGTTTGTGGTGATCTACGTTTTTGACCAAACGTATGGCGCTTTGATTGTCCACATAGAGCTTGGTTGGCTCCTCTCCACTGATACCAATTTCTCGTAGAAAGTTGCATAGCCACATTGCTTCCGTTGCTGCTTCTGAAGCTGCAATATACTCAGCCTCCGTTGTGGATTTGGTTACGCATTTTTGTCTATGTGAAGACCAAGTAACAGGACCGTTTGCTAGCAGACTCACATAGCCAGTGGTTGACCGACGTGTGTCGTTGTCCCCAGCAAAGTCGGCATCTGAGTAAACAACCAACCCGACATGATTTGCTTTGTACCGGATTGCCATGTCTTTGGTACCTTGCAGATATTTCAAAATTCTTTTAACAGCCGTCCAATGTTCCAATCCAGGATTATTTAAAAACCTACTCGCTTGGCTCACGGCAAACATGATATCAGGCCGTGATACTGTTGCAGCGAACATTAGGCTACCCACTGCTTCACGGTATGGCTTGTTCCTCATCTGCTTTGATTCTTGATCATCAGCAGGACATTGTCCACTGTGGAGCGTGACTCCAGGTACACAAGGAATGGAATTTGATTTAGAATCACCCATGTTAAATTTCAGCAGTAAGCGACTGATGTACCCCTGTTGACTTATACGGATTTCCTTTTTCTCGTGATCTCGTTGTATTTCCAGTCCACAGAAGTATTTACCATCTCCAACAGTAATTTCAAAGGTCGATCCCAGTTCCGATAAAATTCTGTCAAGAATGTTTAATGATTTACAGAGTAAAAGCCCGTCGTCTACGTACAAAGCCATATAAATATCCATATCTTCAATTTTTGTGCAAAAAACGCATTTGTCTGCATTTAATTGCCTGAAACCAAACATCGTGAGAAAGTATACAAACTTTTGGTTCCAACATCGTGGTGACTGTTTAAGTCCATATAAACTTTTTCGTAATTTGCAAACTAAATTGGGGTTTTCTGAAGTAAAGCCGATGAAGACATAAGTGCCACACAACTAGGATTTAGAAATGGACTAGGGACAAGGGAGGCTCTGTTTGGTGTAAGCGTATTGATGCAAAGATGTTTAGATGTAAATCAAGATCTATATGCATGTTTCATCGATTTTGAAAAAGCTTTTGATAGAGTCCGCCATGAAAAGCTATGCGAAATTCTCAAAAGCAAAAACATTGACAGTCAAGATATTAACATAATAACCAAATTGTACTGGAACCAAACAGCGAAAGTAAAGGTTGAAAATGAATTAACCAAAGAAATTGAAATTTGCCGAGGCGTTCGACAAGGTTGTGTTCTTTCTCCACTCCTATTTAATATATATAGCGAAGCCATATGTCAAGAAGCTTTAGTAGAACAAAATGCTGGAATAATTATAAATGGAGAAATCATCAATAATATACGCTACGCTGACGATACACTCTTAGTGACAGATAATTTAAAAGATTTACAGCACCTATTTGAAAACATTAATACCCACAGTAACAACTACGGACTCAGACTAAATCTTAAAAAGACGAAATTAATGGTAGTATCAAAAAATCAAAACATTGACGCCAATTTAACAATTTCTAATATACAAATTGAAAGAGTCGCTTCATACAAATATCTAGGGGCATGGATCACCGAAACTAACGAACAAAATAGAGAAATTAAAGCAAGAATAGAAATAGCGAGACAAGCGTTTGTTAAAATGAAAAGGTTCCTATGTTGTCGAGATATCAACTTAAATCTTAGAATTCGTATGTTACGCTGTTATGTTTTCTCCACGTTATTGTATGGCATGGAAGCATGGACCTTAAAACAGACAAACATCAAAAACCTTGAAGCCTTCGAAATGTGGTGTTACAGAAGAATGTGGAAAATAGCATGGACAGAAAGAGTGACTAATAGCGAAGTACTGCTGAAAATGGGAAAGGAATGTGAAATAATAAAAACTATAAAAAGGAGAAAATTAGAATATCTGGGTCATATTATGAGGGGAGAAAAATACTTGTTACTGAGGCTTATAATGCAAGGAAAGATCAAAGGAAAAAGAAGTGTAGGTCGAAGAAGGACTTCCTGGCTACGCAATCTACGAGAGTGGTACGGCTGTAGTTCCAACGAGTTATTTAGAGCTGCTGTTAATAAAGTGAAAATTGCAGTGATGATTTCCAACCTCCGATAGGAGACGGAACCGGAAGAAGAAGAAGAAGTAAAGCCTTTCGGCTGTGTCATAAAAATCTCTTCATTTAAATCTCCACTAAGGAAGGCAGTCTTCATGTCGAATTGCTTTATTTCCATGTTCTTTGTAGCTGCCAAAGCCAAGAGAACTCTAACCGAATCGTACCGAACAACGGGTGCAAAAGTCTCCTTGTAGTCAATACCTGCCTTTTGTGAATAACCTTTAGCACTTAGCCTTGCCTTGAATCGATCAATAGATCCATCTGATTTTTGCTTAATTCGGTAAACCCACTTACAGCCAACAGGTTTTCGATCATTGGGTAATGGCACTAGTTCCCAGACCTTGGTTTTCTTCAACGAAGCCATTTCCTCTTGCATTGCTTGCATCCACTGTGATGATTCATCAGATGCCATCGCTTCTTCGAAGGACTGTGGTTCACTGATGACTGCTGAGCAAGCAAAGTTAGGATCCCGAAAACGAATTGGTTGCCGTATTGCGTTTCTATCTCTTAGATTCATACCTCTGTTGTCGTCTACAGCATCCTCAAATTCCTCTTGAATGTCTTCCGCTTGTATCTCTTCTTCTTCCAACTGTGTATCAGGCCAATCAAATTGGATGTAACTCTTTCCAGAGTGTAAATCTTGATCCGTGGATTCTTCATTGAATGTGACGTCGCGTGAAATGGTAATTTTCTTAGTCTGTGGGTTGAAAAGTCTGTAATTCGGACTGTATCCATGATACCCAACCATAATCATCTTTTTTGACTTGCTTTCCCATTTGGATCTGATGATTGACATATTCGGTTCCATTGTCGCTTCTCAAAACTTTAACTTTGTTGCCTGTCTGCTTTTCTATCAACTTTTGACATTCCAAAAATACTGATAAAACATCACTTTTATTTTTTAGAAAATACACAAACCTCTACGACGTGCAATCATCCTTGAAGACAATATAGTAATCTGCACCCCCCAGTGACGTCGTTGGCATTTTCCCACATAAATCAGTGTGGATGAATTCCCCTGGAGTATTCGACCTTGACCTCAAATTTGACTCGAATGGTTTTCTACAAATTTTGCCATATTGACAAGGCTCACAAAAAAATCCGTCTTCATTCTTTAGTGGAAGCGTGCTGGGCCCATAACCTATTGGTTATTTGATCCTTTTCAATACTGTGTGATACCTTTTTAGTCGATTTTGACTTGTCAACTTTGACAGCAGCAAAAGCTGTTGACATTCCGTCAACCTGCGATAATTGTTGTTCCTCCATCAGCAAGCGAGCTGTTAGATTGTCGAATGTTTGCCTCTCTTCAGCACAAGAATCCCACGCAGTTATGAACGAACCATATTTTGCTGGTAGACCACCTAAAATTTTCGCAATCTTGTCGACTTCACCCACTGGTTCGCCAACATGTTTAAGTATGGACTGAGAGGTACTGTTCTTGCCTGGATGACTTGTTATCTAAGTGAAAGAAGGCAAAAAGTGAAGTGCGGTGAAGAAATATCTTCAGAACTTGACATAAACGTTGGCGTACCACAAGGGAGCATATTGGGTCCTTTATTATTTATGCTGTATGTCAATGACGTTGCTGCATGCATGGAGTTCTGCAATTTCCATCTTTTTGCAGATGATACAGCGATATATTATTCAGGTGAAAATTTTGTTGATGTAGTAAACGTTATAAATCAAGAATTGACAAGTGTTGGTAAATGGTTGTCAGCAAATAAACTTAAATTGAATGTGTCCAAAACTAAATTTATGATGTTGGGAAATAGGTCATTATATAAAATCTACAAAGAGTCTAATGCAAGAATTTCAATTGAAAATGAAGAAATAACTGTGGTGGAACAAATTAAGTATTTGGGAATAATGGTGGATAGGGACTTAAAATTTAATTATCATGCTGACTACATCTGTAAGAAAATATCCAAGAAATTAGGAGTGTTGGCTCGTGTAGGAAAATATCTTTCTGCGTACTCACGATTACTTGTATACAATTCAATCGTGAGACCGCACTTTTTCTATTGTGGGACAATATTATATTTGCTTAGTGAAGGGGCATTGAACAGACTGCAGGTGCTACAGAATAGATGTATGAGGGTTATTTTGAAATGTGACAGATTTACTAGAATCAAGGATATGTTAAATGAATTAAGGTGGTTAAATGTAAGGCAATTGGGTAAATATCAAGCAATGATATTCATATATAAAATAATAAAAAAAGAAGTGCCAAATTATCTTCAGAACATATTAATCTTGTGTAGTGATGTACATGAACATGAAACACGAAACAGTGAAAACTTTTACTTGAGGACTCAAAAAAAGTGTATTTGTATAAATTCAATTTTTCATAAGGGTCAAATAGAATACAATAACTTAAGTGCCAGTATTAAAAAAGCGAAAAGTACTGCAATATTTAAGCGAAACCTAAAAGACTTTTATTTGTTAAGCGAAGGCTAGACATTGTTAGACGTTGTAAATGTTGTATAGTGGTATTATTATTAGCAAGTTGCTAAATAAAGAATTACTTACTTACTTACTATCATTAAGAGCTTGTACGAGAGACTCAACTTGACTAATGTGCTGCGCTATTGTGTCCGTTGTTGACATCTGATAGCTGAAAAACCTTTGCTTAAGCGTGATTTTATTTACCGCTGAACGTTGCTCATGGATTGTCTTGAGACGTTTCCACATTTCCGTCGAATTAGCACATGTCATGACAACCTGCAGTTGATCAAATTCCATCGCTGTCGAAATAATGAGCATGGCTTTTGCATTTGCCTCATCCCATGTTGTCTGTTCGCTACCTGCTGCTTCTGGTCGTGTTGTTATACCATTAACGACTTCCAAAATTCCTTCGGCCCAAAAAATAATTTCTAACTGATATTTCCAAAGCTGGAAATTTTTGTCGTCAACTTATAAAAACTGAAAGATGCTGGGTGGCTACAAAAATATGATCAACAGACGACTATTTCATCGCTTCGTTTGGTATTATAAAATTCTGCTATTTAAAACTACCAGTTTAGGATTGGCTTGCGGATGTCTTATATATTGCAAAAACCAACTTTTATGCCTTGCTATATTATTTACTCAATTCAAGAATCTGGCCTGTAGGAGCTTTAGTTTTTTTGTGGAAACTTGACACAGTCAACCTAACGCCTTAAAGATTTTTATGTAAGACCCATTTTTAGATTCGATTAGAAATTCAAGAAAATGTTTCCATTAAACAGGTATCTGGACCTGATTTCTAAGCAATAAGTTTTTTATGCGGTAAAAATGAACTGTCCCTCGCCGTTGGATATCGTGTATAGCATCCTTATTAATTAGAGTATTGTTGTGGCCTAATAGCTTTTATTTGGTTTTATTTAGTTCTTATTTTCAGGGCTTTATTTTAAAATTTTGATATCTTACCTTTTGTCTGCAGTCTTTAGCATGTAATTGTAATAATCTTGAGTATTAGTCGTGCAGATTTTTCAAATGTATTATCTGCTAATATTTTCTTTAAGTATTTTATCACCCCTTTTAAATATCTCTCTACCGGATTGGCTTGCAGATGTCTTATACTGCAAAAAAACAACTTTTATGGCGTGCTGTAAGTTGTATTATCTGCTAATATTTTGTTTGGTTTTCCAAATTCTATAAAATATTCATTTACATAGCGTTCTTAAAACCAAGGGCGCTAACACAAGATGTAAAGAAACCATAACATTCTTAAAGCCAATGTGCTAACACAAGAACAAAGAAGGTGTCTGTTTTATGAGATTGATATGCGGAAGTTGCAGACACTTCAAGATAACTGAAAAATGCTGAGTGGTATACACGGTTCTTTTATCGCTCTGTTTTGTATTATAAAATTGTGCTGTCTAAGACCACCGTACTTATGTGTGTGTTAGCTTCCTACCATTTTTTAGTGCTGGAATGTGTATAAGATTGGCTAAAACTACATCAAACCTGCTAACTGAAGGATATTTTTTACTAATATATATTGCTGTTCGATATTTGACAAGGCCCGGTTTGGCAGCTACATTACAAGTTTTCTGTCTGTCTGTCTGTCAGCAGTGCTTTCGAGCCTATATTAAAACAATCGAATCTAAAATTTGGGTCTTACGTAAAAGAACACAATATGCAATTAAATGGTACTGTTGCTAATAGCGGTATAGAAATTTTTTAACTCAGTTTACACTCTGAACTGTAACCTGTAAATCTCTACAGCATAATAATATTTCTTTAGGAACTTAGTTCCTGCTAAAGTGAGGGATGCTATCTTCTGTACATAAATCCAACAGCAAAAAGCGAAATAAATAACTATTGGCTCAATTTCGAGACTGTGTATTTAAAACTGATCTAACTGACAACTGGTGTAAATTATGGTAGCCGAATAGCAGCCCAACCCCCGTTTCTTACCTATATGACTTCATTGTTCAATTATTTTTACCAACTTTGCAACTAAACTACTTAAAACTTTTAACCTGAACTGAAGAGCATTTTTTACTAATATATTACTGTGATCTAATAGCTTTTGTTTGGCTTTATTTAATTCTTATGCTCAGGGTTTTATGTTAAAATTTTGATTTTAATCTTGTCTTTTGTGCACGGTCTCTAGCATGTAATTGTAATTACGTTAGTTATTCGACTATTAAAATCAGATTAAGACATAAACCGGGAATAACTATAATATTAGATATAGGACAATTATTGTATTTATTAAGTAATTAATTGCCTGTATCATACGTTTAACAGACATATTTGGTTGAATTTCGATATATATTATTAGACCACAATGACTCCATACAATTAATCCGGTTTATTTTTTAGCAACCTTACACATTTTCTCAAACAGGTAGTTGAAACAGGGTAGTCGAATAGCAGCCCAACCCCTCTTTCTTACCTATATGATAATGGAGGTCAGCAAAAATTCCTCCAGACAACGATGGCTTCATTGTCGAATTATCGTGCAGATTTCTCAAACAATAGCTTTCATTGTTGAATTTTTACCAGCTTTGCACATTTTAATCTCCAGACAACAATGGCTTTATTGTCCAATTTTGTGCTGATTTTAAAACAATGGATGTCATTGTTCTATTTACCAGCTTTGGACATTTTAATCTCCAGACAACAATGGCTTTATTGTCCAATTTCGTGCTGATTTTAAAACAATGGATGTCATTGTTCTATTTACTGATAACAACATCCTGCAAGGATGGACATGTCTGCATTGTCAGATGATGAGTCACATCTGCTTGGGCCTGGATAAGCGTAGAAATCTTGTAAAAATTTAAAAATTTGACATTTAGCCAAAAATTCCAGGAAGTGGCACGTGACCTAGGTAAGGCCAATGACCCCGCCCGTGACCTTGGCCTAGGCTAGACTCGTGACCTAGAAAAAATTCAAGGTCAAATGTGGCCCAGAACGCCTGTAGGTACACTACTGTAACACGGTTTATTTTATCCGAAAATACTAATCTCCTTAAAAAATTAGGAGAAGTTGTTATTATATTAATGACACAACAGCGAGACGTATATCTACTATGGCTGTGGTGATATCACTCAATACTGTATTGTTAGTAGCACTGTCAGGTTATGTTAAATTCTAGATTAGCAGGTTAAGTTTTGCGTCAGTCTGTATCATATCACCATATATTTAATAACACATATATGCATATAACAAACAAAATCTAACCTAACCTAACATCGAATTTGACATAGATTGACATTGTCACTAACAATACACGTCAGTACTGCCAACATGTGATTAAATGCTAATCAAGTATCGTTATGTTATTTTTCTTAACAACACTAGTGCTGTTAAATGCATCTTAACGCAACTCGTTGCTAAGGACTTATTATCATAATAACATAATAGGATAAAATAAAGACATTTAAAATATTCACATTTTATATGCTCACTGGTGTATATAGTTTGATCTTGCCATGGAAGACATCTATGATCTATCCATCTTCACATTCTATTGAACCTACTGTTGCTTGTATTGTTTGCTATAATCTGGCAAATTTAATTCAGCAACTGAAATTATCATTGGAAGAATTGCCATGGAAGACATCTATGATCTATCCATCTTCACATTCTATTGAACCTACTGTTGCTTGTATTGTTTGCTATAATCTGGAAAATTTAATTCAGCAACTGAAACTATCATTGGAAGAATTGTATGGACGTTGTATTCCTTACATGCTTTGTTCAAGTCACTCGTGATAAGTTTTTCACAGTCTGCAATAGAACTTTTCCACATATTGTAGTGAATTTGGAGGAAGCTTCTTGCGATAAATTCAGTTTGTCTTTGGATGAGGCTGCATATTTAGGCAAATATTATAAAAGTGCTTGCAAAACTCCCACACCATTTCTGTCGGTTCTGTGTGTGTTCAATAGTGCTTTTAATTTATTTAGTAGCCAAACTAGGTTTTATATCTGCTACTGGACGATATGAGCATTGTCCATTATAGCAACACACCAGCTATCCAGTGAAATGTTTTCCATTTCTTAAAAGTGTTAGTATTCATGTTATAATAATCTTTGTATTCAGTTTTGTTATCCAAAATTAAACTGCAACTATCTAAAAACCCTCAGAGCATGTAAACTAATTACAGCGAAAACTGTCCTTGCGGACAGCTCCAATAACCACACATCTCTTAAGCGGACATATTTCCGGCACTGACATTTCCCCTATGACTTTCTATTACATTAATTACATTCTTAATAAGCGAATGCTCTTATAAACAGACGCACACACTATATTTCCACACATACTATATCAAAAATCTCTCTTAAGCAGACACGTAGCTCTAATAAACGGACTAATGGATATAAAAAGCAGTTACGTATATGTATTTGGTGGTGTACCATTTTATATGCCCACTTCATTTTGGTTGTCTAGTTATTTCCAATTTTACTGCAGATTAGGGTGCTGCACGAGAAACGGGCGTTTTTGGAAATGTTAGTACACACCAGATGGGCATGGTACAGATCTGGGAGTCGGGTCAATGCACTCCCTAGACCATGCCATTTCATATTCAACTACTTTCAGTTGTCATCATGCCGTTGTGGACTGCAGAGCACTGCGTTATGTGTGTGATACTTTCGTAAAGAGTGGCAATTCTGTGACGGAAACACAGAGGCGTTTTCGTAATCGATTTAATGTTTGTCGTTATGGTGAAATACCGAGTCGCAACACTATTTTGCGATGGGTTGATTTTTTTCGTAGTGAAGCCATCAGGCTCTGTCAAAACAGCACGTACCCCGGAAAATGTGGAAAGGGTGAGGCAGACCATATTAAGAAGCCCGGGTTGTTCGGACACAATGTTAATATAAAAATGTTATATGCTGTCAACAATATCTAAGAAATGTCCATGAGCTTAATGCGGAATCTGCATGCTTGAATACTACACTCCTTAAGTGTAGGTGTGACTTATTAATTATCAACGCCAAGTCAAAAAATCAACAGTGCTAACAATGTTTAAATTTCACACACAAATTCACTTAGTACGGTTCTGCCTTCAGTCGCTTGAAATCAGCTGATACAATACGCCAGCAGGATGATACAAGTGCAAGCGCTTTGTACTGATTCGCTGATTCAGCAGGTAAGCGCTTGTTGCTTTCAGGCGTGTAATTGCTCATCGAAGCTATTGCGCAATCTGTTGCAATCCCTACATAATTTGCTGTTATGATTCTGCCCCGCAGTAGAAGAAAAGAGAACTAAACGGAAGAAATCGAATGTAGAGGAACTAGAAGTAGAAGAGGTGAAAAAGAAAATACGAAGAAGAACTAGAAAGGAAACAACAAGAATGTATACAAGAAGAATGGGAGATAATAAAGAGTAATATAATTGATACGGCAGAAAAAGTAATTGGGAAGGAAAGTAACAAAAAGAAAAAAATATGGTTTGACAAAGAATGTGAACAACTGATACAAGAGAAGAAAAAAGCAAGAATAAAGTGGATCTACACAGGGCGAGATGAAGATAGAGAAAAGTACAAGGAAAAAAGAAAAGAAGCGCAAAAAATATTTAAAGAGAAAAAAAGGGAAACCTTGAAAAAATTATGAATGAAATTGAAAGTGAAAGTAAAAGAAACAACATAAGACCAGTATATGACTACCTAAGAAGAGGAAGAAGAAAAGTACCAATAATAACAATAGAAGAAGAAAAATGGATGGAACATTTTAAAGAATTATACTGGGACGAAAGCATAACCAATGTAAGACTAAAACAAATAGGAAAAGAAGTAGAGACAGAAAAACATATACTAGAAAAACCACCGACCTTTGATGAGGTAGAGAAATGCTTAAAAAGCCAAAAAAATAGGAAAACAGCTGGCAGTGATCAAATTTGTGGCGAATTATTAAAATACGGTGATAGAACTACACACGAAAAGATACACGAGTTAATAAAAAGAATTTGGAAAGAAGAAAAGATGCCCGACGAATGGAAACTAGGGATAATAATACCAATACCCAAACAAGGAGACACGTCAAAGTGTACAAACTATAGAGGTATAACTCTATTAAATATGGCGTATAAAGTACTGACAACAATCATTAGAGAAAGACTTACCCAATTTACAGATGGCACGATAGGAGATTATCAATACGGATTTAGGAAGGGAAAATCAACAATGGACGCAATACATACAGTAGAGACCGCTTATACCGAACCCGTTTGTAACGATCCACCGGTTATACGGAACTAAATTAAAAGTCCCGCCAAAATTCCCATTACAATAATGCTAAAAATTTTCTATTATACCGAACCCGCATATAATGAACTTTTGCTTATAACGGTCCATTTTTTACGTGAAAAAGAAAAAAGTTTCCTTTAATAGCGAACCTGCTTGCAAGAACTGCTGTGAAGTCCCAAATTTATTATGGCTAGTGAATTGTTTAGGTAAGCAGATTGTGTTGCCCTTGTCCGCGTGGTTGAATAAACAACGTAACAAAGAAACTGATGACTCGCCTGACTTTATTTCAACGATTGATATGGGCAAATTTCAGGATTGTGACCTTGAAGCTTACATACTTGTCTACGAAAATATTGCCACTACAGAATTTTTAAGCGACGAAGCTATTATTCGAGAAATTCAAAAATAAACAAGTCGAAGAAATTAGCAGCGAAGATGACGACGAATCGGTTTCGGGGAAGGATCTTGCCATTCCAACAGTACTTGAGGCAATTAAGAAAATAAATGATATCCGCTATTTTCTGCAATCGCGTAATATTCCGGATAGTATATTAAATAGTTTTGCCGAAGTAGATGCTTACATAGACAAACTTTATTCGGCTAGTAATACTAAGCAGACAAAAATATCCGATTTTTTTAAATAAATATTAAATACGTGTATCGTTCTTACATAAATATTTCTATACTAATTGTACAAATGTGGCCGATTATGTATAATAAAGTAAGTTTATAATAACTCGCACATTTTTTGTTGTTGTAACTCTTGTAACGAACTTTGGCTATAACGAACCAATTTCTACAGTCCCTTGAGGTTCGTTATAACCGGACTTCACTGTATATTGATTGATTTTTAAGTAGCATTTGATAAGATCGACAGAAAGAAAATGATACAAGACTTAAAAAAGATCAATACACTGGAGAAACTAGTGAGATTAGTGGCTATGACCATGGAAAAATCGGTACCAAGAATACAGACCGGGTAAAGCATCTCAGGTAGTTTTGAAGTCAACAGAGGGGGTGCGCCAAGGAGATGCCCTGTCAACCTTACTATTTATCATCTCTTTAGATGGTATAATAAAGCATGCTGAGCCCAGAGGGACAATAAGGAATAAATCAACGCAAATAGTGGCATGTGCTGATGATTTAGCAATAATAGCAAGAAATCTAAGGGAACTAGAAAACACGTTTAGAATTATAGAGGGAAAAGCACGAGAGAGGGGACTGGAAATAAGTGAGAAAAATAAATATTTACACTGCAACAGACAAGAGAAATGAATAAAAAACCAAGGATTAAGTATAGGGAAATCCACTTTTGAAGAGGTGGAAGAATACAAGTACCTAGGAATACTATTACACAGAAGGAATGAAAGAACAGACATTAAACAAAGAATCCAACTAGGAAATACAGCATATTTCGCAAAGGATATATACAACAACGATAAGACCCATTGTATCATATGCAGCTGAAACAATAAACATGACACAAAAAGAAGAGGAACAGCTGATGGTTTTTGAGAGGAAAATTATCAGGACTATTATGGGACCCAAGCAAATAAACAGAGAAGAAACAATACCGTTGTATAACCATGAGATTGACAAAATACTAAAGAAGGAAAATATAGTTAGAAGAATTAAAGCACAAAGAATTGCATGGTATGGACATGTTATCCGAAGAGGAGAGGAAAACCCAGGCAGAGTACTATTAGGATGGACACCAGCACAAACAAGACCAGGAGGCAGGCCAAAAACAAAATGGAAGGAACAAGTGGAGAATGATCTAAGGATAATGGAGATAAGGATCTGGCAGAAGTTAAGTAGTGACAGGAAAAAGTGGAGTGAAATAGTGAAAATGACAAAGACACACACAAAGTTGTAAGTGAGGAAGTGATATGTGGACTAATCCATCACAATAATAGGATTTAGGAGTGCTAAACAGCTACAATTTCTACGGAAATGTATAATTTTTTATATGTATGTATGTATGATTTTGCCCAGTAAGCGCTCGTTGCTTTCGGGCGTGTAATTGCTCGTCAAAGCTATTGCGCAATGTGTTGCAATCCCTACATAATTTGCTGTTTTGATTCTGCCCCCAGTTTTCTGGATCATACATTTGATCATGGGAATTATTTATAGAGACTAACTTTGCGTTATAGTTGTTCTCAATGGTCTCATGTGTAATTGCTCGTTAAAGCTATTGCGCCATCTGTTGCAATCCCTACATAATTTGCTGTTATGATTCTGCCCACAGTTTCCTGAATCATACATTTGATCATGGGAATTATTTATAGGAACTAACCTTGCGTTATAGTTGTTCTCAATGGTCTCATCCATTTACAAAATTGGCTGGCTTCTTTGAAGCTAGAATAGCGGCTTCCGGCTATGAAAAATTATTGGGATCTCGTTGTTAATTCCAAAGTACTGCTAGGCTTTAGAGGTTGTATTTCGGCTCAAGAATAATGAGGTGTTGACTGTTCTTAACGCAGACCAACACTTAAACTCGCAGTCGCACTTTAATGCTCCCCGTGGCGTCTCTTTTGTTTGGACGAAACGCACCAGCCGCATCGGCGACATCAGCTGGTTTGGACCGCCCAATCTGACTTGCAAAACACTCAATGCACGTTTTAAATACAGAATTTGTTTTAACCTAATTATTACAATGTAAGAAATACAGTTTGGCTTAAATCTAGCAAGGTGATTATTAAATACCAAGGTGACACGAACTAGCCCGTTACAATCACACTTGCCACCTCTCCACTAATATTGCCATAGCTTAGTTGTGCCGTGCTTTAAATTTATCTAACCAACCTGTACAAGCTTATTTCTCGATACCAGCTGCTTAGTAAAATCTTATTCATAACCACCACTTTTTTAATGATTGATAAAATTTAATTTTTCTGCCATAATTGACTGATAAAATTAAATTTTTCTGCCATAATTGACATTTGAAATTCAGATCAATACTGACTACCGACCAATTTGCACCATCAAATGGTAAGAGATAAAGAGAGAGAAAGAAAAGCTAATCTGTCACAAATTCACAAGCTGTAGGTCACATACAGATAATAGTACAGCTTCTGAGGGTTTCTTTTTTCCTTTCTGTAGACTTTGCTACCCGATTTGAGAGCTCATTGTTGAAAATACTGGGTGTCTTAAAAAGAATTACATCTAGTATGCTATGAACTTCCCATAATGCAATCTAAAATTTTATTTGAAATTGGCAAGACTGTAAGTGTATGTCAAATTCAATGTTAGCAGGTTATGTTTTGCGTCAGTTTGTGTCAAAAGTGACGCAAAACCTAACCTGCTAACCTCAAATTTTACATAGACTTACAGTCTTGACAATTTCAAATAAAATTTTAGATTGCATTATGGGAAGTTCATAGCATACTAGATGTAATTCTTTTTAAGACACCCGGTATATTTTGCATTGTCTCAGGCCAAACTCCTACATGGAGTGTAGCATTCCCAACTTTACCTAATTTTTACCAATAAAGATAAGCCGGTAAGTTTATCGAACAATATATTTGGTACTTTTATATGCAAATTTATTTTTAATTTTGCAGATCATTTTACAAAAAAAAAATATGCAATCTGAGATTAATTTACCCCTATTATCCATTTACTTGACATCCGCACTGTCAGTGCCAAGTTTTTTAAAAATGTCTTGGCTATGCTTCCAAAATAATGTGTTTGTTATTAGACTGTACATTAATTTAATTGATAAAATGTGAAAAATAGCAGTGGTGCCAACATTGTGTCAGTTTCACAAAGCGGATGTCAAGTAAATGGATAATAGTTGTTAATATTTATTATTATTAATCGTGTTTCTCCAGAAATCATAAATAAAATTATAAGAATGGGAATTAAAAGCAGGAAAATTGACGTTGGATTTTATTTTCTTGCTAGTAGTTTTAATTTCTGCTGGCAACGTTAAGCATTTATACTAATTTTGCTACTCAATAGCAGTGTAGTAACTTCTATTGTACAATCGCCAGAAATTTAATTTCTGTTCTGTAGAAATCAACTATGTCCTACTAAACCATCTGTAAATAAATGATAGTCATCAGATGAAACATCCAATAACCTCATTTCATAGCATATATTTGTATTGTAGGCTTTGTACATTGATGTAAGATACTAAATTTCAAATCGTTATTTACAGACTTAAAATCACAAAGGACCATACAATTAAAACAAAAGAAGAAGGATACTTGGAGAACCAAGCAGGCACAAGTGGATCGGGCACGCCCACGCTACATTGTTCTGTCCATCCCCATGAAAAATTGTCACTCTTCTGTGAAAACTGTGATAAATTGACATGCAGAGATTGTCAACTGATCGAACACAGGATCATAAATATAAGTTTACACATGAAATTGCATCAGACACTCGTAAATATATTTCAACTATGTTAAAGGATGTTAGTAACTTTGTCATAAATCTTTTCGAGTGTATATTAATTATGTTATTTTACAGTTATAAAAGAGTGCTACTGAATAGTGCCATGAAGGTTATAGATGATCGCCAGACCTTAATTTCGGACAAAAAACAAGCGCTTGTAAAAGAAATTACCCAATTAGTTGTCAAGTAAGCTTTCAGAGAATTATTGGTTCACACTTCTCACATATATAACTCTTTCTAGACTTACTAACACCATCAACGTAAGAGGAAAACAATTAGTCTCGAGACTAACAGAAGTGTGTGAGCAAAAGCAGAAAACTCTTCAAGAAAAAAAGGTTGCCTTAGATCAGCTTTCCAAAATGACAGATCACTGCATAGAGTTCACGCAACATGCTCTTGAAAATGGTAGTGATATGGCATTACTCTATAGCAAAAGACAAGTGACTATGCATCTCCAAAGGATTAAGTGTAAGAGAGCCGACATTCCAAATCCCGAAATACCAGTGTCGTATACATTTGGCCCTGGACAAGGTCCCTGACCTCATTAAAGGTCAGTATTTATAATTATATTACCGATGCAATTGACAATTTTTAAATTACATGCATGTCCACAGGACTATCATCAGGTAAATTGCATTATTTGATGTGGTTCTTATTTTGTTGCGCGTTGCATGATTGTATTGTATTTTCTGATTATTATAAAATATATTTTTCGCATTATGATTGTGAGCACACGTTAGATTTGCGCTCTGTTTAACGATACATTTCGCATTCACGATTCCGTGTATAAAGTGTACCTACGATATGAATTTTGTGGTCCGTGGTAGTTCAAGATAAATTATATCATTAAAAAGAAGAAAATGACCTCATTCTTTAATTTAAAAAACATTTATGAATTTAACAGGCATAAAGGTGGATTTACACATCTCCGGCCGGGTCCGTTCCGTCCGGTCCGGGTCCTGATACAAAATTATTGCTTGCTTGATTTTAAATGCAAGCGTTTACATCTTTCCGATCCGAAGCCGGCTCGGGGTATCAGTCTTTATTCCGACCTTTTAAAATATTCTCGGCGACGATATTTTTTATCCGATCTCTGATAAAGCACGGAACGAAACTTATCTAATCGGACATATGTAAACCGTCGCCGTGTGCATTTAGGCTGCATCCGGCAATATCCTGCAATGTTTTGCATTTTAGTGTGAAAATAGACTTTGTCAAAAATGGACAACGAAATTCTTATTGAAGCTATAAGGTCCCACGTTGCGCTATACGACTTGAGTGACATAAAATACAGCGACAGCACCTGGAAGGAGAAGATATGGAGGCAGCTTCTATCTCCTCGATTTCCTCTTCTTCATCCAATAATATTGCAACCATTGCAGATCTTCATCAGAAAACGCCATAATTCCAGGACTTACAATATATGCTTATAACAATGCCCTCTGTATGCTATACAACACTGTACTAAACCAACCACTCGGAACTGAAATTCTAAAACTCCCGGAAAAGTGTGAATACATCACTTGAGTGGGCCCGGATCCGGATCTGACCCGGAACGGACCCGGCCCGGAGATGTGTAAATCCACCTTTAATTGTAGAAAACATCTAAAAGTTTGTATACCGTAGGGGATCAGTCAAATTCGGCCATGAGTACAGAAATCTCAGAAACCATAACACCCATGTCCCACTGTAAACTATTTTTGTAGTGTGTGACAAGTCACAGTTTTTTAAATGCTGAAACAGGACCATTTTTTTTTGTCTAACAGTGCTCGAAAGTTGCCAAAATGGTTTCTAGTAAAAACCCCAGTTTGATTTTTTCTTTAAAATAAAAATATCAGGATCTGCAAAAATATTTTTTTGTATTCGCTCCCCAAACTGGTTACTTTGGAAACTGTCTAGGATCTTCAAAATGGCCATTTAGAGGCCTTGTACTTAAAGTCGTCATGGCAACATTTTAGCGGACTCAAACATTAGTTGCCATGACGACTTTAAGTACAAGGCCTCTAAATGGCCATTTTGAGGATCCTAGACAGGTTTCCAAAGTAACCAGTTTGGGGAAGAAAAATACATTTTGGCGCGACCTCCTAATATAATGCCGCGTTAATGGTAATTGAAACTTCATATTATAATGTTTGGAGAGCTAATACAAAAAAAACGTTGTATGCAACACGTTCTCAAATGGCTTTGGAGGACTCTTCTTCATATTACGGAAACATTACGACTCGTCCCCTAAAGCCTTGCTTTGAGGACTAGTTACATAAAGTACTATAAAATTAGAAAAAAAATATTTTTTAGTCTAATAGTGCTTAAAAGTTGCATAAGCCCTATTTTGAATTTTATTCAAAACAAAAAAGGGTTTACAATAGCACTATATATATATATATATGGCTTTTACAGGCCTTTGCGGCCATGCCTGGGTTAACTTTCTCCACTCTTCTCTGTTTAGGGCTTTTTTTCTCCAGTCATCTATTCCCATTTCTTTCAAGTCCTTTAACACTTCTTCCTTCCATTTGTTCCTCGGTCTCCCTCTTGCTTTTGTTCCCACTGGGTGTATGCTCAGCACTATTTTAGCCACTCTGTTATGATTCATTCGTTGCACATGTCCCAACCACCTCACTCGTTGTTGCTTAACACACTGCACTATTGTCGGTTCTCTATATAGGTTTTCCCAGTTCTTTATTTGTCCTCCTCCACTCCTCACCCTCCTTTATTCCTCCGTAAATTTTCCGTAATATCTTTCGTTCCCATACAAGTAGTTTTAGTTGGCTTACTGCCCCCAGTTTCCAAGTCTCGCACCCGTATGTTACTGTTGGTTTTAGCACAGTTTTATAGATCTGGATTTTTTGTTTTTCGCTTTATAAATTTGATTTGAGCAATGTTGATACTGCTCCTGCTGCTTTGTCTCCTTTCACCAGTCTTGCTTTGATTTCTTCGTCTTCTCTTCCGTCCTCTGAGATTTGCACTCCTAGGTATGTAAACACATTAACTTTTTGTAACTCCCGCTCTTTTTCTCCTACAATAGCACTATACATTTTTTAAATAATAAAAAAATCTATAATTTATTATTGAAGTGAAATATACGTTCTTACGTAATTATAAATGTGTACTACATCTCATCAGAACTCAGAATATTGTTGCAATAGTGTGTGATCTGATAGGACATCAGCTGTTCTTTCAGATATGAAGATTGTGCCTAACTATAATTTTTACAATGTAATCAATAAGAGAAAAATCTGGTGTGGATACACTCACACAACTTCCTTTTACAGTGTTCTTATAATTAGTCAAAAATTCATTTTTAATTTTTAACCATTTGTTAAAATTTTCAAAATTACAAATTCTACAAAAACGGTACAAAATCGAGTGTTAGTTGAAGAGACAAATTTTCTCTAGAATTTTAGGTGAATTCAAAATTGTAATAATATCCGGGTGTTTTATTTAAAATAGAGTTAATAAAAAAAATAGAAAAAAAACAAAAAGAAACCCACTTTAGAAGTATTCAACTGGAAAATCACCTATCTCACATCAATACACATTAAAAATGTAAGAAAAATGGAAAATTTTAAAAAATCGTTAGAGCCGTTTTGAAAAAATCCGAAAAAAACTGAAAAATCACAAGAGTAAACACCTACTTCCGGTTATGCGATTTTCTTCAAGAGCTTGCTGTCTCATCTACATAGTACACAAAACTTATATATGAAGTTTCAATTTTTTGTTTTTGAGATATTCTGTTCACAGACACACACACAGACAGACACACAGACAGACCAATGAAAAAAATATGTTTTTTGGGATCAGGGGACTCTAAAACGTGAAGATCTGTTGAAAACTCAATTTCGAATTTTTGGGGTGAATCCAATACTTCCTTTATAGTAGTAAAAGGAAGTAAAAATCAGGCGTGAACTGAAACGCATAAGCAAAAACACTTTTCTGAAAGATGGTGTACTTGGAATTGAGAGGTTATTCTTGGATGAACGTAAAGATAACACATTAGTAATATAGAAGGACGGAAAGCCATTTTTCAGATTATGAAAGAACACAAGGGTCTGTTTACGTAGGACATGTGGTGCCACCTTCAGGACAGACTATTACTAATGCTATACTGTTAGCACCCCAAGTAGTTCACTCTTTAGTTTCCCTAATTATATTCAAATATTGTAACGCTACTAGAGTATATTTGAGTGCTCGCCAGCTAGCTGCAGAGGAGATGACGTGCGGTTCTTTAAAATTTGTAATTTCCGAATAACATGAGCGCCAACAAGTTTTTCAATTACAACAAATATACTCAGTTAGGTCAAGAACTTATAAACTCAGAGTAAATCGCAGCATTCAATTACAGAAATCTGAAATACAGAAGGTAGCAGTAACGAATTTAGTCAAATTTAGATTTATTAAACAATATTGCATATAACAATCGGTACAGAACGATTATAAATTGTTATGCATTATCTACTAAAAAGGGGCACCTCAATTTAAGGTTATCATAGCAGTAATTAGTATGCTACATCTACACAAATAAATATAGAACCAATAGAATCGAGTTACTATTTATCTGCGAAAGTTACCCTTTTGCATGAAGGGCTGATTCAAGACCCCAAACACGCTCGAAGAAGCAATTTTAAAAGCTAAACCGAAGGACCTCAAACAGTGGCTGCAGGCAGCCAATCATTCATGAAGACCGCCGGAGATGATGCTCCAAACGCAAACTGGGATCCCCTGATGCTGTTTTGATTGGCGCAACCCCTAAAGCCTCACGTGACGTTTGTAGTAGAATGCTCTAGCAAGCAACAGGAGTCATTGTAATGTTGTACCATGAAATTGAAGTATTTCACTTCATAAGTGACGCAAAAGCCCCAGACAGAAGTCAGCTTATTGTAATTACGTTATTACAATTTGAATAGGAGAAATCGCATTCACCCTGTCTAATTACAGGCGAATCAGCCAATACGACAAGGAAATTCTGTGTTCCTAAACCTGTCCTACGACGTGAAGGAAAGTCCCAAAAATGTGTCCAATTCTCTAACCTGCATACCAGCAAAGCTTCCTCACATAATGACTCACGAAAGTTGAAGTTTTGAAATAAACTTGGAGAATAAATACACAGAAACCTGCCGCAAAAAGGGCAGTACATTTTTCAGCCGAACAACAGAAAAACAAAATCCTTGTTATCAAACAGCTGTTTCAAGAGCCGGAAAAACAAATTCCATCCCAAATGCTAATACTGCATTTACACAATGACCGTGGTCCAATGCAATCAAGGAGCTTTTACACGGCCATTAAAATAATTTTCAAATTAATTACGCTTTTGGCACGTACCAATATTAATGTAACTACCTTGATGAGTGATGACAAAAGAAATTTTATGGAGGCCCTCATTGTTGTGGGGTGTAGTAGAACAAATGTTAATACAAAAAAAAATGGAATTAACTGAATTTTAGAAAAAACGTTTTCACAGACCTTTCTTTTCTGTGGTTAATTTGTCAGCTACACACGAAGGAGTTACAAGTTAGACATCTTATAACTCATCTTGTGATGGAGCTAACGTCAGGACATCGAGCATTCTCTGGGCCAATTGGAAGAGTGCTTCAAAATTGTGAAAATGTGTGTATACCAAACTGTAACATGATCAATTGCTTACTGCTGGATAACGCTATTATTGATCTAAGTACTAGCCAAAAATAAGTGGCTGTTCTAAGGATTTGGCTAACAATAATCCTGGGAAAATGTCCCATATCAGATGGCTGACTATTGCCAATCGTGTTTTACGATTGTACGTTGTCTATGAAGAACCTTTAACCATTCCAAGATTATGTTTGATCCCAGAAGTTAACTTTGAAAGAAAATATTATGTTGATCTAAGAAATTGGCAAACAAATATGGCAGAACCTTCTACTCTCAAAATCATAACTAATGATGACTTACGACAATTGATAAAGGATGACAGTATTCCTGGTTTGAATTTTCCCCGCTTTCCTCGTCGCTCAAGCAGTGGAGCGGTATGTTATAGCTATTAACATATCTAGGAATGTTATGAGTATCATAACTGCCGCAGATGTTTTGAAATCCGAGCTCGTAGAGCGAGGATTTTAAAACTTCTAAGGCAGTTATGATTCATAACATCCGTGATTTGTTCAACAGTTTATCGGTTGCTATATGGTTATGGTTGCCATGTAGGGTAATATTCTTTAACCCTACAGATAAGTTATGATCTAGTTACCAGCCCACTTTTGTATATGTAAACAAAGGCTTAATATCCTGAAACCGATAAAAGTATTAACAGGAGCTGCATCAACTTTTTGCCAGAAAATGTTAATTTTCTATTATTTTTTCCAACTATAAATTTTGTTTTCACTTCAAAAATGAATTTTGAAATTAAGTCTTGATGTGTGAAATTTTTAAAAGTATGTATTCAAAAAATTTAAAAAATTGTTAAAACAAAATTATTTTCTGCCCTGAGGATTGTTCACTCAGCTAAAACTAACATTCGATAAAAAAATCTCATTGAAATCATGCTTAATTTTAGAAAAATAGCACTTTTTGAATTTTGACAATTTTGAAAACCGCAATTTTTTAACTAAGTAAAAATTACTTGGTATAACTGATAGGAGCTAAATAGGTTTTCAGACAATCAGAAATTGCCGCAATTTTTTTTTTTTAAGTCAAAAATTTTTTTTTTCATTTGATGCCGACTTTGGCAATCACTGTATATTAATGACCTTACAGTTGTTCAAGGTTTCTCTGGCAAATATAATGACATGATAAAAATATAATCTTGATATATACAAATTTTAAGTTAAATCAAAAAACTCACGTTTATGCTGTTCAACATTTATTCTCATACATTACTGAAAATAAACAATAGTGATGTTTATTTGTTGAACGTTTTAAGCATACATTTAGAAAAAGGCAACTATATTTCAATTAATGCCTATATGGTTATAAAACTCGCATTAGAGAACAACAAATGGCTGAAACAGAATGAATTAAACATTTGATTTAAAAAAATTGTATTCCACATCAGAGTATATAATGTGGTCCAACAATTATGCAAAGTATCGGGTGGCCAGAAATATCTGTGATTCCAGTAGCCAGTGAGTGTTGCATGGTGCTCTGTCAGCTTGGAAATGCGGCTTTTTAGTTAGTCCTTGACTCTACTGTACTATTAATTTATATTGCCCTGGGTTCGAAAGCTTATTTAGTCGTAGAGATATAAGACATATTAACATCGTCAGTGCGGCTAAGGGACAGCTAATATTGTCTTGGGGTTGCTGGTTGTCACCTGGAATGCTGAAATTATGCATGCAAACACTGCCAACAATAAAAACCCAACAGTTTACATAAACAGATATATAATCTGTAAGAAAAACACAAATACAACAGAATACATGCTGCACATAAAACAACAAGAATGAACGGCATCCAAACATACAGTGAAGCTGTTAATAATAATTTAATTATCTACGAATGACAGCTGTTTCTACTCGCGTTATTGGATAAAAATACATGTAAGGCTACACAATACTCATATAAAAAGACGGTACGCTACATGCATGAAAACACCTTAAATAGTGCGTTAATATTCAACTGTAGATGCAAAGTCAAACACTGATAGCGCGAGATATATTTAAATTACGCGCACAAATAAATTGAGCAAAGCTGTCTATTCTTGAAATGCTCTTGTGCTGAAGCGTGGCGGATGACGCAATAACTTCGTGTCGGCGTGCAGGTATTCATTGAAGCAGTTGTCAAGGATGTTGCAATCGCTTCTCACTTTGTATCGCAATTTTAAATTATTTCCGCCAAAGAACTGGTGCCAGTGCTGTGCGGTTCCTGGCCAAAATTGAAGCTTCTGGCTGTGTTGGATAAAACACCGCAGAGTGACTTCCAAGGTGGTGATTTGCTCTGGTAAACTGTACCTCGGCTTAAGATTCAACGGGTGTCGGCTGCTTGCTAACGTAAATTCGTACAAGCACTTGATAATGCACTTTTGAATCAGTCCCTGGGATTTTAGCATGTCACATGCACATTGCTAGCCTGTCTGGTTGCGACTGTCTCCCCGTGACCCTCACAGGATTGTTGCAGTTATTCATTAATGGAACATAGCGATCAGCCGGCTTGGTTTTATTTTTAACTCGGGGGGTGTAGCTTGAACAAGCGTCCACGTACGATCAGTAGAATTAAGCAACGCTCTTTCTGGTCAGAACTTGAATGGGAGTTACACGACTGCTGCTCTCGGCGCCTCGTGGTATGGCTGCCACCGTAATAGTTGGTCCCGGATGTCATAATAACATCATGACAGTCGTTAGTGGGGTTGGAAGTTCCTAAAATGTACAGCGATGTCTATAACTGGCCTAATGGTTGTTGGTTGAGTACAAAAATATATAAATAAAAACCCTGCTGCCTGGAATTAGGTGCATATGCACATTCACTCTTGTACATCCGATACACTCACTTATAGTGCGTGCTAACTTAATTAATACATACGGAGCCATGCAAGGAATACGGTTAAGCTTTATTGCTAGCAGGATATAATAAAAAGATATGAAATGCATATATACAGGTGGCAGCAAGTGGTCCGTTACAGCTTATTTTCGTCCAGATCGCATTACATGGATATTAGGTTAAATAAATAATCAATGGTTAATTTTATGCCTTTAATTATATTAACTTTTATAAACTGGTATATGAAACAGAAGAGGAAGAAGAAAAATATGAACATCAGGAAATAAATGAAGAAAGAGAAGGAGAAGAAAATGAAAATATAACAACAGAACCCACCTACTAGGAAATCAGAAACATCATAACAAAAATAAGAAATGGGAAAGAACCTGGATGCGACCAAATAAATGGAGAAATGTTGAAGTATGGAGGAGATGAATTGCATAAAAGATTATACAACTTGATTAAAGAGATATGGAAAGAAGAGAAAATTCCAACAGAATGGGAAATGGGAATAATCATACCAATTCCAAAAAAGGGTGATTTGGAAGAATGCAAAAATTACAGGGGTATCTCACTATTAAACACAATGTATAAGATATTTACAACCTTAATCCAGAAAAGACTTACAATACACACAGAAAAAGAAATCGGTGAATATCAAATGGGATTCAGACCAGGACGATCGACAGTAGATGCACTACATGTAGTACACCAAATAATGGAAAAATACTATGAACATGAAATCGACTTACACCTGTTATTTGTAGACTATAAACAAGCATTCGACAAAATTAAAAGACAAAAACTTATACAAATAATAAAAAGAATTGGGGTGCCAGAAAAACTAAGACAATGTATACAACTAACAACGAAGAACACAAAAGCAATAGTAAAAACAAGAGACGGGCAAACTGAAGAATTCAGTATCAATATGGGAGTCCGACAAGGAGATGCGTTATCAGCAACCTTGTTCAACATAGCATTAGAAGGGATAATACGAAAAGTAAATGTACAGGGAACAATAAGAAATAAAGAAGCACAAATAATAGCCTACGCTGATGACATACTCATTATATCAAGATCGTGGAATAAATTAACAGAAGTCTTTAAAATTTTGGAAAAAGCATCAGGTGAAATAGGACTTGTAGTAAATGAAAGCAAAACTAAGTATATGAAATGCCAAAGAGGAAAGAAAGAAGATATTAAAGAAGTAAAAATAGATAAATATACTATTGAAACAGTAAGATCCTTTAGCTATCTGGGTGTGCAAATAAACTATAATAACGTCCGAAGCGAAGAAATAAAGGAAAGAATACAACTTGGCTTTAAAGCATTCTATGCAAATCGCAACTTATTAAAGAGCAACAAAATAAGTATAAAAACTAAAATACGAGTATACAAATGCCTAATTAGACCAGTAGCGTTATATGCAGCAGAAGTAATGTGCCCAACTAATAAAGAAAGTGAACAACAGAGAATATTTTAAAGAAAGGTATTACGAGCAATAGTGGGAGCGAAGAAACTGGAAAATGAAGAATATAGACACTATATGAACCATGAAATCCTGGAAATAATGGGAGGCGAAGACATCGTAAAAGTAATGAAGTCGCAACGGATCAGATGGTTTGGACACATAATGAGAGCGGATGAATCAAAAATGATAAAAATAATAACAATATGGAAGCCCGAAGCAGACAGACCAAGGGGAAGACCAAGAAATAGGTGGTATGAAGAAGTAATAAGAGACCTAAGAAACATGGAAATAAGAGACTGGAGAGAGAAAGCAAAAAATAGGAAAATATGGAGGAAAATAGGAGAAGAAGCAAAAACACACAAGAAACTTTAATGGAATAAAGATAAAGGAAAAACAAGGGACTAATCCACCCTAATAAATGGATTCATGCTTCGGAAAGAAGTGGCAATATTCTTCCAAAGAATGAAAGCCTATATATATAATTATATTAACATAAAATACAAGAATGTTCTGCCCTGGGTGAATTGTAGACGAACGAATTTAGCACAGTCGAGTTGTGCTGGCAGAAACAAACACCTGCATTCACTGTTTATCCTCAATGCCAAAGCAATGTTCTAGAGTTTCGAAGAAGCCCGCAATTCAATTCGTAATATTAATTAGCTACTTATAAATGTTTCAATTATAGTAATAAATTATAGGAATCTGTAATCTTTTTGACAACTAGCAAGGCCAGTTGTGATGATATGGCAGTGGGATTGTCAGTTTTTAAAACGTTGCTTGCGTTACGGCGACTAATAGTAATTTTAAATCAAGGCTAAGAAGTGGTTTTTATCTCTGCCTTAGCAATGCTGAACATATAACCATATTAACAATCTCTTTACATAATTCTCTCATACAATCCTCAGAACAAATTTAAAACAAAATTATTATTAAAGTAAAAACCAAACAAACTGTTTTAGTGGTGTATACACCATTCACGTTGTTTGGCATAATATGAGGCTGTGGTGGTTTGCACCACTGGAAGTGTTATGATGTTTATTAAGCGTTGTTCACCACTGTGGAATTAAGTTCAGTAAAATACAACCGTTGGTCGAGTAGAATAACATTTCTTTTATTTATTTTAGAACACAACAATTTTACAAACATATACATTCGTCAGTATTAATTTAAATACAAATACGAACAGTGCGTAGCCTGGTTTTTGAGGTAGGATTATTTATGTATAACAGCCTTGGAATCTGACCTTGGTCCTCGACTTCCCCAAAATGAGTCAAGTCGGAATATGCATAAGAAGTCCTCGAAAACTAAACTACATATGCTTATGTAGGTTGCACGTGAATGGAAGGGATATTCCCTATTTGTTTACGCACAATAGGATTGTCCAGCTAGGCTCCCTCTATCTATTATCGCACCGGTGATTGAAATAACTTCTGCCAAAAAAGGACTTTCCCTTTTCGAGTCGTTTACGACTGTATTGTCCTGCAGGGTCCACCTTCCCTTTTTGCCTGGTCTATTGTTACTTCGCTACGCTCGCTCGAGTGATAAAAATATGCTCGAATGTTAAGACTGGATTACCCCTCTAAATACATTAATTACTATAAATTTTTTATCCTTAATTTAAACTGAGATCCGGCAACAATGTACTATGCAATACAAAAAACTGGTACAGTAAGTATGGTCTGTTATGAATGTGACTGCTTTAATATGTGCAGTTGCTAGGTATTTCTAACTAATTGTTTAGATGTTGCTATGGATATAATAAACGTAATTGATCAAAGCCTCGTTTTAGCTAATCAAATTATCAACTATCAAGAGTTGTACCACTTTTTTTTGTCTTGCATTACTTAAGAAAATATAACCTTGAACTGAAAACAACCTGACCTAACACAAAAAGTGTCAATTTCCATTAGGGAGTTTAGTTGCCATCGAGGTACTGCCAACAAAATTACTAGATGGTCATTAGGCTGGGCCGTTTTTACTTTTTTTGACTTTTCGGTGGGGCTTATCGCGGAAAGGGTGCAAAATGGTTTCAAACTAACTTGTGTAAAATATTATTGCATTCTGATAAGTCCTTCTGCCTTCGGATTTCAGTCAAAGTTTCGAAAAAATTCGATTTTTTGTCGTTTTTGAGGTAAGTTGCTGTATAGATATTAGGTACTTAGAATCAAGTAATAAGTATGTTTTTGATCGAATTAGAAAGTTATTATGGTCTACTTCACTGATGTGGGTGAGGAGGGGGGCGGTGGGGGAGGAAAAAATCAACGCGTCCAAACACGTCTAGCACGCACTTCACGCTTCAGGCTTCAGTAGCGCTGCGTCTTCTTGAGTGAAAGGTTGTGTTGCACTCATTTGCTTGTTTCAAGATGGATCGTACTCGTGAAAAGTGGAAATGTCCATTGTTTGGTGATACGTGTGATTTAAAAGACAATATGTTACCAACATACGCAGGCGCGTAGGAGCCGCGGGGGCCACGGGGGCCAATGGCCCCCTCAAATAATTTTCAGAGGGGCCTGGCCCCCTCGAAAATATCTTTCTCTAGTTTCATCATAATTTATAATTTTACGTATTTCTTATAACCACTAACATGAACATATATGAACTTGAAGTGTAATGAAAACCCCCCGCCTGTAAATCGTCTTATTTTTTATCGCCGCCGAGTGAGCGATATTAAATTTCACTATTCCAGAAAGTAATCGGTGTTGTCGGATACTTTTTACAACATATAATTGAATCAAGAAAAATCTCCTTATTTAGACAACTGTAAAAAAACCTTTACAGGATTGTTGTAACAGGAATTCATTACCAGGGCTAGATTAGTGTTTCTAGAAACCATTTAAATATATATTAATTAGAATTAAGACATATTTCTCCTAAAAAGCACCTTGCATAAAAAAAGTAAAAATTATGCAAACATTCTACTTTTTGGTAAATAATAAAAATCTAAAGAAGTAGTTAACATGTTATATTATTTTTGCCAATTAAAAATCTTTAAAGTTTTCACATAAAAAAAATTTTTAATATTAAGTCTTGGTCTCTGAAATTTTGAAAAAATATTTTAAATATTAAAAAATTAATTTTTAGCTAAAGTTTGAAAAAATCGGTATTTTCTGGCCTTGAGATTGTTCAGTTAACTAATAGCAAATTCTAAAAAAATCTCATTGAAATCTTACTTAATTTCCGAAAAATAGCACTTTTTAGATTTTGACAATTTCAACAAATTCTATCTTCTAAATAAGTAAAAATCGCTCTGTATATTAGATAGAGGCTAAATAGGTTTTTAGACAAGCACAAATCATTGACGTATAAAGTTTTTTTGAAAAATCAAAAATAAAAATGTTTCCCATATTATGCCGACTTTTTGGCGGACACTGTAGAGGAGGTAGAACATGTAGATCTAGACGATCTTGTAAACGATCTCGTAGGTGCTTTACCAACTAGAATTTCTGTTTTTGGTACAGGTTCCTAAATGATAGTTTCTTAATTGCATTTATTTTTGTATTTGTGTTTTATATACATTTATGATATTTCTGTTTTATATACATTTATGATATTTCTAATATTTCTTTACACCCTTTTTATTTTTTGAAAACTAGTTGTGTACTCAGTTAAGTTTGCTTATTCATGTGTATTCTTTGCTTATGTGAAAATCTGATAAACATTGTTCATTGTTTAATTATTTTTTTATGGTACAGTGTTTTTTAAAATAAAATAGTACTTATTAAGTAACTAGTGACTAAAATATACTATTATAGTATTAAACTAAAAATTGATAATCAGGAAATCAGAAATATTATAGCATAGCTCGTATTAATGGATCAAGTTAGAAGCCTTTATTGAAATTAGAATGGCCCCCGCAGTCTAGAAAACTTTCCTACGCGCCTGAACATACGAAGATGTCATGAAGTTTTATGAGTGGAACCGTCGTAAAATAAAACTGGACCGAGACACAAAGAAAGAGCCCACCTATAAGGAAATAGAAGCCATTGTGGTGGCAAAAATTGCAGAAATATGGGGTAAAGCTTCTATTCCTACTATCCAACATAAAGGAGTGAGAGTAATGTTGAAGGCATATCACCTCAAATGCAAAAATCTCCTAAAATCCCATCCAAAAATAGCCGAGAAGAAATTAGAAGAATTCCGCCGCACCAGTAGCGTTTTGTTTGACATTTCGTCTTGCAAATGTAAGAACATCTCTAAATGTACTTGTCCTAGAGAGAAAAAAGTACCTACACGGGAGCACAGCTTCCTGATCGACCAACGATCGACTAGGAAAATGTTCATTGGAAGCGTAGATACAGTTACAACTAAAAAGCTAACTAACACATTGAAAAGGAAATTATTTAAGTCAAATTCAAAGTGCCAGCCTCAAAACGAAAGCACACGGGAGCTCAATATTTCTTTTTCATCGGAATCAGAATCCACTACATCGGATCAAGATGTTAAATTCGAGCCATCGAAGCAAGTCGAAACAACGGCACCTCCTACCAAAAAGCTCTCTTCTGAAAGTGTAGACTATGATTTGCTTTCAAAGACTTGTGACAGATTTGGTGTCTCAGATAGAGCTGCGGCAGCCATTGCCTCAGCAGTGCTACATACTTCTAGTGCAGAAATTATCGATAAAAATCGGATTCGCCGGAAACGTGCCAAAACCAGGAAATGTGCCGTGAAGCGAGCCAAAATCTTCGAAGTACCTGCGCTATACTTCGACGGAAGAAAAGATAAAACTTTGGTTGTATCAGAAAAAGACGGGAAAACATATAAAGAGAGTATTCTTGAAGAGCACATTTCGTTGATAAAAGAACCGGAGACCAAGTTCTTGGGTTATATTGCACCAGATTCTGGCACCTCTAAATGTATAGAAAAAGCAATCACCGACTTTTTCTTAAAAGAAGAAATTTCAATGAACACTTTGCTGGCGGTAGGTTGTGATGGAACCAATGTAAACGTTGGTAAGCAAGGAGGCATCATTCGTCTGCTTGAAAAACGATTAAACAGACCGTTGCAATGGATCATCTGTCTTCTTCACATGAATGAACTGCCTTTTCGTCACTTGTTCCTGCATATTGACGGCAACACATCGGGCCCCCAGACATTTTTAGGGACCATCGGTAAAAATCTAGAAAGCTGCGAAAAAAGGCCTGTTATTCAATTTCAACCCATTCCCGCGGTGTTGCCGGAGGTGTCTGCAGAAGATCTGAGCACTGACCAAAAATATCTGTACTGAATTGCATTAGCGGTAACAACAGGTGAATTTCCTATTGATTTAGGAAACAAATCGCCAGGAAAAATGTTGCATGCCCGATGGCTAACTCGCGCTAATAGAATTTTGCGTTTGTATGTTTCGATGGAATCACCTCCTGAAAACCTAGTGGTTCTTGCAACGTATGTCGTCAAGGCTTACGCTCCAACCGGGTTTGCAATCAAAACTCACCCATCCTGTAAAGATGGAGCACGCCATCTGTATCAACTTATATCTGCCACTAGATACTTGCCCACAGCACTGAAGGCGATAGTCGATCCGGTAATTCAAAGAAACTGTTATTTCGCTCACCCTGAAAACGTTTTGCTGGCAATGTTGACAGATTCTCAAAAGCACATCCGTGAACTGGGCGCGTCGGATTTTGAAAGCTCGCAGCATTATAAGGAAAAATACACTTCGACTGTTCCAGCTTCCTTCTCTAAACCTCGATGCATCATCTTACGTCTATCTTATTGACTGGCAGGGTAAAATCACGGAACCACCAATATTAAAACTGATACCCGATGAAGATTTCCGAATGTTTGTCGCACAAAAAGGAGACGGAGACTTGTCTCTACTACGTCTGCCATGCCACTCTTAAGCAGTCGAAAGAGCAGTAAAGACAGTTACTGAGGCATCAGTCAAGCTGAGCAAAAAAAATGATAGAGAAGGCTTCATAAAAGCCCAAATTGAGTCTCGTAGCGCTATGCCAAAGTTCGATAGTAAGCAAGATTTTCGCGCTAATTAAAGCTATGATTATGATTTCTTTAAGTATTTCTTGTACCCTTTATTCTTCTAATATACAGTGTGGTCCATTAAGTGTGCAACAAATGGGACATTTTTTTATTAGTTGTAAAACCGAAATTTAAATACGGCCAAAAGTTAGTGCATGTTCAATAACCATATCAGATGCCCTTAGAATGGCTTCAAGTCAAACAATATACAGGGCAGGACAAAAAATATAAAATTTGTTCAAGAATAAAGTTACCTTATTTCAAAAAATATAGCAAAATTTTATTGAGAAAAGTTGTTTAGAATCAAAAGTTATGCTCAAATACAAAGTCACGGCCTCCTATTCGAATTTTGATTCTTTTTTTGTAAAATTTTGTATTATCCCCGTATGATACATATTTTTATTATTCTGATTTTATTAAGAGTTTTTCATATGTAAATTATTATTAGTAAAGCATTTGCCTGGTTAAAAAAAATATTTGCGAAATTCTAAAGTTCTGTTAAATATCGTTGCAACAAACATGAAGTGGACGCTTACCTAAAAAAATATAAATCCAAGTAAATTTTACAAATACGCTTCAAGTTGCTAAAAGTTATTTAAAAGAGATGTGGTTGTGGCTACTTTAAATACATATAAAATCAAAATAATAAAAATATGTATCATACGGGGGTAATACAAAATTTTCCAAAAAAGAATCAAAATTCGAATAGGAGGCCGTGACTTTGTATTTGAGTATAACTTTTAATTCTAAACAACCTTTCTTAATAAAATTTTGCTATATTTTTTGAAATAAGGTAACTTTGTTCTTGAACGAATTTCATATTTTTTGTCCTGCCCTGTATATTGTTTGACTTGAAGCCATTCTAAGGGCATCTAATATGGTTATCGAACATGCACTAACTTTTGGCAATATTTAAATTTCGATTGTACAACTAATAAAAAAAATTCCCATTTGTTGCACACTTAATGGACCACACTGTATACATATAACTCATGAAATTGTGTTTTATTTTATGAATACATATTATTAGGCTTTTTTCACCATGCAGTAAGAACTTCGAAAATATACGACTTTTTCAAAATTTCGCTAACATCAAAGCCAATCCGGAGGCAGAAGATGAAATCCGATTTGAACTATATTTTACGTGTGATCTAAACACACCATTAGGCACCCTTTTTGTGATGAGCCCGAAAGAAATCGAACAATTTTTTTTTCCACATAAGAAACGGCCCAGCCTAATGGTCATAGCCTCACCTGACCCAAAATGATACGAGCGGCTAAAGTTAGGACGGCGTACCAACGTTGCCAGTTCGTGCACTAATGGATAAAGCGGGAAACTTAAACTTTCAAACTAATATGTTTTATATTAACTCCAAAATTTACTAAATTATATTTACTTTAATTTTCTTTTAGAGAAGCCAAATAACTTATATCATTTATTAAATTAATAAAAATCAGGGTTATTTATACATTTTATAAATTTTATTAACAAAGATTTAGATATAATATAATTATTAATTTAAATGATTAATAATTATTTGTTATAGTTAATATTATCAAATCAAGGGAAGTTTACTATTCTATTACCAAAGTTTATTTTATTGCACCTAGGTGCAGAACACCTGTATGTACACTTTTATCACATGTATTTTACAATAAACATTATAACTAACTATAGTCTGCTTATCAACAATAATCCCTGTTACAATATTAGAAGATAACAATATGATACATAATACAAATGAAACAATGAACTCAAAATTTAGTAAGTTTTATTCAAATAAAATATTTACATTTTTTGTTAAATGCAACACAAAATTAATAAAAAAGTTAACAATTTATAGGTGACAATGATCATTTCTGGGATCCATAGATAATAATAATAATAATAATAATAATTGTATTTATTAACCACACCTAGAAAACAAATTAGAAATTCGTACAGATACTTGATTATTTGGCGATGGTTAAAAGGTCCACATTTAGCATGTTCGTACAAACACACGAACAGCTGATCTACCATGAGGACCTGGCTTAAAAACTAAAAAACTAAATATATATAGCCATGTCAACAAAAACTCACTTAGAAAAATTGCAATACCTATAGCTCAATCAGAGTTTGATTGAATACTAAATAAGTAAGTTAGGATGTTCTTTTTAAATTTAGTGTATGAAAATGATTTATATTGTATAGGCAACGAATTGAATAATTTGTATATGTTGTAGGAAAATGAACGCTTAAAAATTTCGTACCTGTGAAGGGGAGGTGTAAGCAGGCCACGAGATCGTATGTTAAGATTATGAACATCCGTGCGAAAAGTCAAACGATCATATAGATATGGTGGTATTTTGTTGTTTATGATTTTGTAATAAAAACATAAGGAATGAGCTAAACGTCTATTAGACATATTTAACCACTTAGCTCTGATAAGTGTATGAGAAATAATCTGTCTACGTTTGATACCATAAATAAATCTTAGGCAAGCATTTTGTACTTTCTGAATTCTTCGAATATCTACACTGTCTAAGCAACTACCATAAACAACATCACCAAAATTAAAGGTCGATAATACAAGAGATTCACATAACATAAGTTTAAGTTTTCTATTAAGTAGATTTTTACTATTATAAAGGATTTTCAGTTTACAATAAGCACTTTGAATTAGTTTTGTGACATGTTCTTTATATCTTAAATTATTATCGATTATGAGACCTAAATTTCTAGCTGAATTAACAAATGGTACGTGTTTGTTGTCTATGTAAATTTGAACTGAATTTTGAATTTCAGTTCTAGGTTTTTGTTTCCCAAAAAGTAAGCAGGTTGATTTAGTTGCATTAATTTTTAAACAATGTTTTGTTGATATTTCTACTAAAGTAGCTAGATCTCTGTTAAGTTGAGAAATTGCACTGTTTACTTCAGCAGGAGAAAATGAGATATACAGCTGTGTATCGTCTGCGTAAAGGTGATATTGTGAAGAGACATTTTTAAAAGAAGGAAAGAAATTACTGGTGTATACTGAAAAGAGCAGAGGACCTAATATTGAACCTCGTGGAACGCCGGATTTAATTTCAAGAGTAGAGGATACTTGATTGTTAAGAATTACTTGTTGAAAACGATTAGTTAGATATGAACGGAAAAATGCAACAGTGGTAGAGTCCAAACCAATGTAGTGTAAAATTGCTAGTAAAAGTTCATGATTTAAGTGATCAAATGCTTTGCTAAAGTCAATTAGCGCAAGTGCTGTGAGCTTGTTATTATCAATGGCTTTAAAAATGTCGTCAGTGACATTCAGCAAAGCAGTGGTACAACTATAATCTTTTCTAAAACCCGATTGAAACTTAGGAAGAATATTATATTTTGTTAAGTGGCTACGCAATTGTGAATCAATAATTTTTTCTAAAATTTTAGACAAAGTGGGAAGAATACTTATAGGGCGTACATCTTTATATTCTTTAGGCACCTGTGTCTTAGGGATAGGTATAATAAGCGCTACTTTCCAGATATTCGGAAAAGAGGCAGTAGTAATGCAAGAATTTATTATGTGTTATTATGTATATGTGTGATGTAAGGTAGCAAATGAGGCAAGCAGTAATTCAACATAGTAATATTGATCATATCAGCACCTTGAGACTTAGATTTAATTGATTTTAAAATTCGGTCTACTTCCCTCTCAGCAACTGTAGACAACTTAAAAGCCTCATTTATATTGTCCCTTAGATTATCAACATAGAAACGCAGTAATGCTGGATCTGGAGGATTCTGACTCTCTGCAGATTTAATAAAAAAGTTGTTCATTTGATCAGGATTTTGTAAGTTAGGAGGGAGATTGGTAGGGTTATTTTTCTTTTTATTATATATGTTTAAATTTACCATTTTTTTCCAAATATCTTTTACATTATCATTAGTGTAAGAATACTCCAGATATGCACTTTTCTCTCTGCGAATAGAAGAAGTGGCCAAATTTCTTAGCGATTTATAATATTCCCACTTGGGTACAGTTTTATATTTTTTGTACTCCTTGAGGGCTTTATTTCTTAATTTAATCATAAGTTTGATGTTGTCAGTAATCCAGGGTTGCTTAGGTTTTGCAAATTTTACGGTCACAATAGGAGCATGAAAATTAAATAAATTTAATAAATTATTGTTCAAAAAAGAAATTTTGTGATCAATATTGTCAATATCAAATATTTCAAACCATGGTATGGCCTGCAAGTCACCTAGAAAAGCTTCATAGTTAAAATGTTTGAAATTTCGACAGATGTGCTCAATCCGTGAAGCCTTCCTACCCTTCTCCCCAGCCACGCTTAGAAAAGTTAAAAAGTGATCAGAGATAGAAAGAGAATTTAAAATTCCTGATTTTTTGACGTCAACATCGTCACTGACGAGAATTAAATCTATCAATGAAAAAGTCGTGGAGCTGACACGTGTTGGTTCGACAATGAGTTGGGTTAGGCCAAAACTCTGAAGCACTTGGTCGAATAATACGCTGTTACTGTGATGAAGTACCATACAATGTTTCAGTAATTACTTCAGTTTCTTCAACATTAGGTTTTCGATTCCTACAGTTTTTGTTATAATTTTTTTTACAAGTTGAGTAAAGAGATGTTTGTTTACAGATCTTTTTGTTAGCGGGCTCTTTAATATATTCTGTTTTTAAATTAACCTTTTTTGTTTCTATATCACTCGTCATTTCAGCTTTTTTTTATTTTCTAGAATATGCTTTAATTGCTCAGTTGAATATTCCGATTCATTGGTTTTAATTTTTTGGACTAAACTTAAAGCTCTTGAAGTAATTTCATCCGTAATATTTTTATTATTTGTTGAAGATGTAGCTAGGTCATCAATAATATTGTGAAGATCATGATCTTTACTTCCTACTGCTGTTTTAATTCTATTATTGTCACTGAGAGACAATAATTCAATGCAATATAATGGATATGTCTACATATTACTGTTCTTATATTAAAATCTAAACATGTGCAAGTAAATGTATGCAAACAAATGTGACAAATGGAGCAAATTATTGGGCAACACATTTTTCCATCATAGATATTTTGAACTACCATATGTTTATTTTTACTAGAATTATTGGTGATTGCAAAAACATGCATACCAAGTGATTCTACACTAAATTTAGCGGATATGGCTACACGATGACTAGAACGTATATTATTAATTAGGGATGAGGGATTTCCTTTGGTTAGTTTTATGATTCTTTCAAATTTTTTATTTTTAAGGAACTCCATTAAAACGTGAATTGTCTTGTCCAGATGTTTTATCTTTTTTCCTTGCAAATAAAAATATTTAAGTGTTTTATGCATACTTTCCAGATGAATATTAGTATTTGCAACTGATTTTGTCCGAAAACAATAAGCCCATTTGTCACAAATAGTTGCATAATATTTAATAAAATATTCCCTAAATTTTAATGTCTCATCATTAAGAACATTTAAAAAATGTGTCATGTCCATAATGTCTCTTATAATATTTTACACAACATTTTTCGGTATTGTTGTCTTCATTAACTATGATAGTACTAGTACAATGTTTGTCAGTCCTACATGATTCTCCAGATTTTGGAAAACGTTGAGGATTTTCTAAGACTTTAGGTTGATGTCCTACAAAATACTAATTTTAGAGGGATCACACCACTTTTAACGGCTAAAATAAGAATAATTAAAATTTGAATAGTCTAAAACACTTCTTTAAATTAGGTATTATCCATTCACAAAACTCGTGAACTGTCAATGTCAATTTTTTTAAATATTTGCTGAGTGTACCTGGAAATTACAGTTATTTTTTGGGAATGTACTTCGGATCTAGTGATGTCTAGTAATATTTTACGCCATCATTCTTTTCCTCATTAATATACGTATCATTGTAATTTAAAACATATTAGTTTGAAAGTTGAAGTTTCCCGCTTTATCCATCAGTGCTCGAACTGGCAACGTTGGTACGTCGTCCTAACTTTAGCCGCTCGTCAAAAAGATCGTGAATGGCATATAGAACAGTGTGTCAAACATTAAAAAAATAAATCATGGTCTCCTATTATGCCAAAACAACATGAACGCAATATACTTGCAGTCAGTATTGTCAAGTGTTTCATGTTTATTCCATTTGTATTTTGAATGCTTATTTGGTACACAAATCTATTTATAGTTTTGTTATTCCATTTTTTTGTATTTTGTTTTACACGTAAACATTTAAGTGAACGTTATTTAGCATAGAACTAGTGTTACATCAATTTAATTTTTAGTAATATCAACAATTGGTCAAATTGTTGTGGATGGACGGGTTTATCCAGCACCACCAACGTCGCCGGCATCTTCAATGCCACCCCATGGGTCACCCAGTCCTGGACACACGAGACCCCCTCAGCAGCAATCCCCTCTTAACCAACAGTTACAACAGCAACAGCAGCAACAACAGCAACAGCCTTTACCGTCAGGATTTCAACAGCCACAGCATCGAATGCCTCCCCCTTACTCGCAATATCAATCGCAAAGTATGGCTGGAGGTATGGTTCCAAACCAGAATATGCAACCTAATTTAGGTGAGAAATTACATTGCAATCTGAAACAATAAAAAAATATTTTTTTCATTTTCACAGCACAAAAAATGCATCCAGGTCCAGGTCCAGGCATGGCTCCGATGATGCCTTCAATACCAATGTCATTAGCCCAACAACTGCAGCAAAACTTGCAAAAACTGCCCATGCCAAGAATGGGCCGGCCTATTCTACCCATGTCTCGCATGCCTAACACTGGATTAAATCACCAACAGCAGGTAAATACATAATATTTGTTTAATCAAGTTGGCTACATGTAACTTACGTTATTAGCAAGTCTCATCTTCAACACATCCGCAAGGTTTGATGCAAGAACGTGCTAATTTGCGTGGTCTTTTGCAACCCAATGGTAATGCTGTGTATGTACAGACAGGTCCTAGCCAGTATCAAGCTGTACAGCCACAGTTTGCCCAGCAATACCAAAACAGATTTGCTGCCACACAGCAAATGCATCAATTTCGACAACAGCAAGCACCAGTTCGGAATATTATGCCCCCCACTCAGCAATATCACCGTATGCCCATGCAGAGGGTTGGTAACGCCCCCAACCAGGGTATGCAATCTCCTCCGGTACAGAGTGCCAAGTGGCACATTCCTCAGCATAGTACAAGCACAGAGAACATGGGCAACCATTTAAATAATGTTACTATTAATCGTACTCAAATATTGCCAGGCCTGAACGATAACTTCAAAATTACTTTGAAGTCACAAAATCAAATTGATTCCAAGCCAGCGACAGTTTCTTCAACGATTCCTAAGACGCCAAGTCCCAATCATATCCAAGGTAAATCGGACACGGAACGAAATCTTGATAAGTATTGTCAGGATTCTGTGAACGATCTCATGGCTACTATTGCAAAACTTGACTCGAACGGTGTTCAAGTGCTTGCTGAAGGAAGGCCCAAAACTGGTGGTTCTCCGCATGTGGACAGCTCAACTGATGATATAGCTGGACCGTCTCAACAAATTAAGACTGATTCCAATGATATTGGCAAAGACGACCCTAATGAAGATTGGTGTGCCGTTTGTATGGATGGAGGAGAGCTGGTGTGCTGCGATAAGTGTCCAAAAGTATTCCATCAGTTCTGTCACATACCAAACCTCAGTGTTGAGTAAGTATAATTATCTTATTTTTAAATTATGTGTTGGCGTTGCTTATACAGTACTCTACCGCTCAAAATGGATTTTTTCGTTAGTTTAAACTTTAAACAAATCATAGTAGATTGCAGATTTTTGATTTGGGAACGTACGTAATGATAGCACTAAATTTAAACATAATTACTGAGGCTAAAACTGGTGTGTTTATGCAGTTGCCACTTCGTTTACATTCAAAATTGACTCCGTTTCCATTCGCCGAATTCTTTTCACCGGAATTGATTACACTGGAATTCGATTCGCCGAATATGAAGATTGTTTTAATTATAAAATATGTCCGGGGATAAAAATGCAGTAAATGGGAAGGCACTGTTATGTGACATTCATTTAAAAAAAAACTATCAAAGTCTGAAAATAACCTAAACAAGCTAGAAAAGCGGCGCACACTACAATCCAGTGAAATGGAATCCGACGAATAGCTTTCCGGTGAAATAATTATCCGACGAAACAAATTCCGGCGAATGGGAAGGCACTGTTCAAAATCTACATTAAAAAGGTGCCTTAATGCCAAAACCACTGCATTATCATTAGCAATAACTAAATTATATCCATAAAAATGTATAATGAAAATTAATTGAAAATTTTAGAATTGAAATGTGAATCCCACCAGCATTTGGGTTACTAAACATTTTATCTAATTTAACCAAATTTCTATCTTTAACCATTTACGAGATCCCAATGTTGAATGTGATGTTCTGTACACGCTGTGAACAGAAATGCCTGGAGGCTGGATCAGGTTTCTGTTGGTTGCACTGGTTCTTTATCCCTAATTTTTAAGCACATGAATGAGACTGCATTCATGTCTTAAGCCAATGTAGTCAATGGCACTTAAACGGATGATGATGTTGCTACCCTTAAAACGCAGCTTCACGTTTTATGAATTATGGCTTGGAAGAGGGCAGCAACGTTGCGAATGAATCAAACATGAGATGTAGATTGATTTTATTACAAAAATAGACGGGCTTTTATACAAAACATAATTGCTTAGGACTAATTAACAACATTTCAAAGTGCAAAGGTATAGTTCACTAGAACGAGTCTAATATTACAAAATAACTACTCAGCGGTAAACAGTATCGCTTCCTGCTTTGTTTGCAAGTACGCACGTTGAACTTGTGGATCGTTTATTTGCGTAAGTTGCCGGTTTGCAGTTTTCCGGCCTTTAAACCGGCTCGATTACGAAGCAACACTGGCTTTTAAATTGTGAACGATATTTCGTAAATTTTGACTGAAATTTACATCTGTTTAATCTAAATTAAACACACTGTATATTCCCATTTGAATAATTTTATTGATTTCAAACAGAAATCCACCCAGTGGTTTTCTTAATGGTAGGTTCTTCCTGGATTATTGACGTTTCGATACTCATGCTGTCAGCTTCTTCAGATGATTTCTAAAGACTGACGTTGGTGCCTTCTGCTCCTGGTTATATACCGAGGAGTCGTTACGGTTGGCTCATGTTGTCGTTTTTTCGCTTGGTCGCTCATGTGAAACTTGTTTATGGTTTGATAGGTTTTGCAAAGCTACCTTCCATGTGTTACTAAGGCGGTAACCGTCTTTGCGATTGAAATTGTTTGGGTTTTTAATCATTTCTAGGGATTCCCGAATTAGGGTTTCCAGTCCCAGCACCTTCCTTGGAGTATATAAAAAAAAACGAGTTCCGGGACCACAGCCAGCACAGGCGAAGTCCCGGGACCATGTCAACATTCGTGCGTATACTCGATATCAGAGAATTAGGACGGGTATCCACCGGTTTCCGGTGTATTACTCATGCCTTTTGCACATTCTACATTATTTGCGTTTTGTATAGGCAGGAGCATCCGTGGCCGGTCAGAAATTGCGTAAGATAGTACCCTACGTCTCTATGGGTTTTATTGACCCATGGTCTTACCCGTCTTATCAAATATTTTGTCCACCTGGCTGTCTCGGTGTAGTGAGACCACTCTTCTTGTCAACTCTTCAGGGATTCTTCCCTTGCCGTCATCTTTTGTGCTCCGGCGTTCCCTCCTAAATTATACGTCCTTTCTTGAGCCATCAGGTTAATAGGGTTACCCCCGCTACCACTTGCACCGCAAGGGTCGCTACCGTTCGATAGGCAGAGGCGATTCTTATCGCTGCTCTTCGCTGAACACTCCAGCTTCTTTCTGTGTTTATTCGTCTGCAGGCAGTGCTGCCATGCTGAAGCGCCGCATAATATAATAACTATAGTTATGGCGCACAGCACCCTCCTTCATGTGGATTTTGCATCTCTCATATTTGGTAGTAGCCAGCTCAGGGCGGCTACAGCTCTCTCCGCCTTATTAGGAACTTGCTCGATGTGGAAGCCCATGTTGAGGTTTTTTCCAATAAAGACCCCTAGATATTTGAGGTTCTTATTGCTTCTGATCTGGTGGTGGTCACTTGTCACTTGGATATCTTTCAGTTTTCTCCTGTTCAGCCATGCTCCGATGCTATTTGTTGACCACTCTATGTTGTCTTCTATTTCTTGTCGACTCTCTCCTAAAATCAACATGGCAAGGTGGTCCACGTACTCTACCAATGAGACTCCTGTGGGTAGCTCCAGTTCGAAAACTCCATCGGAATATAGGTTCCACAAGGAGGGGCCAACGATTGAGCCTTGTAGTACCCCACTGGTTACGTTCATTGTGATCGCTTGTCCTGTTTCTAGCTTCCTATCTGAGAGGTAATTTTTAAATGTGTTTTCCAGGTAGTTTGATAGTTATCGGAGCCGGTAAACGCCTTCTGCCTGTAGCTTGGGCTAAGAATCTTTGTTGGAACGAATCAATTGTTCAACCTTTCTTATAGTACCATAGCGGACCCCGATGTTTTTCTTATCTAAGACCTTTCTTATTCTGTTGGTAACGCCGACGATGAAGGGAAGGCAAGCGTAATTCATAGGTTTAGCTTTAGGTTCCTTCGGTTTTATGGTGGATTTGCTTTCCTAATGTCTCGTTGACTGTAGTCATTCCTACATAAAGCTTCTACATGTCTTAGTTCTTGTGGTTGACTGTCCTCGTCACAAATAGCGAAACCCAAACCCGAACAATTTCAATCGAGAAGACGGTTACCGCCTTAGTAACACATGGAAGGTAGCTCTGCAAAACCAGTCAAACCATAAACAAGTTTCACGTGAGCAACCAAGTGGAAAAACGACAAGTCCGAATAACATAAAAGATACGTGAGCAGCCAACCGTAACGACTCCTTGGTATGTAACCTTGGTATACCGGGTGACAATAAGACTACCACCCACGGTGGCATTTCGCAACGGCTTGAGATAGAAATATGCAATTCGGTATGTCAATAGCAACCTCTGTCCTGGCCTACTCCGTTTTTCCGTAAAATACAAGCAAATAGGAATTACGGCATATTTTTAAGCGGCTCTATTTCAAAAACTATTAATTTTAGACATGGGGTATGTTAGACAAAAGTTATTTAGAATTGTTCAGAGATTCATAAAAAGAGAAAATAACAAAGTCAAGGTCATTTCCGGTGAAACCGGAAACTACATTCAATTGTTTTTATGTTACAATTGTTCTCAATTCTCAACCCTATCGACATACCGAATTGCATATTTCTATTTCAAGCCGTTTCGAAATGCCGCCGTGGGTAGTAGTTTTATTGCCACCAAGTATATAGAAATCTTCTAAAGAAGCTGATAGCATGAGCAGCGAAACTTCAAGTTCAAATCGACAACCACGGTATAACCTGGAAGAACCTACCATTATGGGCAACTGCCGTGAAAGTCTGCATTCGAGTGCTTTTCTTAATGCTAACTAACATATGCAACGTTTTTAAAAAAGGGCGATGAATAGCAAAACAAAATATCACAATCACCTGTTTCAGGTTCAAACTGGTGAAGTTGAGAATCAATCAACTAATGTGTAATGCACTAACAACATTTAAAACACCTAAATTTGTGGAATATTTTTTGCTTATAAAAAATTCTTACCAGAAACTACAAAAAAGCTTTCCCAATGCAGTCACAGCTATAATATTATATTCCCTGTTCCCATTAGTGTTATAAAGATTTTAAATTAATAACGAACCACATCTGAAACAAAACTATAAACAAATTGCCATAGAAAAGAGAGTAGCCAAAGATATATGTAGATTTTAATAGGATCATTTTAAAACAAGAATAGAAAAACGGCATGTTTTTAAATAAGCGGGTTAACCGGTTCAGTTTACACACCAGTTCGGTTTAACAACCGCGGTTCGGTTTACAAACCGGTTCGGTTTACACACCGGTTCGGCTTAAAAACCTGTTTTTGCACTGTTTTGATTCCGGTTTTTAATCAGTTTTAAAACCGGATTGAACTAGGATTGTAAACCAGTTTAAACCACATTAGATTGGAAAGTATGAATTTGTGTACTTGTACTAATCTAAAAAGAATTGAATTTATCGTGCATCTTTAAGAAACTAACTGGTACAGGGTCCGGCAGAATGACGTATCCATTTTCAAAGTTAATTCATTTCATAATGCGATATAAATTCAAATCAGGTCGCCATGCTTTCGCAATAAATGGAAATTTAAGAAAGTTGTCAAAGTGTTTGCGAGAAATGTCAGTTTAACTGTGAATATAGAACATTGGTCAAATATTCAATGTTCTTTTGCGGTTGAAGCTTATTTTAAAAATAACAATTCTGTCGTAACCACCCAGCGTTTATTTCGTCGTTACTTTCATTTAAATCCACGAGATGCAGTTCCTATCGAATAACAAAGAAAAAGCAAAAGGAACAAACTCGTTCTGTACGCATACTTGAAAATGCTGAAAGAGTAAGAGCAGCTTCAAGAGTGCCAGCAGCGAGAAGGAGGTCACTTGACTGATGTAATATTTAAAAAATTAAATTTCCGTGTTTCCTGAAGAACCTTTTGTTTGATTTTTGAATAAAAATTTAGTCGTTAACAAAAACAACTCAATTTAAAATGGATACTTCATTCTGCCAGACCTTGTATAAGTAACTGTAACTTCTGTTCTAAATTACTGCGTAAAAGGTTTGTAAACTGGTATTTAAACCGGTTCCTGAACCGGTTTGTAAACCTATTCTTATAAACCGGTTTTTGGTTAACCAGTTTTCGATTTATGAAAAAACCCTGAATACCTTATTATTTTCAAATAGTAATATTCACATTTAATGTTTTTTGTTTAATGTTTCATAACATTTTTTACTGGGCATTTCCAAATTTATAAAACTCGATGTGTTATTGTATGCTTAAGAAAAACCGAAAACATCGAAGTGACAACATTCAACTCAATTATCAAATCTTAAAAAAAGTAACAGCATTAATTGAAATTTTAATTCTGAGACTACAAGTAATGCCTGACACAATCAACGGGTGCATCAAGGCCAAGTATTTCAAATAGAGTCGTACCGATGAGAGTACCAGAGGAATACCATTTAATTCATTGCATTGCATATACTAAATATCTAACGTTGTAATTGTTGCAGGGAAAGTGATACATGGCAATGCCTACTGTGTATGAATTTCGCTGACATCCCGGAAGTTCCCGTTGCTGAACGGAAGCAGGGTGAGATGAGTCCTAAAGAAAAGAAGATTGCGGAAAGGCTTATACTCGAGTTGTACTGTCAATACGAGCCTAGTTTACCATTCAGGGAGGTTATAGGACTTGAAGTATGTAGTAGAACAATTCCTCAATGTTATTAATTTTGTTACTTTAACTTTGTCCTTATACAGAATACTGATTATCATTCCATAATCAAAAAACCAATTGCGTTGGACTCAATCAGGCATAAGCTGGACTGGACAGCCGATGACCACTACTCTAGCATGGAAGAACTAATTAAGGATGTTCGGCTGATGTTTAAAAATGCTTATACGTATAATGAGGTGAGTAAATGGAACTATTGTTGCGACAGTCCTAAATACCCGCCTTATAGGAAGGGACTCAAGTTTTTAACGATGCCAAAACACTGGAAAAATTCTTCGACGAGCAGTTGGAGAAGTTTTTGCCCCAGTTTGCGTATGAAAATTTTGAAGAAGACGATCAGCCACCCGCAAAGAAATACAAACGGATTATCAGTGATTGACATATACTCGAATCGGAACATCTAATACATGAAGAACTAGAGATAACAAAGCTGTAAGGGGAACCATAAAATGTATACGAGCACTAAGTAGTGACCTTTGAGATAGGAAAGGTTAACAAAAATTTTCTATTCGCCTGGCGTTTTGGGAACGATGATTTCCTCTACGATTAGTCTGGGAGAGCAGGAAATTTGTGCTGTTCTATTGAGCATTACGTAGTTTTTACAGGGTGGAAGCTTTTGGTTACCAATATAAATTTAAACGTCTTAAGTACAAAACTTGGTAGGTGACGAAGTTCCTGGATAATAGTGGTAGCTAAATACACAGTATTAAACTTTGTTATATTAAACTAAGCCATTCATATCCATTACAAGTGCAGATGGGGAGGTGATGAGCTACTGATTACCTGGTGGTATAGTAAAACCACTCTACCTTACACACCACAATTATAAAGCTACTATTGATAAATTGTATTTTTGTAGGCAATAGATGATTAAATACAGTAAATACAGTTAGTTGCTCTGACGTTTCATCTCAGGATTGTACAATTAAGTGCAAAAAGTTGGCATTTCCATCACACGCATCTATGAAATCTTAACGAATATTTGCGTTACTTTTCTTCAGTTGTGCACAAATCTTTCTTTACAAATCTGCGTTTGCTGAATCCTCACTTTGTTGGTTCCAGTTTTATCTTCTTATCACCTTTTATATTAAAAAAAAACTACTCAAAAACATTTGATCTTATTTTTCGGTATTTTACTCGGCTACACTTTGTCAGTTCTTCATGTATTACACTCGCAGCACAATAAAAATTTGCTTTTGCAATGTTGCCGGTGGTTTCACGTAAGAATATGTTACTGATGTAATTTAATAATTAAAAATTTGTTATTTGACAAACTTTCAATTTTGCAATGTGAATATTACTGAAATATTCGTAAGGTATCGCAATATTCGCATCTTGGATTTTTTTTTGTTTATTGTAAATCTATTTTTTATGGTGGATTAGGAACGGGCGTTAAATTATGAATTAGATATAAAATAGTACAACCGTGAATTTGAAAATTTGCCAAATAATCAGTATTAACACCTAAGTGGAGGTGACCGACTTGAAAAACACAATTAGTTTATATTTCTAACCTAAAAAATTCTGTCCGTGATAAAGTGTTTTTAACGTGTTTTTATATTTTGATTATTCGTAAGGTAGCGAAGAAGCAGAGGAAGCCGTTCACCCCTCATAAGAGAATGGTGACATGTTCTCTTCGGAGTGATAATCTTATGGTTTCACATGTGCCTGTCCAATCATAGTTCTGAGGATGCCTACAACGATTTACCCCCGATTCGCCCTGTACGGTTTCGTCCTTATAAAAAAATTGATTAAACCTAACTTGACCTAACCTAACAATACAACAATCGATTTTATTTTATTGTCTATTTTTATTCTGAAAGTTAGAGGATGAAATACTGGGTGACTATAAATGATTGAGATTTTTTTTCTTAGGTTGGCACTGTTTATGGTGGTGACACTGTAAGTCTATGTCAAATTCGAGGTTAGCAGGTTAAGTTTTGCGTCAGTTTTGACACAGAATGACGCAAAATCTAACCTGCGAGCATAGAATTTGACATAGACTTACAGTGCCACCAACATAAACAGTGCCAACCTAAGAAAAATAATCGCAATCATTTATAGTCACCCGGTATTAGAAGGCAAAATGTATAAAGACGAATCGGAAGGACATGCCAACAGCTATGCGTTATGTTGCTGTTCTGATCTAGTTAATCTTCACCAGCACACACTTAAACTGTACTGCTGCCATGCAGCCTATTCTGTGCTAGTTTTGGGCCTCCGTGGATATTTTACTTCCTCTGTACCCGTCATATCTGGCAGATGTTCCCTAATCCGCCACCTGGGGAGGTACAGACTCAGAAGCAACACTCGCGGTGGCGCGCCTTTGATGTTCGAGTAGTCGATTTCAGCTATGACGGCCATATTGAAAGAGAGTAGATCAAGAATAATATGTTGGTGGCACTGTAAGTCTATGTCAGATTTGGGGTTAGCAGGTTAGGTCTGACTTGCAGTGCCACCAACATATTATTCTTGATCTACTCTCTTTCAATATGGCCGCTATAGCTGAAATCGGCTACTCGGTGCTGCTGAGAGTATTGCTTCTGAGTCCGTTAGGTGTTTATTCTGTGGTACAAAGGACTAGCAACGCCATACGGATTTAATTTACTTAGGGATTGGATTTTTTCTCCATTTTCGTAACTTTCATTTTCATAACTTCCATCAAAAGTGATTATTTCAAAAATTCAAATTCAAGGTTATGCGTTTTTAATATCTGACTCAACATTGTATGCGTACAAGTAATAGGTTGCTATTAAAAATGGCAAGGATGTTTGTTATTTGACACAGACTGACTCAAATCCTTACCTGCTAGCCTCGATTTTGACATAGACCGGCAGTGCCACCAACAATACACATCAGTACTACTAAACATACAACACGAATCACAGGTGACTCTTAATTATAAATTTATTCGATCTATCCGTGCAATCCAAAGGTGACAGTTGCAACAAAAGATGTCTTTTAAAAATAAAAGTAGAAGTTCTAGGAAAAAAATTATTTCCTAACTTCCAGACTTCAGCGTATTGTGAAGGTAGAGAATATCAATCATAAATGGACAAGACAGTACGTTATTTAAATATCAGTAACTCAAAAGCTTGTACCCTGTATATTAGAAATTACTGTCTTATAATAGCAAAGTAATTTTTATTGGGCTGTGCGAAGTTGTAATTATTTTAAGAAATTTTCTAGTTTGTAATGACTTTGTTTTCAGCTCTTCTGCCATTATAATCCATGTATAATAATAAATAAACTTTGCTATTCCGAATTTTGAAGTAACCACACGCATTTCTAGTTTAAATAAGACAGTACTAGAGAAGAACAAAATGTAAGTAGTGTATGAATTGCAAGTACTAGCACAGCCCTCACTTATGTAAAAATTATTGGCATGCATCAATTCGGTATAAGAAATTTTAAATGTATGTACTATTGAATCAGATCTGGTATGTTTAAACGTTAAAAATGAGAAAGTGTATTAATCGCAATTATTAATGTGCTAAAATGATAAGTACTTCACAAAATACTTTATATGTTTGTTTGAAGTGTAGATTTATTTATATCATTTATTCCAAATTGTTTTTTAACGAATTACATATCTAGATAGTCTATAAAACTCGTAGTTTGTATATTTAGTATTCTTTGTTTATTCGATAAGTCCTCTAGGTACTGTTTCTATTTATAAATATTGTAATGAATTGAAGTCTGCTTAGTCTATTTTATTTTTAAAGTAGAAAAATTTATGCAATTGCTACTTTCAGTTAGTGTTAATCTCCATACAGGGTGCCCCAGCTACCACTTTTTGTTCGTAGATAATAATTTTTCACATTTAGTTGTGGCACCTTGCTATGTTTAGCTCGTAAGAATTTTAGTACCTTCATGGTATGTGTATATTTAGACAGACTAAAGGCGATGTAACACATTGCATGAATGGATTCTTGTTTTGCACAAAGACTATCAGGTTTGAGAGTCTAAAATTAATCAAAAGTTCAGTGAAGCGCTATGCTGCTTGGTTACAGGGTGTTTTCAGAAGAGGGTGCTACGTGTTCGATATTTACTGTTTAGAATATACTACCGTAGATACTGTAGTTATAATACGATGTAAGGTAGTCAGCAAGTAACAACACACAGATTTTGAAGCTGGCGGTGCAAGTAGAAATATCACTTATTTCCAATTTCAATTAGCATTAATTACACTGTGCCAGACCTTGAGATGATCCAGATCCAGATCCACATCCAAACAAGACATCAACCAAAAGTGCATTTTTATTCAGGACTGCCAATTTTGTAGAGATTCTAAAATGGGCGAACGACTTTGGCAGTCAAATGGACCGTCGGTTGTTTTCAAGGTTCTACTTTTGAATGGTTAAAAAACAAACTTGCAAGTGACTTATTATTACACCAAACACAAGACTGATTTTTATCTACAATTATCAAAAATGTTCTAAAACGAAGGTTTTTCTGAATATGAATCTGTAGAACCCGTATTCAGATTGGATTGTGGAATATTTTAAAACATTGGAATTGGTATCTGTTGAAGTTTTAAAGTGGTTCTCTTTATTTGGACTATATAAAACAGTTATCTGTACTTGTAATAGTGGAATAAGAAATTAGATCTTTATGGACACTAATAATGTAATCGTAATCAAAAAACAGGGACAGTAGTAGCCCATTCGTGCATAAACAGTTTTCTAGGGCACTTATTTATAAACCACTGGGAAGGTTCTGTGGTATTACTCGTTCCTAAAATGTACACTTTTCGTTCTTACTCAAAACTGATGGTTTTATTAATCAAAATCGGTGTTTGTGCACACAGTGTTGAACCATCAAAATATAGACTTTAAGCCTGTTTAAAGTAACGGTTTCAACATATATATATTGAATATATTTATTGTATATTAGATTCACATTTTATGAATATTATACAAACTTGTTTTTATTTATAAGTATGAATGGCAAGGAATGGAATAGTATGCATATTTTACGTACACAATAAAAATGTTAAAATAATCTACCCGTTTTTCTTTATATCGAAGCTCTGGATTATTTAATATGCAACCATAATCATAGATAAACAATTTTAATAAACTAGACAACAGGAATTTACATTTATATACAGTGGGAACACAATTAAAGGACAAAGGGGAACAGGACTGTAAAGAAAAGACGTCACAGAAGAAACACTATGGGGAGCTTTTAAGCCATACAGATGAAGAGATAACATCACTACAAGAAGCTGAAGATGCGTGGGAAGAAGAAGAAATAAAATACGAAGAAGTGAAAAAAAATAAACAACTAAAAGACGGGAAAGCAGCGGGCCCGGACGACACAATAAATGAAATGTTAAAATGTGGTGGAAGAAAAATGACCAAGAAAGTGTATGATTTATGTAAACAGATATGGAAGAAAAAATACCTAGAGAGGGAAAACGGAGCCAGGAGGAAGGATATAGGGTTTGGCCTTACCTGTTGGCTAAAGTTATGTGAGATATTTTGCTGGCTGGTAAATATCGGCCTAATTGGGCTAACTCACCGAGACGGCTCGGGGTTCCAGCTATGCTGAAAAAGAATACAAAGGGGAAGGGCGCCAGGCCCTCGACGTCGACTAATACTTGCGTCGGACCTCCACAAGGTAAGAGATAAATCCACCAGATCAAACACATTAGCAAAGACCAATAACTTATCACAGCTTTTATTCAATTCGGTACTATAGTGCCAGCAACACACACACAAAAATAAATACAAATATATATACAGTGAGAATAATGTAAGACTACACATGTCTGAATTATGCAAAATTAGACATAGGGAATTTACTTAATGTTACCATGGTGTTTGTAAAAAAAATAATAACATATTGACTATAGAAACTAATTGAAACTGGCTTATTTCATCATAATTTCAAAACCGACAATTGTTACTAGCATGGGTAAATTGATTAACGCTAAAATAAAGTTGTCAGTGTATAGTCTTACATTATTCTCACTGTATATTGAAATGGTATTTAGCCCTACATTCGGCTCTGCTAGCTAAGCAGGAATATTTAAAAAACAAATCACAAAAAGCACAGAGTTGAAGTAAATCACACATCTGTCAATTTTAACGTAAATTGTCAATCCGAACTCACATTGGCAAAAATAGCCATTAGCATCGGTATGAATTGTATTAGCAGGCTAGAAATGAAGTTCAAATTTCATAGTTTGGGATCTTTAATGAACGTAGCTAATTATAAAACAGTTTGGGCAAAGTAAAAGCCTAAGTCATTTAAAATAATGCTGGCAAAGAAGGTTTCAAAATGTGTACAGCCATATGAGGCGTAGAATTAAAGTCATATAACAAAATTAACATAATATTGAGCATTTTAAACAAGAGGTAAGAGCAGAAGAATCATTAAAAGAGCTGTGCAATAGAGCATAAAAAATCTGGTGTGATACACTCACACAACTTCCTTTTACAGTGATCTTATAATTAGTCAAAAATTACAAATTCTACAAAAACGGTACAAAATAGAGCGTTAGTTGAAGAGACAAATTTTCTCTAGAATTTTAAGGTGAATTCAAAAATGTAATAATATACCGGGTGTTTTATTTAAAATATGAGTTAATAAAAAAAATAGAAACAAAAACAAAAGAAACCCACTTTAGAAGTATTCAACTGGAAAATCACCTATCTCACATCAATACACATTAAAAATGTAAAGTTTAAAAAAAATCGTTAGAGCCGTTTTTGAAAAAATCTAAAAAAACTGAAAAATCACAAGAGTAAACACCTACTTCTGGTTATGCGATTTTCTTCAAAAGCTTGCTGTCTCATCTACATAGTACACAAAACTTATACAGGGTGCCCGGATTTCGTAGGGACAACATGGGTAACTTTTGTATTTGAAGAGATAGAGAGATGGTTAAATTAGCAAAAAGGTGCAGGTTTGAGAGCTCATTAAGAATCCATCTTCAAATTTTACTTGTCATGGTCCACTTGTCTAAAATTTAAAAAAAAAACAATCTCCTAATTTCTTTTATATGCCGTAACTTTTTTGTTACTTAAGATATTGAGATGCGATTTGAACTAATTTGAATGGTAATTTAAATACTTTTATTGATACTTGATAAAACCAATTTTATTTGTGTTAATTTTTAGTAATCTAACCTAACCTCAAAATTTTAAATTGGTACCCTGCAATTTTTTTGGCCCTTTTAAGAGAGGATTTTTTTCTGAATGCAGTGATGTATTACATGATATGGAAACTTCTTCAAAATTTTGAAAAACTGAGTTTATTCTTTTTACAGGCAGAAATCACTAGTGCCATGATCACAATAATTTTGTTTTTTATTTATTACGTTATCTGTAAAATTATGTTTAGAAACAAAAAGCACTCTTATCATCATACGTGCCTTCCAGTAGTGTCAGTGTGTTCCGTATGTTTGACGTACAAGTTCTACGTTCTTGTAGCACTTGACATACGCACAAAATACATCATATTTTCAAAATTTTCCGTTATAAGTTGAAGTAATAACACTCACACTGACAGGCACGTATGATGATAAACCTGATTTTTGTTTCGAAACATAATTTCACAGATAACGTGAAAAACAAAAAACAAAGTTATTGTGATCATAGCACTAGTGATTTCTGCCTGTAAAAAGAATAAACTCAGTTTTTCAAAATTTTGAAGAAGTTTTCACATCATGTAATACATCACTGCATTCAGAAAAAAATCCTCTCTTAAAAGGGCCAAAAAAATTGCAGGGTACCAATTTAAAATTTTGAGGTTAGGTTAGATTACTAAAAATTAACACAAATAAAATTGGTTTTATCAAGTGCCAATAAAAGTATTTAAATTACCATGCAAATTAGTTCAAATCGCACCTCAATATCTTAAGTAACAAAAAAGTTACGGCATATAAAAGAAATTAGGAGATTTTGTTTTTTTTTAATTTTAGACAAGTGGGCCATGACAAGTAAAATTTGAAGATGGATTCTTAATGAGCTCTCAAACCTGCACCTTTTTGCTAATTTAACCATCTCTCTATCTCTTCAAATACAAAAGTTACCCATGTTGTCCCTACGAAATCCGGGCACCCTGTATATGAAGTTTCAACGCCATACCTCTTTTCGTTTTTGAGATATTCTGTTCACAGACAGACACACACACAGACAGACAGACCAATGAAAAAAAATATGTTTTTTGGGATCAGCGGACTCTAAAACGTGAAGATCCGTTGAAAACTCAATTTCGAATTTTTGGGGTGAATCCAATACTTCCTTTATTGTAAAAGGAAGTAAAAATTGGTCAGGAGTACATGCTACAAGAAGATTGGAAGAGTTGCAAGAAAAGGACACAGGTTAAAAAGTGAAGAAATGCAAACAGTCAGGAAGTGGAACAGTTTTGGCGCTAATTGAAAATATTCAGTGCTGCGTTGGAGTGAACAATTAAAGGCAATTAAAAATACAGTGAGTGACACTATAAAACCATGTAGAAACCGAGATTGAAAGAACAATTATTGTAGGATTACGGCTTTGTAAATATTGTATTAAAAACCGAATTTAGTTTTTAGAAATTGCTTATTTGAATTAGGTCTATTTCCTGTATTTGAATTGATTTGTTGTTTGTAACGACCTGAAAAGAGAAATGAATAAATTATTGAAAGTTTGATTGAATTTGGCTCCGACTTTATTAAAAGAAATCTTATACTTACAATTTTTATACATAAAAATAAAGTGCACCATTGTGTTCAGCACAGTTTAAAGTATCTGTGGAAGTGTGGGTAGCGTTTTTCTTCGAAATTAAATTTTTCACCGAGGTGGTGGCTTCCGATCTTCAAGCGTTCATCGAAGGAGGTCCACGAGGCTCCGATAGCACATAATGAGAGGGCTACATTCAATTCTAGTGGCATTACAGCCAGTTTTAAAATTTAACGTAAATACGAACCTAAAGCCTTGAGATTTCGAGTTTCATGCGATTTTAATTTGAGCTAGCCAATTCTAATCAAAAAGATCAGTGGTTTATTAGATAAAAGGGCGTACTACTGTTTTATTATAGTAACGTAAACACGAACCCAGAAATTTTAATCAGGACACATTTGATAATTAAAAACTACAAAGTTAGGTGTGATATCTTTGACTGATTTATTTAATTATAAAAATTACATACCATCAGCTTTCAGCAAAGATTATTGCAATATATCAAGGCAGGCTATGACAAACAAACACATTAAAATCAGATGGGCGTGGCATAAGTAATTAAAACTTTCTCAAACTGTAACACGTTCCGCGAAAAGAAAATTAGCAAAAAAAATTAATGATGTAAGCAATTAATCTGCAAGCATCCTGTGAGGCAGGATGCGGCAGAGCAGAGCAATGCAAGCATTTAGCTGACGTCTAGCCCCGAGTGTCAGCTCGAAATGACTATTATATCCAAAATTTCTAAGGGGCGTAAACACCGGCGTTTACATGGCCATATAAATTCGAGGTAGTTTCTCAGTGTAAAGACATCAGGCTATTCATAAGTGCTACAGTAATCACTTGAATATGCACTTAACAATATTATACATATTTAAAATCGCGTAAACAAATCACGGAAGCGTGAAATTGAACAAAAGGTTACCCAGATCGGTTCTCAGACACAGCCGTTTTAATTTTGCACTAAATTTCCAATCAAGTAAATGGCGGACAACGGACTCCGAAAACTCTGCATTTGGAATGTGTCAAACGCACACGTGAATGATTAATTTACAGTAACGAAGCTGTCTGACAGCACAGAATGTTAGATCACACAACGTTAAATTTTACACAAAGTGTACTCCTGCATTATTTCAGCGCCGGGCGCCGATTCAAAGGGTTAAGTTACAAGAACATGCGAACAAACTATTCTATTGCACAATTTTTACCTGGTTAACGGGCTCAGCCTGCAGCGGCAGTAGCATCCAAGCCGTGTCGGTAAATAGCTCGCACCTGGGTGTGTGTGACAAGAGTCTAAAGACTACGGCGTCCCCTAGGATCCTCTATAAAGAGCAAAATGCGTAACGGGCCACCTCGGCCATCACATGCCTAATAACGTAACCGTTGTTTGGGAAATTTCAGGAACAGAATCCCGTCTCCAAACGACAGCTGAAGATTGGCTTTTACAAACCCACATATGGACTAAACTCCTACAACGATTTGCCACGGGCTTCTCCACCCCACACACACGAGTGCACCACAACTTAACTAAACAGCCTCTCGCCACCGACTGCCCTGAGTAAACGTTCGCGTGAACCCAGCTGTTACCACGCGAGGCCGCTTCGTCCACTCATGAGATTTCTTAATAGCAACAAAGATTTGTGAATCTAGTTAAAATTATCAAAACATTATAACCACTTATGTAATTACTATTGAATATTTCTCCAAATATCTGACTAAACGTCGAGGAGGGACTCAAAACTTCAATCTTGTAGGTGTGCTTGGGAATGTTAGATTCGACCATAAAATCAAAATTGTCTCGAAAGGTCGCCAATATTCCCAAAATGGGTGCTACCTGCGCAAAATGATCACACTCATTGGCACAATGTTTCTAGCTTGGTTGCAGGAAGCTAACTGACTGCAATGTTTTGAGAACTCAATAAACAGACCAACCTCTTCCTCATGCACGTAAAATGTGGCTGTGAGTAATTTATAAAGTACCCTAACAATATGTCAAAAAGGATTTAGGCGCGCAAAATTAAATCTGCAGACTTGCACAATATTTTTAAATTTAGGGACTTTACAAGAAGTCTTTATTTAAATGTTGCAAAATGCAATAAATGTTAAATTCGGAGTACGAACTTACGGAGTACGATTATACTTTATATCGTTATCAATGTTATTATATTGTATTGCATTATTTTAAGAAAATAAATTGTACTTATTAAAATATGTGTTCAAAAATGTGAATAATTAAAGTATATTTCTATCTTGCTAATTATATGTGTTACAAAAGTAAATCATTAACAAATATTAGGTGTTTATTTGACTGTAACATGAGATGTGTATGTATGTACAACTGTACACCACAATCAATGCATAATTATAACTTTAGTTTCTGAATGGCCAAATTCAGTTTAGATGAACAGTGGCAACGCAAAAAATTAGGTTCGAAAATGGTTATACAGCACTCGAATGTTTTAAAGATTACCTAATAGTTAACAGAAATGTCGTTTTTAATGCACCCATATTCATATCGATTTTTGAAAAGACAATTTATGAATGTAAAATCTTGTTCTGCGTGGTTACAATAGGTGAATATGTAAAATAACATAGTAGATCATTTTATTAGGATTATTAAAACAAATTGAATTTATGGCACTTCAAATTAAGCGAATGGTACATGCGTAGATACAAGCTATACCGTAAACATACAAAAAGTTATCGTAAACCAATCTGAACATTTACATGGTGACCAGTTTCTGACAACAGTTGGATTAGACAAGTGGAAACTACTATAATTTGACAGCTATTCCATAAATCTCGATATATATGTATTTATCGATAATATGGAGATATCGATAATTATGGCGATATCAATAATTATGGGAGTAGCGATAAATAACGATATTCGATAAATATCGATATCAGATATTTCCATATTCAATACATATGGATATTCGATATTTCGATATATCAATATATTGATATACGATAAATATCAATATTCGATATAACGATAAATATTGATATTTCGATATATACGATATATCATTCAGAAATAATATCGATATTTATCGATATATATATCGACAAGCCCTACCGTAGAATAAGAGCGAGAATACATAACACCGCAGTAGTCTAGTTCGTAGTCTAACATGAATTTGTTGAGAACATAATGTTAGTTTCATGTTCATGAAGGCTGTGGGTGCGGCTTCAATATGGCACTTGATTTCCTGGAGACAATCGCTGTGGTCATTTAGCTTGATCCTAGGTAGCGGAATTGAAAAACCTTAGAAGTATGGTATTAATGGAGCGACATGTTCCTTTATACGACTTTCCAAATGCTTCTGCGGCAACTTTCAAAAATAACTTTTTTCGACAACCTTCAAAAAAAGGGGACATTCGCGCATCGCTATCAATGCACGAAGTTTGCCATTTTTTAACGTGTTAAAAAATGGGATATTTATTTATGTTACCATTGACAACGTGAAAAAAGGCATTTCGCGCACTAGAGCGCCAAAAATGTGTGCGCACTACAGCACGAAACAATCTTGATATTCTTGTTTTGACGGTTGTAGAAAAAACATTGTTTGTATTGTAAGCGCTTTTAATACAAAAATTACTATTATCTAAAACTGTCAAATAAAAACTGCATTATATATCCAACTCTAAATACAAAAAGCGGCTTATGGTACACTAGTGGAATATGAAATTTCATATTCCACAGGGTATTTTTTTTAATTAGTAGGCTACATTGTCAGTAAATGACATTAACGTCGAGGTTAGCAGGTTAGGTTTTGCGTCAGTTTTGACACAAAACCTAACCTGATAACCTCGAATTTAACACAAACTGACATAAATCCTAACCTGCTAACCTCGAATTTGACAGTGACATTACCATATAGTAAAGTGACATTTCTATGCCCCAAAGTGCCACTTTATTAATCGATTTTGAATTTAGTAAAATAGCACATTATTGTACAAAATGCGAAGAAAATATTGTATTTGACACGCATGTAATGGCGGTATTACACCTGGATGATTACAAGACTCGTCTTCGGCTCGTGTGTAAACATCATCCTCGTGTAACATAGCCTACATTATATGCTTGTTAAATAATAGTTATTTAGACCACAAGTGTTAGTTAATATTCCACACGCGTGAAAAATAAGCACGTTAACAGGCGTTGTCTATTAAGATTTTTAAAAATTTCATTTAATATTCAAATCCAAGCCTATTTTGTATAGAATTGTACCGGGTGTCTTAAAAAGAATTACATCTAGTATGCTTTGAATTTCCCATAATGCAATCTAAAATTTTATTTGAAATTGGCAAAACTGTAAGTCTATGTCAAATTCGAAATTAGCAGGTTATGTTTTGCGTCAGTTTGTGAAAACTGGCGCAAAACCTAACCTGCTAGAAGTCTTTCAGTTTGTAAAGTACACAGCGTCATAGATGCGCAGAACGCTAGAAACGTCCGGAAGAGTCTATTACGTTCAACAAGGTGATTTCCGCTGTTGTATTCAGTTCATTGCCGTTCGTCGTGTCATTTTGTTTTCACGTGTGTTTATCAAAGTTTAACTCTACGTTTTACTTCTTTTCGCTTTTTAAAATAGTACTTTTCAGAACTAAACAGCTAGGATTGGGATTATTTTCATATAAGTAAAATTTTTCGTTTACAGTATGAATTTGAGGTTACGATTACCGTAAACGTCTCGAGTAAACGCATGCACTGCACGCCACTGATACCGGTTATTGGCGCATAACTGTAGCCACGCCTATGTACTTCTTGCTTTGACACCACTTTAACTACGAATTTGACATAGACTTACAGTCTTGCCAATTTCAAATAAAATTTTAGATTGCATTATGGGAAGTTCATTAGCATACTAGATGTAATTCTTTTTAAGACACCCGGTATTTGTCTTCATTTTAGTCAAGTGCGTTGGTCAGTTCTGGTAACTAAGGAAACGTCTATTTAGAATCGTTCATTCCTGAACTAAAAGCACTGAGTGAAAAAAGTTGCACTTCACACACCGAAAATAATTTAAAAAAGCCTACGTTTTTAAATGAAATTTAAAAAAATACTATAGTTGTCATTTATGACACTTAATAAAATTTAAATAAAAAATTATGCTTATATTCCGTTCACGTTGTTTTGGCAAAGCCGTCTGTTTAATTAGGTTATGTTTTTCTAAGTTTGAGGTTATACATAGCACAGTCTATATAAAATACAGTCATTTCACTCCTGTGTCGGCACTTTGATCTTTGTGTCGCACTAAACGCTCGCGCGCAATAGGCTGCGCGTCGATTTTGTTCGGCGCTTGTTTGAATAAACACGCGCGCGCACATAACCTAACATTTATATAATTGCGATGATTTGCCCGTGATAACCTAGAATACAATTACGCTTTTTTAGCTGATACTTCAGATTGTCGTTTCACTTAGCATTTTTAAAACGTTAAAAGTGTGCTTAACAAAACACGAAACAGGTTAGGTAAGCAAACAACTACTGCGCAAGAAGCTGCGCGCATATTGGAAGCTGGGGACACATTTTGCGGCGAGAGAAACGACTGTTATATAGACTTGTGAACATAGCGTCAACGTCTAGTGCATTGTTGTCAGTTTTACTAGTTTGCAATAGAAAAATCCTCAAACATTTTTAATCTAATTTAGCACAAGCCTTGCCCACAGCAGGAATAACCTGATGAATCACCCAATAAGTCATTGCAAGTTGTTTAGGAACCAAAACATAATTTTAACTTTTAAATTAAGTATGCATACATTTCGTAAGCTAACTATTACATGCGGAAATGCACAACAAAGATGTCAGCATTGGTCGAATGACCCGGTGAACAAACTGCAATTATGCAGACTTGCTATCACTGTCTGTTATGAAATTAAACACGCAAGTGCAAATGCGAGCTGAACTGGGGCAAATAAACTGAACCTTGTAATTTACGTCATAGTTTTATGTATGTTTCTGTATTCAAACCTCTGCTCAACGGAACTAAGTCTTAAATTATCTCGTGTGAGACTGCACGAGACCGTTGGTTTGCACCCCTAAGACGTATCCTGTAATTGTCCAAATTATAAATCATACAGTCAACTATAAGCTCCACCCTGAACATGTGATTTGTAAAAACGTCGGTTTTGTCTCTTTTGCCAGAGGAAGATCTGTATGGTCGCAGGAAATTCAGCAACATGGTAAACATATTCGCATGTCAGGCACTTCAGTGACACAAAATTGTGTCACGTTGAACAGTGTGTCCAACATTAAAACAAATCATGCAGCCAACCTATGTTAATTATGATTTTTGCCGTATGCAAAAATTTAGTTTCCTACTATTATGGTAATACGGATTTTGATGTTACAGTTACATGCAACGGAAGTTTTCTTAGAAGACTATTTTATTTGGAATACATATAAATCATTTCTATTTGTGTTGTTAATAAATAAAATACTTATGAGAAATGTTCTATTGTATTCATTTCGACTTCAAAATAAATATAAAACCAGTCAAGTACCAAAAATTGAGAAAAAACAAGGGGTACCTGAGATACCTGGTATGGACTGTTAAGTAGGTATATTAAACTAGCAGTCACAGCCAGGTTAAACAGTTTTTTGGTAGGTAACACTAACATTTTCAGTACAAAATAGGGATGTCGTACTCGGTCTAAAATAAAACCCGGGTACCCGAAAGCAGTACCCGGGTAAACCCGGGTACCCGAAATATATAACAAAAAAGTTAGTGTACATCTGAACATCTGAAGTAACTACAATTTCTTTCTTTTACGCCGGGAGTTTTAAACTGAACTAAATTAAAATAGTACCTACTCACCAATTTAAACTGCAAGTCGTTTGTTATTCGTAAATATTTTCACACTTCCAAGTGCTATCAAATTCAAGTACGTGACTTTTTGTCCGAAATTGGTAGCAGCATCAACATCACACAGAGGATGTTGACTTTACTTCATCTATACTTACGCGATTTAATGGTACTATTGGCGGGTTGAATATTTCCGTGAAGCGGATTTATTGCTTTATATGAAACAATAAACATTTATGTGGTATGGATAGTGTGATTCTTGTTATTACTGCATGGTTATGTTTTTCCACAGCTTATTCCTATTGTTTTTAAGTCTTTATAATTTTCTCCGAAAAAGGCTGACTTTCTGGAAATTATATAAGTTACTAGTCGGGTACCCGGGTCCTGAAAATATACCCGGGTCGACCCGGGTACCCGCTGACATCCCTAGTACAAACAGCTAGTAAAGACTGTCCAGGGCTCTTTTCATCTTGTTATTCTTGTTTAATACACATAGCGGTCATGTTCATCTGCCAAACAGTTATATTGTTTTCGTTGTCAACCTGTGCGATATCCAAATTTTTCTTTAAAGTTTCAAAAGTCAAATTTCTATTAAATTTTAAAAGAAATAAGTTATGAATTAAAAATGTAATAATTTGAGGTAAAATCTGAATTTTTGCAAAAATCCAAATTAAGGATCCTTCCTGTTCCATGTTAATACAATACAGAAATTTATGATACATTTAAGTCCAACTTCCATTTTAAGTAAATGTAAGTAAATCATCATCTTTATTTTGACATTTCTATACAAATTGCACCTGCTTAAGGAAAAATTAATATTAAACAGCTCCAAGTTAGATAATTCATTTTTTTTCCTCCGGCTCATCGGAAGATTCTTCAGTGCTTTCATCATCATCATCCTCATCGTCATCATCCTCGTAATCACCTTCATCATAATCTTCAACATCACCATTATCATAATTACCGTAACTTTCGTAGCTACCACCTGCTTCATAATCATCCATATAGGAATGTCCTTGCCGTCCAAACTTATGACTACGAGCTGCAAAGAGAATTTTGCTCTTGAACTTGTTTCGTGTTAATAAGTAGTATATTTATTGAAGAAACAATTTTATATTTCACTTACTAGACATACTAAGGTCCTTGGTTTGGGAAGTCTCATACCCACACTTTGGACATGGCAACGCTTTGTTCTTTTCGTACTTAAATCCCTTCCTACGAACGTGATCTTCACAGTAACAAGTTTTACACCGTAAGCACGAGTATTGCCCCAATTTATTGCAGGATTGGCCTTAAATTATAAAGATATGTGATAAGACGTAAGTTTTATAGCTTACTACTAACATTTATAATTTTCGGACTCTAATACTTGACAGGAGGCCTGATGTTCAAACTGGTCATCTTCACATAAGAAGTTCTCGCAAAATGAGCATTTGAAGATGCGACCTCCATGATCCCAAACGCCACGTTCACATTCAATACAAATAGCTTCCTGCAGAGGGCACGTACAAGCATGGGATTGCAAGCAACGGCGTCCATGACAAACCCACGCTTCACAAAAATCGCAAATGGCTCCCTACACACAGCTTTGAGATTCTCATTTTCTGTTTGGGCGCCATACTTACCACCATGCCTAAGCCAGTAGTAAACATGCCTGGGTGACGGATAACACAATCGCCTGTCTTTGCCATACACTTGGTTTTGCCACATTGCGCACAAATCGGAACACGTTGCACATTTTGGCAAAAGTAACAGAAGGCGCGATTCTTTTGCTTTCTATGGCGGTTGTAAGTTAGTTTTTGTATTAATATAGGGAAGTATCACAAACCTGTTACATTTTTCGCATTCCATTGTAACATTGCACGGATGCGCCGCTAAACATACATTATCCTTCGCAGTCCGGATTTCCTTCTGCCTCAGCTTTTGCTTTTCTGCTTTTTTACGTTGTCCTGTCTTCTTTTTCGGCATTTTAACTAGAACTTATTTTGTGCCTACGCAAACCAAAATATAGGATATAAAAGTTATGACAAATCGTGAACCTAAATTAAGGTTATGTACACGTTACAGACCAGTGAAATGTAATTTACCACGGCCTCCTGGATTAGTGCGAGACTGACGTCTCTACGCGGCCCGCCACATTTGCATAATTTTTGTGATTCTGAGGCCAACGTACTTTGGCGCCATCTGTGGGGTTTTTGATAAATTATCTGTAACGTAGGCGTGACTTTCTAGATTAATTTTAATCCAGGAGGCCGTGGACGTATACAACCAATACCAAAGGCACAAGCGCCTCTACAAACCAGAAAAAACGCCTTGAACTAAAAATGCGGCGGGCCGCGTAGAGACGTCAGTCTCGCACTAATCCAGGAGGCCGTGTAATTTACATTTCACTGTTACAGACAGACCAATGAGGTGTCGGTCTATACCAGTGACCCTAAACAATACTGTTTTTTTTTGTAATTAGGATATTACGAAGCTAGTGCACAACGTCACATCAAATCACTGTTACGGTTAGGGTTGCCAACACTGTCATTTTGACCTGAAGACTTCGGGTTTGGCAATCATTCTTCGGGCTTCGGGTTTTCGATAAAATTCTTCGGGTTTACTAAAGGTTCATAGTTCATACATACATCGATTGCAAAAATTTTTACTCATATTTAAAAGCTACAGGGCAGAAGTCATTGGTAAGAAAGTAGCCAAAGAGGAAAAAAATAAAATTTTAAAAAATATCTTAATTTTTTTCAGAAAATTGTAGTTTCGTAGTAGTTTACTTAACTTATAAAATGCATTTTGAACATTTCTTTTATGGAATGTAAAAAATAATTGTGTCCTTAAATTCCTATAATTTACAAAGAATTATGGTAAGTGTAACAGGCCAGCTGGATCCCTTGCCGATAATTAATGTTTATTTTCATGCTTAAATGTAGAAGCTAAGTTGTATTCCATATGTTCTATTATTAGATTTAATATTGTATTTTATGTAAGCAACTGTTTGCAAAGCCGGTCCGGCGCTGGACGTGTATTGTGAATTGTGGTTTTCGAGAGTGCAGCAAGAAACAGACGCTGTACATGGGATGCTGAGATTTTCAACTCATGATGCAAATTTAACAAAAAAAGAGGCAGCAGTTGCACACCGCCTCTTCTGAGAGGAAAGTACGTGAATTCGTCCAGGTAAATATAAGATAATTTGAAGCAGCTATAAAGGAGCCTGGCAGCAAATGTTTACTGCAAACAGTGTTAAAGTCTAGCGAGCCAGCGTTTGCAAATTCCACAAACACATTTTCCGAGTGTACATGTAAGTACACCCATTGTGCTACATTTCAAGGCTTATTTGAAGCGTAAATTTTGAGAGGCGCCAATTCAACTGCCTTTATGGAGCCTGCACGCAATCAGTGGTTCCCAGCATAATGTCCGCCAGGAGCGGGTGATGCAATCGAGGCGTGCCGTTTACAAGGGTATGCAGCAGGCAGTTCCAGGTAAAATGTTTGCAGAGCGTGGTAAGGATGCGTTTAACTGCAAGCTTTTGCAAACGCGCAAGAATGTATTTTCAACGACTCAAATAAGTACCGGCTTCAGACAATTTTGACATTCCAGTTTTGTTAGACAATTTGACATTACCGTTCTTTTAAAAGATAATTATTTCAACGATATTTTTGGTGATGTTTTACTTTGTTCATGTATGTTTATATCACGCCTGCGAGTAGCCTCAATTTATATCGCACATAGGTTGTTTGAGAACTTAACTTTATTTTCTTTTGTATTTTTATGCGTGTTTTTTGTTTTTTATGTTTATATGTGTTTTGAAGTCAATAGATGATGTAAATAATTCGACTTTTTTTAGCATTGATTAAAGTTAAGTTTCAGTTCGACAACACTATAAGAGGGAACTAGATTTCTGTTTTGGTAAATAATGATCTTGCATAAGCGACTAACTGAGATATTAAGATAGTTTCATGTTCACTGACGATAAAAAGGGCTAATAATTATTTAAATATTAAGGCGTACGAGACGTCTTGTTCCAATTTAATGTATTCGAGGGGTTAAAAAATGCTGCATTTCATATGCTACTTAAAAAATATAAAACAATTTTAGGAATTATATCTTTATAATGTAAAAAAACTGTTTCACCTTGAACTTTTGATTAATTTTATCCCATTTTTTTCTCCCCCAAAAATTATTTTCTTCGGGTCAGCATCGGCTCAATGTTGGTAACTCTAGTTACGGTAAAATCGAAAAATTTTATTTGGACTGAGACAAACGAAAACAAAAAAATTAGAATTAAAAAATTGTTTACATTTCAATAAAATTGAGCTATGTACAACCGACTTACCAATAGCAATATTCTATTCAAATTTAGCGGTCATTTGTGGGCAGGGCTTCTATTGAATCTGTTGTTTAAACGTAGCATAGCATGTGGTATAGGGTATAGCCATATATATAATACACATATATTGCTGGTAGGGCCTGGAAACTTCAGAAAACATTACGGCGCCGACATAGTCTCACTTATAGTATAACGCGTCTCGTGCGCATGCGTGAGAATTCGAACTCCGCCTTTAGAAGCGAATTTTAAACTTGACCACTTCCCCATTGGGCGGGACCACTTCCCCATTGGGCGGACGACGCCGCCGCGCTTGCGCACAGCTCACCGTATACATGAAGGAGTTGGTTGTGTGTCTCACTTCATCGGCCAGTTTCCCACTCATAGCCGCTAGCAATATAGTAAGTATTAGATATATGGGTATAGCTCAAAAATTGCGGAGTGGGTAGCGGGCATAAAAATGTACTCGTTGCACAGTACTTCTGGATATTCCATATTGCAAAGCCACATATCGCTGACTTCTTTCGTCATGAAGTAATGCAACAATAGCAGCCACTGTTTCAGGGTTTACAACCATCACTGCGACCGTTAACAAATTAATCTGTGCTTTAGTTTGTGTTTGGCATTTGTTAATTTCGTCGCAACAGTAAAAACAATTGAATATGCCAAGATAACTTTGCACAAATGCAATAATTTCTGCGGCAATTATTTTTACCCAAATGCAATGCATAGGCTACTTAAAACCATGTAAACAAACAATTTAAAAACAAATTGAAAGCAGTTTTTTGTTACAATCCTTTATCCAATAGACTTGTCTGTCCGGGACGCTGTTTTGTCTGTCTGGGACGCTGTTTCAGCAGCCAAACCGTAAGAGATAGAGAAAAAAGTTATTAAAGTTATATGTTTGGAATGGTCATGTCAGGCCAGGAACAGAATTTCAGTCTCTAACACTAATTATTATCTTAATTATATCCTAATCCTAACTTTTTAGGTTAGATTCTAGGCAAATTTTATCAAGGCGAATGCGACTGGTAGTTTGCTACCAACAATGACGTCATATACGTACGTGTGGTGAATACGCGTTCTATTTGCAAAACGGTCTTTTTTGTTTTATTAAATGAGACATTTGTCTCACTGGACTGCTAGTTTATTACTAATGGTTCAATATCCATAACATTTAGAGCGAATTCAGTTTGGCAGGTATCTTCATATACATTTTCGGTATGCGTTACGTAGTTTTTTTGGTGTTCAGCTGGAATCTTCTCAATAACTTCGTTCCATACAGGCAGTACTTCCATAGGCAAACAATGCGTTTGTTTTGGAACCCAATTTTGATAAAGAAATAATATTAAATAGACATTTCGACTTGAAACTTTGTATGAGTACTCCTAAAAACAAATAAGCAAACACGTATTTCGTGATTTTCCGAAAATCAACCCCTTAGGGGATGAAATGGGGTAAATAAACCTAAAATACGATATGGGTGTCGTTATTGAGGTTTTTTGGGACGTTGATTGCGAAAATGGCATTTATTTTTAAATCCAAGACGGTGGACATGACATAAGGGAAGGGACGGGACGGGACTGGACGGGAAGGGAAGAGACGGGACTGGACGGAACGAGACGGGACGGGACGGGACGGAAAGGGATGGGATGGAAGGCGAGGGGACAGGACGGGACGGGATGGGACGGTACGGAGACGGGGACGGAGAAAGGGACGGGGATAGGATGGGATGACAGAAAATAATTAGTCATTATTTAATACACAAATAACGAACGTCGCGCAAACGAAGTAGTTACATAAGAGTTGAGAAAACGAGGGAATCCATTGTGATTGGTGGATCACGCGCGTCGTATATTTGAATACTCATTGCCTTAGAAACAGTTTCACTTTAATCAAATTTGACAAATTGTTCATTGAAGTCAAAACTTGTCACTGAAAATGTAATAATATGTGTTTTTTATGCAAATATTTGGAGCTGCACGTTTATCTAAGTGTCTGAAATGACGAGTTGCTGTATAACTGCGAAAACAGATCCGAACAAGGTATTCTATTAAAAAATATATTTAAAAACAGAGAGCTAAGAGCAGCATATCAAAAATAGTCCATTTTAATGAAAACCAGTGGGAAGAAGTACGGCTGTTGAGATATCTGCTATACGAAATGTGTATACATATTTCAGTTTTTTAACACTTGTTACTTATTTCTGATATAAACAGTACTCCACGCTATGTTTTGAATGCTTGTTACGTGTAATTTTACATTTAGATACAGTTAAGGACTGTTTGGATAATTTATTAGCTTAAATACATTCATAGTTAGATTCACCTGCATACGTTAGGTGTAGCTTTGGTTGCATACTCATTTTTGCAAAATCCTTGTTTAGGGAATTTTGAGTAACAGTTTTGAAAATTGTTTTGATAGTGCGATTTCCGGCGACCATTTTTAAGTTTTCCTTTTTGGAGCTGCATGTGATCTTTGGAAATTTTCACTTAAGTGGATTACATAGTTTCCATGTTTCTTTGAGGAATCTGCCATCCAGAAATAGGAAATGGGTGTTATATTGCTAAAATGAATCCGATTGTATTGGGATAAATATATATTTCTGCAATTTACTTACTCGAGGCCGCATTACAACTCTGGCCTCCTCGTCCTAGTTTGGCCTCCTCGTCCTAGTTTGCTGTATCGTTCTCCGATTTTTCGGGATCTATTATGCCTGTGGCATTGTTGTTACTTGGCTAAGGCACCTGGAGCAACAATTCCGTTCCAATCCGAGCCCCTCAGCACATGTGATAGTTCGCATGCAAGGCTTCTCCCCATGGTGACTGCACTCGACTACGTTTCTCACCTGCAAAGTTAGATGAAGCCCTGACTCTTTGGAGGTTACTCAAGCTGGTAGACATCTTAATAGCTATCCCCCATAGCTGTTGATGTAGCGATCCTTCTGTGCACAATCCAGGTATCTGCAACACCTAGTGTTATCTACCTTTTGGTGTTTATTGAACTGAAAATATCGTTCGTTATGACACTATGATCTTTACTTTATGTATTGTACTTACCTAGGTATATGCTAGCGAAATTCATGTCGTTTTACATGCGAAATATTGTATAGCTTCGTTGTACATCACGTGCAATTACTTTGGTGTAATAGGATAATGTCATTTTATGCATTTAATATCTTTACGTTTGGTAGTACTGCTTTGGTCGCATTCGAGTGTCAGATACTTGTCAATGTTCAAAATTTAAACCATTATTGGCGAGGGTCTCCGGGAGCATCAATTTAACATTTAACATAATATGAGCACCGTAAATACACCATGTTATGTGTATTAGCACTCCCCTAGGCGAAATGGTACCAATTCGAAGAGGTTCGCGACTAGATAGAGTATTTACCTAATTAATCAAGCGATTTAGAACTTACTATTCTCCCGCATTCCGGTATCGCTGTTTTTAATTATATTTAAGTCACTATCGTAGTTGATACACGGGTACTCGAACGAATTGCGATTATCGTAGTCACATTTTAGACTTTATTAATATAAAATCTTGTACATTACATACCACTAAAATTACATTTACAAACTATTCCATTTACATACTATTATCACAGAATTGTGTTGCCTTTTTCCAAGTATGACACAGAATTCCGAAGGTTTACAAACTGTAAATAAATAACTAGGTTATTTCGAGTCTTGGTGTTTTCTGTCTTTTATTATTTTTTTTTTGTGAAACAGCTAGTGGTTTAGGAATTTACACGGCCACCTGTAGGTTTTCTGGTTTGGACCGTCTCAAACCAGTGGCGCTTCCGGACAACCCACCCCATCCTGCTCAGGACCTAGCTTGGCAAACGTTTGCTACACGACTAGACGATTCCTGTACCACCCTGCTGTGAAGTATTTATAATTTTTGTTTTTACGTGCAAATAAATTCCCATGTGTAGCAAATGTAATATGCTTTGAAGCAGCAGCAGAAATGTTCAAAACGTCTTTTAGATAAAACGATCTAGTGACTTTCAAACAATATAACTGCGCAGGCATGTTTTGGATCAAATTTGGCCGCGACGTTTGTGTTTTCTCAACTCTTATCTAACTATATACAGGGTCTCTAATTGGTAGAATTTTGTGCTGCCATCTGATAGTCAAGCTTAGAAATACCCCCCGAGTTACTGTCCCTGGCACTCTAGATATGTTTCAACATTTGGCATGAGTGTGTACTTGTTTGATGTATGTACGCTGGCGCTGGAGTGATGCTAGTTTATTTTAAAGATCTACTCTTTCGGTGGCAATTGATAGTCGGTTGCTAGGCATTGACCATTAAAATTGAATTTACAAGTAACAAATAATAGTAGATTATGCAATGAGGGAGAGAAATGCGTTATTTTGCCGAGGTACAATTTCTGACTCGAGGGCGAAGCCCGAGAGTCAGAAATTGCACTGAAGCAAAATAGCATTCTCTCCGAGTTGCATATACCTACTATTTTTTTCACGTTGCAGGAAGATTTAAAACGAAAACCCGTTTTTTTAAACGTCATTTATTGACATTTTAGTTACAATTATTTTAAAATTAGTAGCCTTTGCTAAATTTTAAAGTTGGTGGCACTGTAAGTCATTATGACAAGAGCTCACAATTATGTCAAATTCGAGGTTAATAGATGAGATTTTGCGTCAGTTTATGTCAAAACTGACGCGAAACCTAACCTGTTAACCCCGAATTTACCATAGATACGGTAACATTTTTTACTTTAGTCCCTAGGGGCTAAAGTAATTACTTCTGTCCCTAGAGATAAAATGAGCTACTTTAGTCCCTGAAATAAGTGACTAAAGTGCCAACTTTAGTCCCGCAAGTGCAAAAAGTGCCTTCAGAAATGATCGAATGTTTTTGAATGGTCTTGGTTATAGAACGTATGAATAATATGTTGATGGCACTGTAAGTCTATGTCAATTCGAGGTTATCAGGTTAGGTTTTCCGTCGGTCTGTGTCAAAATTGACGCAAAACCTAACTTGCTAACGTAGAATTTGACATCATATGTCAACTTGAATACGACTTATTAATCGTTTATTGCCATAGAAATATAAATATAATAGGATTTGTTATTAAGATGTTTTTGTAAAAGCAAGAGCTGATCTTTGGGATAAATTAACATTGCTCCGACTCCATGGTGCAAAACCCTGTAGACACACGGTGTATAATACCATATATGACATTAATTTTCCGGAAATATTAGAAATTGTATTCCATATGACTATTTCAGGAATAAACGACTCAAGTTATAATTAATAATATTTATTTTAATTCAACAATAAAACTCAAAGTTCTTATAGTTACTTACAATTATTGACAATGTTGAATGTACAGTTTTGATATAACACTCTATTGTTGTCCTGAAGATTAGTAGTTTCAGCACAATTAGCCGATGTTTGTGGGGCTGTATTAATTTCGGCACCCCTCATATTACTAACCAAACGCGAATGATGTACTGAATCTGGCTGTAAATATGTCTTCATTGACTGGGCACTTGCATGGTCAGTCATTTTAATAAGCTCCTGTTCATTGACTCCATTTTTTGCTAGAGCAGTAACAGTGGAATACCGATGCGAATGGTTAGTAATTTTTAGTTTTTTTGTGTTCAGACCAATCTTTTTTGCAGAGATTTTTGTCCACTTTGCCAAAGAATTTATTCCTAAAGGCATATTTTTAAACCACGTTCCATTTCTCCAATTAGGATTAACCGTAAGGAAAAGCCTAACAGTTGTTATTGTAGAGCCCCTTTTGCTCAATAGCTTTCTCAGCAATCGAACTGGACAATCATTGGTATTATCCGAGTTTGGTATTAACCATTTGCTGTCCGTGCATTTTTGGGCTCCACCTTGCCTAGTTTTAGAAAATATAGGATTATATTCCATTCTTCCTGTTAAGTTCTCTGTGTTATCAGTAGAGTCCGTCAAAATATTCCCTTATTTTTTCAAAACATAGCATAGCAAAATGGCATTTATTTTTTGAAAATATGGCATATAAAATGGCATTTATTTCAAAATAAAGCATAGAAAATGGTAAGTATTTATTTCAAAAAGTTTAAATTTTAGAAAAAAATGTTACCAGTAGGTAATATTAAAAATCCCACAACACAAATATAAAAGACAAAGTGATATGATAAAAACGATGGACACAAGGTAAATGAGTGGAACGTAAGTATCCAAGGTGCATTGAAGGGAAGGGAGAGAGCGCGGTGTTGTTGTTGATGAGTGGACGTAACGGGATACTTACCTGAGCGTTGAGGCGCACGACGAGCGGTCACCCCTGCCCCGGGTCATTGACCTTAGTACCTGGCACTCATCAAAACTTCTGCATGTTTATTTTGAAATTTGTAAGCCCTTTTGTTGTGAATTAGCCACATAATATTGATTTTTATTGAAATATCGCATTAAAATATGGCATTTATTCAAAATATAGGATTTATCACGAAAAGAGGCATTTTATAGCATTTATAGCACCAACAAATGTGGTTCATTCCACCCCTTACTACGCGAAACGACTAAATACGAAATCTGGCCCTAAAGAGGCCTACAGTAAGAAACATAGCCAAAAGGCATTTGACGGACTGCACATATATGGAATACCTAAAAAAATAGGATTACATTTTGATACGCAATAAATAGATTGTTACTTTTCTTTGTAGTCCGTCTGGATTTTCCTCATCCCAAGCCATAGCTTGAATTTCCTCTATTTTTAAAGCTTGAGCACATTTTTCCGTTTATCAGGATTTTCTTGTAAAAGCTTTCTTTTAGTGTACCGTGCATTTCTGGCTTTTTGAAATTGAATGTCAGAAAACGGATCAAATGCAACTTTAAATTCGTTGAAATATTTCTCCTGCACTAATTTCGCTGTTGTGTTCCATTTGGACTTGATGCAACTTTCCATATAATTTTCTCCATTCTTTCTTTTCATATTGAACGCCCAGTCTGCTAAAATTCTGCTTATTTCACTTACAGGAGTTGTTGAAAGAAACTCGTACTGTCTCACTAGAATACACATAATTCCCAAATAATTGCTGATTCTGATTGGTTGTTAAAAATATGAATGGAATAGTCCTATAAAAATTTTTCAAGGTCAAGATAAAATTGGCAAACTGCTTTTTTTAAATTATTAGAAAATTTATTTTCGTCAGGTTTTTCTGTAAACGATTTGCGTCATTTTGACATTTAAAATTAAAATGTCAGCTTTTTTTTTATGAAAATGAATACGTGTAAACCAGGGAATTTTTTAAAATTAAATGTAAAAAAAGCAATTCTGAGGTGTGCAGAGGAACTGTTGGATCTGCAAACTAACATGCCAGAAGAAGTTTACGAAAGATTACCTAAAAACAAAACTCCTTTAATGCCAGATTTTAAATTTCCCTCCAATTTTTAGTTCTAAAAAGTTATTAAAACAAATTCTACCAACATATTTTTTTAAAGGAATCAAAGTAATGCCAACATAAACCCTAAATTCTTTGACCTTCAAAATTTTTATAGGAAAAAAACGTACTTTATGTTCACATTATCCACCACCAATCAGTATGTTTTTTTGCCGTAATACTTACATGCAACGGAAGTTTCCTTAGAAAGACTATAGAATGCATTTTTCTTTTTAAAGTGGGCTATTTTTTATTATCTACTTTGTAGATCAATTAAAACAATTTGATCAAAATTTTTATTGTTTTAAACACATCAAATACTTCAGTACCAATAAAAATAAATAGAGATTTCAATAGAATGGATAACAAAATCCCAAAGATAAAAAAAATAGGTCAACCGAAAAAATGCTTGCACAAGAGAATATGATAATTATTCTATACCATGAATAACAGGATGATGATTAAAAAACCTTTATTATTCCAAATTGCAAACAAAAAGCACATATTTTTAACATCATAGTATTGATCAATGTACAGTTAATATTGTTGTTGCAATACCTGCATGGGAAGATGATCATTATTAACAAATTTTTGTTAAAGTCTAACAATTATTCATTTACTAGTTACCATGGTTACAGAGCTGTAATATTAACTTACAGGCCACCTTGAACTGTAAGTGAATACTACATACCTACATAAATAACCAATTACTATTAGCTTTCTTTTGTTCAATTTTAGGCTACTTGATTTATTAAGGTATAAAAATGCCGTTTTGACAGGTTGTCAATAATTCAATTTTAAGTCATTATTTCTTTATTTTAATATTTATAGGTATTGCAAATAATCATGCAATAACCGTGAACTGTAACTTTTCTGGTCTCGAATGCAATTTTGACCTGAAAAGTCTCACTTACAGTTCATGGTACGTAATATAATGTATAAAACAATCGGGACAATAAACACTTATCAGCTGGTTGAAAAATGTATGCTATTAAAAGCATATATCAAAATTTGATGAGATTCTAAATAAATGGTTTGGGCTAAAAATGGCTTCCATATTGGATGAACCAAAACATTCTAAACCATCACTTCAACGGATGTTTAAATATTTTATCTTCATCGGTGTTGTTATAGACTCTTAACCAAATTAATTTTAGCACTCTTTTTATATAAAAAAAATACATTGAACCAGAGTTTATTGATGAAGATAAAATATTGAACAATACACATTTGGTTATGGCACATAACAAAACTCGTTTGGTTAAGATGCTAATAATCAAACTTGTATCGTTAACATCTATTTCACTTTCTGAACTGTAATATTTCATGTTTTTTACTTAAAAAGTGTTATTATGACCGTTTCAGCTTGAGTAGCTTATAACAACAAATTTATGACATAAAAATAGTAAGATAGAAAATAATATAAAAAGTACACTGTTAATATCATGTTTCCCATAAAGTGTTTTACTGTAGTTTTGAAATAAAAATGTAAAATTGCATGCAACAGCTTTATAGCTGGTTGCATCACAAGTATTAAAAAATAAAATTCCAGAAGAACAATGTGCTATAATATTTATTTCTACTATAAACAGATGTCATAACTAGAAGTTACACTTAAATCATGTAGTATAATTACCAATTTTTTAACCAATATAATAAATAATTTGCGATCGAATCTTCGATCAATATAAACTAAATGTGTATTTATTATCAGTTCACATTAAAATGAGAAGTTTAAACGACACCATGATTCCCATTGTAACATGAATAATCAGTAAGCACTTGACAAGCTCACAATGCAAAATTATTGCTGTTTCAAAACAAAAGACGGAGCATTTAAAAACGTAATAAAAAGGGAAAGGGAGTAAATAAAAAAAAACAGCAAGAAGTAGACTAAAAACGACAGAAAAAATATAGAAAAATAGTTTTTAAAACTGTGGAAAATATAAAATCGAGCAATAAATTTGCATTAACTACCAATATAAACAATAATTCACAAAAACCAATTATATCACTGTGTTTATTTGACATACTAACTATTTCACTTGAGTTTTTAAATGTTGCAAGAACTCATGATAAGATAAAGCAGTTTCTATTCGATCTTCGATTAAATGTTCTATAAACACGCTTCTGCTCGGACTGTTCTCCCTAATAATCTGCAAAGTAGCCACAAAAGGTTTTTCGTCGTTCAAGTAATTAATAAAATTATTCAGTCTCTGATTATGCGGTGTATCCAAATTGGGCAAATCGTACATCTGTTCAGAAATAGAATTGTAATCTGGCACACCCAGGGCCTCGTTCAAGAAAGTTGGCGACACTCCAGGCCCTACCAACAGCACCATGTGTTCTCCCATGTCCATTAGAAATGCCCCTTTCGAATCCAGATTTCTTGCACTCAACTGGAGTCGAGGGGGCTGGGGAATTGCTTCGCCGTCCACGTTAAGAGTTGTGTTTTGGTCTTCCAAATTGTGCACTGGGTACAAATCTGGATAAATTTGTTGGATCAGCAAATATAAGGGCAGTGTTTTCATGTCACACATGGCTTTAACACGATCATCCAGCCGTGTGGAAGTGCCGCTTCGAAACGCAACATGTTTAAGTAGGGCGGATATATACAAAGGTAAGAGCTTCAGGCATCCGGGTGCTAAAAGCCCTGACGGGGGGCTGCCTAAATTCAGCGAGAGTTTGTAACTTGATAAAATATCTATGGCAACGTTAATGAATGCTTCGCGAGCATCCGATAGACTAGACTGCATGGAGCGATCGACTGCCATCTTCGACAAGAGTCCCACTATGCACTGTTGGTCAGCTGCAGCCAGCACATCCGGCAGCGTGGATGCAATTGGGACACATAAGGTGTGCACTCTTATTCTACGTTCACCCTTACTCGACGTGTATAGCAGGGCCGCTTGGAAACAAACAGTGTGCAAGTCCGAGAGGCTCTCGTCGATGGCAACCTGCATGCCGAAGCCTGCCTCTGGGTTGACGTTCGGGAGCGAAAGTAAATCCGTGGACCTAACGAAGAAATTGCCATGGAAAGTGTGGATGGACAATCCACGAGTACACCTAATTCTCATAACGGCTTCAAATCCAATTTTTCTAACAAGATACCGCTTCAGAGTTCTTTCTAAACTTTCAGCCTGAAGGGTGCGGTTTGCTTTGAAGAGTGGGAAGTGATGCATGCAGCCTCCACTGAATCTGCTGATGCCGGATATGGTAGCCAAATCGACATACTGCGAGTTGACAACGAACAAATCCACGGCTATCTGCTGCCCGCTGCATTCCAAAGCTAAGCGCTTGTAGAAATCGTTTGCTGGATTTAAATGCTGCACTTCAGCTGAAGACCGCTGGTTAGGATCTTCTCTTACTGTCAAAGCACCCGGGCCCACTGTTGGGAGCGATGCTTGGAATACCGTGATTCGTCCTCCCGTACTACCTATCATTTTATGGGCGGCTTGCAAGGCAGCACCTAAGGCAGATCCCGTATCGAAGCTATTGTTAAATCTCGTGGGCAACTGAGCTAACAAATCGGAGACTAGTTCCTTGCGTTCTTGCAAATTAACAATCAAATTATCAGGACAGGGCAGGAAAACGTCATCTATATCCAACACCGTCATTTCGTGGGGTTGACTAAGCCCCTCGGCCAGTGAATAGAAGTGCAGAGCCGAGTTGTATGCTATAAATCCAACTTGAGTTCTGGCATCACCCGGTAAGCTTGACAAATTTGAACTCAAAACGTTGCAGAATGTATGGAGGTACCCACTGTCGACAGCAGCATGCGAAACATCTAAAAGGAACAAATATACGGCAGGCTGAGGAGGCCTGAGCATGTATTCTGAGGGGGCTATATATTCAATGGTGCTGGATTTAATTTCTGGGCGCCGTGACGGATCTCCATAGGTCTTGCTGACGGGGTCAAACTGAAATTCCTCAGGCAGTTCGTTAACTCTATAGCACAGGTTACACTTCCACCGCTTCATGTCGACGAAAAAGACGAACGGGTTGATGTAGGTGCGACATGATCGGCACCGCACTATCGTCGAACACTGGATAACGGGCAGGTGGTCCAGATCTTTAAAAGGATGGATTAGTATTCCTAGAGGCAGTCGTGCTTTTTGCAGAAGAGTGTTAGTTTCTGGAATTTTGGTCATTGTGCAGCGGAATATGTCGGGGCTGCAATTGGCCGCGTCCAGGAAATCCTGCCCTAAGCTTATCCGTGGCGGCTCGACTTTCGTGTCTGGCAAAATGTTGGAATACTGAAGCAAATCGTAATTTTCCTGACCCCACAGTTTATTAAATCCGCCTTGTACCACATTTGCCTGTTGATAATTCTGACGCTGTTGATCATTTAAATTGTATGAATTCATTGGTTGTTTTTCTGGCTGCTTCTGGGTTTGATAACCGTACGGACTTTGATTTTGATATACATTTTGCACAGTTTGCTGTTGTGGTTGTGGAGAAAATTGCACATTTGGACTATTAGGATAATGCGGTGCTGTTGGATATCTGTTTGCATGAAGATTTGCCTTTAAACCTGCGTTAGAACCAGATGGTGGTGGTGCATTTGTTTGAATCAATTGAGGTGCATTAGCATAGGACCCCATGTTACTTGCTGGCACAGTCTGCGACTGTTGCACGTTGTACTGTGCTTGGTTGTGTGGCACAAATTTAGGAGCATTTTGCTGCTGCTGTTGCAAATATGGTTGGGCTTTACTCTGTGCTGGCACATATTTACCAGGCTGCTGTTGCATGCCCATGGTTGTAGTTTGTTGAGCAGGTACTGAATAATTTTGCTGTGTAGAATGTACGTTCTGCATTTGGGGCTGTGAAAATTGCACATTGGTTGGCGCTACAGAACTCTGAGTATTAAAATTATATGACGCTTGAGTAGACGGTGCCAAGCTCGCCTGACTATTATGATTAAACTGACTTTGTTGCAAATTAGGCGTCGAGCCAAAATTTGGCACAGTTTTAGGTGGTAGCGCTGATTTTGGTTGAGATATACTACCTGGTGCAGTTTCAAATTGTGGTTGGGATAAACTTGCCTGCATTTTCGGCTGATTAAGAGCTGGAAGATCAGCTGCCTGGGAGGTTTTATTAAAAAACGAACTTACATGTGCATCAAGCCCTGGGGCTCCTATCCTCAGCTGATCTTGCAACAAATTAGTTTTAGCACTCGTTTCGTTATTTGTTCGCTGACTATTCACATTTGAGCCGCCTACATACCCTGTTTGAAATTGTGTCAAATTATTGCTTTCATTCTGACTCGTATTGCTAGGTTTCGATTCTTGCCTTAGCGGTATGTTTTGGAACTGGTCAGATCTGGCCTGATTGCTAGCATTCAAGGGAACGTTTGCAAATCGACTCTGTGCAGAATGTGTGAAGCTTTGACTGTTTGCTATGTTTGGTATGGGCGAGAAATTGCGATTCTGGTGCGGCAAGTCACTACTGGCCGGCAGAGTTCGTTCCGAAGCAGGATTCAAAACTGGCGTTGAGGTGATGAAAGGTTGAACTTTGGGGCTCGACATTGGAGTTACTTGGGAAACACTTAAACTGGAGTAGTTTTGCGTAAGTTGGTTAATGTTAGCACCGTGTATGCCACTAGGAGGCAACTGTGATGGAGGGATGGCCTTCCGAGCAGGAGGCAGCTGGGAGGCTGGGATCTGCTGCAAGCGGTTGCCGGGGGAAGATGTTCTTGAAGAATGCGATGAATCCATTCCGTTAAATGAAACTGGTGATGATGTTACGTTGGGTTTACCGAATTGGGGCGGCAGACCATTAGGCAAATTTTGCTCAGTCATATTTGGTTGTGTAGTATTCATGGCTAAAACACAAAAAATATTATACTCAAGTAAAAAACACTGGCGATGATTTAGCAGCGTTTTCGATTTGTAAAAGTTCAATTTTAGAAAATTATACTTTAGAAATCATCTGGAACACTGTAACGTTCGCGAATTTGCAATTTCATGTGAATGGCATGAATGTTTTAAAGGAAAAAGTTCAGACAATCCTATTCTTAAAATTAATCATACTGTAGTTTATTCAAGCCATATAACTGCGTAATCGTTCACTAAAATTAAACCTATTATTACAATAATTCCAACAACCTTTGAACCTCTTTACAATCCACAGCCAGAAAATTAATTGGCAAATATTAATTTAAGAATGAAGGAAACGTGTTGGTACATTTTTACTTTTAGTAGATTTTTTCATTAACCAATTGATTTAAGACTTACCTATAATCTTTATAACCACAAATTTTCTAGAGCATTTACAAATAACTAGCAAAAATGCACATTTTTTGTATTAAAACCCAACAAGGGCATTTTCTTGGTTGTCATTGTCAATCTTACGTGGCGAGCGACTGTGGCGCCACTCCCGATATGTAACGTCATTGCTAACCAGTGGCGTCACATGAAAAGGGTAATGATACCGCAGCTTTTATTAAATTTATTTTTTGCTGTAGTAACCGTATACCAGTAATATATTTCGCTTATTGCATTTTTGCATACATTTTCTGCCACAATGTAATTTATTATAATTATTTTTGATTCACGTGTTGTTACAGCTTCAAAATGTATTTACGTTGCACCTAAAAGGCATTCATCTGACTCATCTCTGCCTGTAGATCACAGACACAAACAAACAATCTGTAGATACAGGCACTGCCATCATACGAGTGTGTTTTTGATACTGAGAACGATTATTTGACCTTGTACCCACCAAATTGCCCATGAACATCGCCATTTGCTCAAGGTCGCTTAACAGCTGTTAGAGTCATTTTTGAAAATTCAAAGTACCCATTGTGACAAGCACGCTTTGCTCAAGGTCAAATAGCCGCTGTCGGTGTCAAAATAGCTCTTTATCTACGACAGTGTGTAAATTGTAAAATGACTGTTCATCAAATCATGGTGTAAATGCACCATGTATTTAATCACATGTTTTCATTAGGTCACGTCGTCAGTAGCAACGTGATTAAAATGATTTACGTAGGAAGTTGAAAGAAGCTACATACATAGCGCTGGCAGTAGAACCAATTAGTTAGACTAGCGCAGAACTAAAGCCCATTGGAAGATTTGGATGCCACTACTGCGCAGAGAATTACAAAAATATTCTACTGCGCATGCAGCGGTAAGGTATATTGTTATGTAATGTGAGAGAATCGCCAAGTCAATAGGGAGTTAGGGCGAACACTGTTTATCCGTATCCGTATTACGTATACGTATGTTTGGTACGGATACGTATACGTATACGGGATCTCTAGTTGGGACACTTTTCAAACTGAACCTCACTTTCTGCCAAACACCAGTGTTCGAATCTCAAATACGCCAGGCGTAACGTTGAGTTTCTTACGTCGGTTTATCGTCAAGGTTAAACGTATCCGCACAAAGATACGTAAAGTGGGCGGAGGCAAACGTATTGCAATACGGATACGTCGTACGGATACGGATAAACAGCGTTGTCCTAACCCCTAATGTACTATTAGGCAAATACCCCAATACTCAGGGCACTTATATCAAATTTGAAAAATGCAAAACTTGCCTGTCAATATCTTAGGTTAACTAAAATGAAACGTAGTTATTACTCTCCAATGAAATGGTTAATTGCCCCGTTCTATATTTTATCAAATTGCAATAACCCTATGGGCTTGTTCCGGCAAAACACAAGACTGATATCTCAGGTTGGGTTCAAACTTGAATCTTATATTAAAAGAATTCTGTAGAATATTTAACTCAGATAGTTCAAATACTCAAAATGTCAGTACAACTGCGCTACTCGCTTCAATAACTCATAACCTCACAAATTGACTTACACCAGAAAAGGTTCGCGGGTGCATACAGCGTTTTATTTTGATAATTTGCAAGGAAACCACAGGTAAACTGAATCGAATCTCCCGCCTAGCAACATCTAACTTGGTTTTGTTTCAGGTTGTGACGTAAAAACGACGCGCTACTATCTTTTGTCCTGGCTTCCTGTAAAAACTGCAAATCCTGGCATAAATCGCATTTTCTAGTGGCGTTACGAGATTTTCTGGAATTTGGACGTATCTGGGTGCTCGGAAGCACGATGAATCTCTTCAGCAAGGCGTGTTCTCGAAGTCCACTGGCTTTCCGGACTCCAGCCACATAAAAACCTCGCCTCTGGAGCTGATGCGGGTGACGCCAACGCTCTTATTTGCTGGAAGTCGCTTTCTTGGCACCAAATCTTCTTCTAGGATGTTGTTACACCTCTTCCCGATCTGTAGGACTTGAGATCCCTGGCTTCTGATGTTGGAATGGACTGGTATCGCAGTTTAAAATTTCCAGGTTGTCGGAGCCGAACTCACGCCGATCTTGGCTTGCACAGTTTTATAAACTTTCTCGGTGAAGAAACTTTTAATAACACTTCCCCTTATGCCCGGTGACTTGTAGAATAACTTTGTACACTTTTTACGCTTTGTAAATATCTTTTACTATATAAAAACACCAAAAATCAGGAGCATCATTTGTCCACAAGTTGACATTACAGGAATTATTTTCTATTTTCTTATTTTTCACAAAAGATCATCGCGTTACTTAGTAACCGCTATCTAATATTGTTCAAAGGAAATAAGTTTTACTTACAATTTCACATCATCATCATGCCGTTCAATCCTTGGGATTATGGCAAACACTGCGCCGCAGCGTTTTTTGAATCCTTTTCCTGAGGTGGATTAATCCTCTTTTTCTGTTGTCGTTACAGCTTGTGGTGGGTCCTGGCCATGTTTGTAATTTTCTTCCAGTTCTTTCTGTCTCTACATTGTGCTTTCCAGTCTCTTATTCCCATTGCTTTTATGTCTTCTTCTATTTCTTCTCGCCATCTTTTTCTAGGTCTTCCTTTAGCTCTGGGCCACATTGGGGTCCACTGTGTTATTCGCCTGACTATTTCTGTGGGTTTTTTCCTCATAATGTGTCCTGCCCACTGTAAGCGTTGGGCTTTTATATGTCTTACAATGTTTGCTTCACCTAGTTGTTCTTCTATTTCTTTATTCGTTTTCATTCTTCTTTCTCCTTCCCTTGTTATATTTGGCCCTAGTATCGTTCTCATTATTTTTCTTTCTATTATCTTCAAGTCTTCTTCTTCTTTTTTATTCATTATTGTAGTTTCCATGGCATATGTTATTATAGGTCTTATTAAGGTCTGGTAAATTTTTATTTTAGTTTTTTTACTAAGCTTTGTACTTTTGAGTAGTGCTCTGTTTATGCCGTACGCCTGATTTGCTTTTTGAATTCTTTCTTTTACACGTTCCTTTCCTGTTTGCCCTATGGTCACTCCCAAGTAATTGAATGATGAGACTGTTTCGAAATTAAATGTTTGCACTGTCAGGTATTTTGACGTTTCTTTGTTTTTCCTCCCCAGTTCCATATATTTCGTTTTGTCTTCGTTTATTTCCATATTAAATTCTTTTGCTTCTTTGACTATCTTTTCTATTTCTCTTATTAATGCTTTTCTTGAGTTTGCGACTATTGCTACATCGTCTGCGTAGGCTATTATTTGACTTTGGTTTATGATGATATTCTTCTGATTTAGCTTTGTCTTCCTTATAATACTTTCTAACACCAAATTAAACAGAGTTGGCGAAATTGAGTCCCCCTGCTTTACCCCTTTACTTATCTCAAATTCATCCGTAGTTATTCCCTGAAATCTCACTCTTGCTTTTGTGTTTTCTAAGCTCATTTTTAGAAGGTTTATAAGTTTTTTTGGTATTTCCAGTTCTTCTAGTGCTTTCATCATTTTTTCCCTATTTATACCATCGAATGCTCTCTTAAAGTCAATAAATACTACGTAAACTTGTCTGTTGTGTTCGTGCGATTTCTGAAGTATTTGTTCTAGGGTGTGTATTGCGTCAATGGTTGATCGGCCTGGTCTAAACCCGTTCTGGTAGTCTCCCAGTATTTCTTCCGCGTAGGATTTCAGCTTATTGTTAATTAGGTTTGCCAGGATTTTATAAGTTGTATTTAGTAACGTTATTGCCCTATAATTTTTGCAATCTTTTTTGTCCCCTTTTTTGTGTATGGGCGTGATTATTCCGATGTTCCATTCCTCGGGCATCCTGTTTTGCTTCCATATTTCTTCTATCAGTTGTTGTATCTGTGTGTGTAGTTGTTTGCCTCCATGTTTTATCAATTCTGCTTCAATTGTATCCTCTCCGGTAGCTTTGCCATTGCGCAGCCTTTTTATTTCTTCTTCTATTTCAGCCTTTGTTGGGGATTCTATACCTTTATCTTCCTCTCCTATTACTGATGCGTTGTCTTCATCTTTGTCTTTATCTCTTCCTTCTTCCTTTAATAGATCTGTGTAATATTCTTTCCATATGTTCCCTATCACTTGGGATTCAATCTCGATTCTGCCGGTTTTATCTCTTATTCCTTTTACCTTTATACTTGGTTTGTAGTTTTGTGTCCTTAGTTTTTGGTAGAATTGTTTTGCTTTATGGTTTGAATTATAATTCTCTATCTCGTCTAGCTTATTGTTTATCCATTCGTTCCTTTTTCTTTTATATATTGCATTTGCTGCGTTTCTTTTTATTTCATATTCTCTTCTGTCCTGTTCTCCTTTTTTAATTATCCATTTGTTTCTTGCGCTGTTTTTTTCCTTTCTGGCTTCTTCACACTCCTGGTCGTACCACTCTTTTCCTTCGTGTCTCCTCTTTTCCTTTCCTATCGCTTCCTCGGCTGCGCTTGTTATATTTTGTTTTATTTCTTTCCACCTTGTTTCTATATCAGATGGATTAGTGTGTTGGTTTTGTGCATTTTTTATTAATGCTTCCTCGTATGTTTTCTTTGTCTCCTCTGTTCTGAGCTTTTCTATGTCCCATTTTTTCTGGTTTTTCTTAGTGCTGTATCGTCTAGTAAGTTTTAAGTTTTTTAATTTCGTTATCACAATGTAGTGGTCCGTCTCCACCTGGGCTCCTCTATATGTTCTTGTATTTGTTACATTTATGTGTTTCCTGCTGGGTGTCTCCACGTTACTTTGTGTTTTATCGGATGCTCAAATTTTGTTGACAGGAGCTTCATGTTAAAAGAAGCGGCTACTTGGCATAGTCTATGACCGTTATCGTTTGTCTTCTCGTGTATTGTCCCTCTTCCATTACCTACTACTTCGCTAAGGTACTCTTCCTTCCCTATTTGCGCATTTGCATCTCCTAACAATATTATTTCTTCGTTTTTTGGTACTTCTTCGCAAATTTTATTTAAGTTGTCATAGAAGTTATCTTTTTCCTGTTGGTCTGCGGTTTCTGTGGGTGCGTATATATTGATGATTGTTATGTTGTTTTCTTGCATTTTCAGTCTAAGTACAGCTATTCTTCCGTTCACAGGTACGAATTCTATTATGTTGTTCTCTAGATTTCTTTTTATGTAGAATCCTACTCCATTATTCCCTCGTTTTTGTTCTCCGCTATAAAGAAGCATAAAATCCCTTTTTGTTACGTCTCCTGAGCCTTTCCATCTTACTTCTTGCACTGCCGTTATGTCGATATTGTATCTGTCTATTTCTCTTCTTATTTCTTCCATTTTCCCTACCGTGAGCATCGTTTTAATATTCCATGTGGCTATGATAATTTGATCCCTTTTCTCTTTGTTTTTCCGATTTCTTTTTTTATATATTTTTTTGTCGTTTTTGATGCTTGTGTTAATTTTTGTATTTTCTTTCTCGTTTTCCTTTTTCCTAGCCTCTGTCGTTACCGTCATCCGTCCTTTATTGTTTTCTGTTACTTTTTTGGATTATTTCCTGTTTTTGTGATCTTGAGTAGTTTTTCTCTCAAGTCCACCCTTTCCGTGTTCTCTGGAGATCTTTGACTTATAGTTCTTCCTCTTTTATTACCTACCACCTTCTCTATTTGTGTTTCTTCCTCATTGTTGAAGGGTTTCATGTTTTCCATAGTACTAGCTTTTTCTTTGTTTCTTTCGTCGATCTCTCTCTCATCTCCTTCTGTGACTGGTATTTCTGTTGCTTTTAGCTGCTCTAGGGAGTATGCGTCTCCATCTACTACCAGTTTATTGTATCTCATCAGTACGTGATGTCCTCTCGACCTAATTGTTTTCACGTATTTTACTAGCTCTTTTCTTTGCTCTTGCACTTCTCTTGAGAAATCTTCTTCTATGTATATTCTGGTTCCTTTTAGTTTTTTAGTTTCTCTTAATATCTCCATTTTCTTTGACCAGTTTCGTAGTTCCATTAGAATTGGTCTGCACCTCCCCGTTCGTTGTTTTCCCAGTCTTCTTATTTCATTTACTTCTTCTTCCATTCCTGTTGGTATTTGCATATCTCGTAGGATTACTCTCACTATTTCCTTTAGTTGTAATTCGCTCTCTCCCTGGTGTTCTTCAGCACCGTGAATTATTATTTTCTTTTTCCTGAGTTCCCTTTCCATTTCTTCTATTTTTTTACCTTGTTGGAGTAATTTTTGTTTAAACTGCAGGTTATCTTCCCGTAATTGTTTGTTCTCATCTCTAACTTTGTTTAACTCTATTTGGAGTGTATCCATTTTCTTTTCCACACGCCGATCTCTTTCTTCCATTATATCCAGTTTGGAGTTGATTTTTTCTAATAGTTCCTGCATTTTGTAGTTTTCACTATTTGCTTGGGTCTCTTTCGTTTTGTTGTTCTCGTGCTTGATTTGTCGTTTTTACGTGTTTTAGTATTTAGATTATATTTACTTTTTGTATATTTGGTTAGGGTGTTGAAACTCAAATTTGCCAATTTTGGAGTACGAAGCTATTCTTTATTTACTGTAGAACGTGAACGCGTCGCCACCTTTCCGTGTGTTTATATACGGCACGATAAGGAGCCGACCCGGATCAACTCCGCGAAGGTCGTCGCCCGCTTCTTGCCGTCAACTAAATTCGAAATTTCACTTTTATTTGAGCTCGTAAATCAGCTGTATTCCTTTCAATTAGACCAGGATGTATGACCTTTTATTGCAGTTATACTTTCCTTTCTTGTGGTTTTAATTTCTTTAGTACGGCTCTGCGCGTTGTTTATATTCGGGCAGCGTCTGTTGCTTGTTTATTTATTCCCGCGCGGTGCAGCTGCAGCCAGCCGGCCGACCCGTCAAGGCCAGCTGTTGTTGGCGCTTGCTTTCTAAAATCGTATTTTGCTACTTAATACTAGTCCTACCTTATATCTGTTTATTGTAGGGTATTCTCTTTTACGTTGTTCACTTGATTACACTGACACTTTTATATTAATAGTCACTTTTTCGCCAAATTTCGCTTATTAACTCGGAGCGGCTTTCACACGTGCAACTTCTTGCCGAGCCAGCAAAGTTCCAAGTTTCACATAAAAGAATAAAATTTGATTAACGTGTTTGTGGCTTAAAACAAGATATTGTCTTTATTTCTTATACATAAAAATCGTCCCTTATTGTCACAGAAAATGTTATTTATCACTGCTCTGCGATGAATACTTAGTTTTAAATTGCACTGGCACTTGAGTTCAATTTTAACCACTTCACTAATTATTCTTCATTTCAGTTACCCTAATTCTGCATTGCTTTTTGAAAATTCTATCTTATCTGGCCCGTACGTTTATTAATAACTCTACGCTCATATTTATTATACACCTAACCAACCTTTTGCATTATTTACTTAGATTTGGTTCGGCTTCAAATATGTTCAAACCTATCATATTGCTTATTTTATATTAGCCATCTTAAATCTTTCTTTTACTCAAACTTCAAATTCAATCCTTCCGAAACATGCTTTTCTTATGCTAGCCTTTATCCCTCTAATTATGCTTCTTGCATCTAATTTCCAATGCATTTAATAACTTCAACTACTGTCTAGATTTCAATTAAATAAAATATTTCAATTCTGTGCTTTAATTGACTTTCTACAATATTTCTCTATGCTAAATTGCGAGCATCAAACCATCTCAATATATTGAACTACATTCACAACGTGTTGTCTATATTTACTTTTAATAAGTTTAGTAAAGAATAATTAAAAAGGAAATATCACGGACTTAACAATTCTTAATATTAAAATAATGCTGCAGTTATTAAAAATAATTTTCTTAAAAGAAATGTAGAAAAAGGAATGGATGTTTTTACAAGAATAATTAATAATAACATTAGTATTGAAGGAATATCTAATATTAATAATTATTTAAAATACCATTTGGGAAAGCATCATTCTTTGAACTTATTGATTTGTTAACGTCATTGTATATGTGATAGCTTATTTAGTAAAAGGAATATGGTAATGATACAGTTAAACATTTTTACATAGGAATACAATTACAATTTAACAAAATATTATTGGAGACAACTAAGAGAAAGAGTGATAGGTACTACAAATGTGAAAGAGAAAAATATAAATAAAGAAACAGGAATATGAATATGTTAGAATATTGTATTGACCATTTGAAATGTGAATTTTGTAATGACGTAATTGTTGAATTATAAATCATTTCTCAATACGTATTTACTTTTATTTATTTTGCTCAAAAATCATTAACAATTAACCTTTTTATCACCTTTATTGAATTATTAATGCTTGTCCTGTCTTATTGTATTTTTATTAATTGCCAAGATAATTAAATTGTGCCCCAAAAATACTAAGCCCTACACTTGAATTACAACAATTTGTAGTATGCCTGTAGCAACGTGGTTTATATTTTTACTTTTACCAGCCTCACGCTTGGGCGCCATTAATATGAACTGCATTCACAACGTGTTGTCTATATTTACTTTTAGTAAGTTTTTAAATTTTATTATTAATTTTTAACACATTGGGCAGTCATAAATTTGATAAGATTCTCGTTGAGATACCTTTAATATACTATGAACATGCAATTCAAGTCATTTTAAACTGTTGTTAAATTAAAAATTGCCCTACTATAATTAGAATGTCAATAATTCTTATTAGATATTAGCTTCTGAAAATCAGGGGTCGATTCTTTTATCTAGTTAACTGATTTCTGAAAAATTGATTTTCTTATTTTCCCAATATCATTCGCATAAGTCACAATTACTTATGTCAACCAAATGTCAAAACAGATTTGAAATTCAAATGGCAAATACCAAACTGTTACAATGATACACAACAATATTTAATCAGTAAGTAATTCATTCATAAATAGTTCACCTTTCTATTGTCTTTATTTTCTTTTATAGTTATGACGTTAATAAGAAATGACCCACCTTTCATTTGGTCAGCACAAACTCTCCAGATGCCAAACAAGCCGCTCCTCTCTGATGACTAATTGATTCTCTCCAGCACCTTCCTGCAAGGAATGGTCCGCGGGCAAACAAGACGTCCTAACCGTCACACATCAGCTACTCAACCCTTTTCTACAGCACGCAGCCAACAGACCAAACTTGCAGACAGCTACCTGCACTACTGCATTCACCAATCTCCAAGAATGAGCCTCTTTTACCCTGATGATCCTTCTCTGGACTGTCCTTTAGCACCAACAGTTTGACGTAATCCAATTTAATTGATCTATTCTGTCAAATTAACTTTTCTAATAAACTTAACCCATTATTATTCTCCAATGATTAACTTTTGTAGAGTTCTTCTGCTATCCATTAGTTTTTACCACATATTTGCAAGCTTCATTAGTTTATGTCTTTACCTATTCTTGTTTATATTAAATTTCCATATTATTTCACCTCGTAGATTTTACTTATTCTCTTTTTTATTATTCCAAACATTTTTATAGTAAAAGCAGGGTTATTTTCAAAATTTTTAATTACACCAAAATCTTTTGCTACATTTTTTAAGTTTGTTATTTTCAATAATAATAACAAATTTTCTTAACGATATCAAATCCCTTATAGTCGAGTCAATGAAGGTTTTAACTTCTTAATTCTCAGCAACAGCTCCGATTGTGATCATTTTTGTTTTAAAATGTGTGTTTTTAAATATTATTTAAAATCAGAAACATCCCAATTTCAGGAAATATTTTTTATATTGTTTAAACAATAAAAACTTAATTTATGGGAAAAATTTTTTTTCACAATATTTGTGAAAATATTGTTTTTATTGAAAATTTATTATCAACAATGTCTCCCGCACTCGTGGTTAACATGTATTTATATTGTTTAAGCAATAATAACAACATTTACGAAAAAAATTGATTTTTTAAATGTTTTTTCGTAATATTTACAAGAAAGTGAAGAGTTTTTATTGAAAATTTAGTATAAATAATATTTTAGACAATTTAAAATAATAATTATTTATATTGTTTAAACAATGTAACAACATTTATATAAAAAAAAAATTTCGACATATTTATAGAAAAGTGAACTGTTTCTATTCAAATCTTACGGAAAGATATATTTATTTAAATCAGAGTTAGTAATTATTTATATTTTTTAAATAACGATAACAATGAAATTTTTATGAAAAATATTTTTTTAATTTTTTCTGGCGATATTTATAAAAAAGAAAATTGTTTTTATTGCAAATTTAGTACACAAATGAATAGTATACATAATTTGTTCTTAATGTTTTTTTTATTTATTTATGTTATTTATAAAAGTGTCATTATTTAAAAATATTTACATGAAAACTTTATTAAAGAATATTATATTGTTTTTTCTATAACCATTCAAAAATGAACAACTTTCGTCACGTTTTACCCCAACCGAAAACGCCAGTTCCGGGACCAGTGATAGAATATCCCATAACGTTAACTTTCGTCTCTAGTGACGAAAGTAAGTGGTTGCAATTTCAGATATTAAATGCATTCTGCCATATCCAATTGTAATTTAATTTTACAAAAGCACAATGGAAAAACATGATTTAGCACAAAAACGTGTAAATTTACTGTGTATAACGTAATAAATGCAAAATACAGTTATAAAAATTAACACGAAATTGGCAGGACGTCTCATCAAGTAGCCTTGCTCTCGGATGGTAATGTTTTAGTGCAGTAGTAGTGAACCATGGTTATAGAAAAAGTATAGTGTTTTACTCGTCGAAAAGCATTTTCTGCAACTTGAGAGCATTATCAAACTCGGCTACGCCTCGTTTGATAAACTGTTCTCTCGTTTGCAGAAAATTCTACTTTCGTCACTCGTTAAACAATATACTATTATAATACAGTAGACGAATAAAAATCTAATCGGCGTCTAAATCCTCAGTTTCGAATTCTCGCTCCTCTTCAATTGGTGGATGATTATTGCAATCATTGCCACTACAAACAATGCATGCAGGGGAGCAATGCAAACCACTTTTTCTGCATCCACATGCTGCCCCACATCCGGTTTTGCATGAGCAAAAAATAATTTTTAAAATGTTGTCCGGTGTTGCTGGTTGCGTCATTTGCACTGGTATTAAATAATCGAGGCATTACCGACATATCTACGATTCCTTTTCTGACGCTTTAGTGCCATCAGTATTATACCCATCAAATACAACTTTAACATTAATGCCATAGTTGTTACGTAAATATTTGATGTAGTTTTGACAAATGAAAGAATTTTTTTTATTTTGGTCCCAATTCGTTCTGTGTAGTAACATACCGCCATCAATGATATAAAAAAATTTACTAACATGATTAACATTCGTTTTAGATTGTTGAAAAATATCGTATAACGATGATTTTGTAGTTTTTCTCATTCCGGCATTATCAAACAGGGAAAGAGGATAAGGGGCCAACTCGTAGTCAAAATAATGTCTAAGTTCGTCATTATTTTTTTTTTAAAACATATTCGTTGAAAGATTAAATTTGGATCGACGGCAATTTTATTATTATTCACTTTAACTTTACTGTTCATGTTTAATAAAGATTTGACGGTGTCCTTTATTGTCATTTTTATGTCTTTAAAGTTGAAGCCGTTTGTTTTATTTCTTAGTTTTACTCCAACTTCAAACGCTTTATAACAATCTATGGTATCATCACCTACAATTCCTGTAAAAATTCCCATAACTTGTTGTACATCGGGAAATGGATTGTGAATTGTAAAAAATTCTATTATGTACAGCTGTACAATCTTCATTTATTCTACTATCGCTGGCGTCAACATGTTGAAATGATGATGTAAATGACACTTCACAAAATTCTCCCATTCCTTCGACTACAGCCGTTGAAAATATCGCTGATTTGATCCATTTGAAAACTACACTTGGAGTTGTTCCACGTCTAAACGGTCCCCCATCCACCTTCATGGATTTCATTAGTGTCTGCTCTATTGTCGGATCTGTCGATATTTTTGAGAAATAAACATCTGACCTTCTGGCGCTGTGATTTTGTTTAAATTTTTCAAAATCGACCGGATCTAATTGGTCTTCTAATTGACGCATTTTTTGCAAATAAATTTCACTTGATTTTACATAAGGAAAAAGCCTTGCAGCGTGAAAAAATGGAATCATTAACTCGACAGTTCTCAAATGTAAATTCCAGTTTCCCATTCTCTCAGCAGCTATAAAATCCTTGACAAGAGATATCATACGAAAATAGGTAATCCAAAGTTTACAAGTGTTACCTCTTTCTTCAAGGAGAATCTTTTTTTTTTCAAAGAAATTCACTAATTTGATAAATATTTCACTATTTTCCATTTCAGTGTAATTAAATTTGTAAAATATCAAATTCTTGAATAATTATGTCCTGATAGTATTTGATCACAAGTTTTATGTGCATATACAGTTTAAAGTACTTCTTTTAAACCACTGCCAGCCATAATATTAAAAAAAATTATCATTGTTTAAACAATATAAATAATTATTATTTTAAATTGTCTAAAATATTATTTATACTAAATTTTCAATAAAAACTCTTCACTTTCTTGTAAATATTACGAAAAACATTTAAAAAATCAATTTTTTACGTAAATGTTGCTATTATTGTTTAAACAATATAAATACATGTTAACCACGAGTGCAGGAGACATTGTTAATAATGAATTTTCAATAAAAACAATTAATATTTTCACAAATACTGCGAAAAAAAATTTAAAAATAATTTTTCCCATAAATTCAGTTTTTATTGTTTAAACAATATAAAAAATTATTTCCTGAAATTGGGATGTTTCTGATTTTGAATAATATTAAAAAACACACATTTTAAAAAAAATTTGATCAAAATCGGAGCTGTTGCTGAAAATTAAGAAGTTTGGTCGATTTTTAGGCTTTATTGACTCCACTATTAATATACATTCCAGTTTTCAATTACTTTGATATAAACCTACTAAATTTCTATTTTATTCAATTATAAATTCTCTTTCACTTTGTAATAACATGATAACCATTTACCTTCCCTCCTTATACCTGAATAAATCCAAATTATTTTTAACCATTGTAATCCCTTAATATTTTCTAAATTTGCTTCTGACATACACATGGTTGTATATCATTACAATATATATGTTTATAACTAAAATATATAACCCCGCTGGTGGCCTACTGGTAAAAGAGACAGACTAGTAATCATAGCGATCAGCGGTCCCGGGTTCAAACCCCGGGGGAGGCACGAGTTTACGTATAAAGACGTACAATATCAGTCTTTCTCAGGACTAACCAGGAACACCTGAAGGCGAGAGTAGATCAAAACTCCCGGAACGTCGTGTGATATATACCCTAGACAGAGGAAAAAGTCCGATATAACATATCTTATGATTTCATTAGACACGTCGTCGTAGCAACGCGTTTTAATAGATATTAACGATAAATGTTTGATTATGATATTATGAGTATCTTAACGAAACGAGTTTGATTGCCAAAACGAGGCGGTGAGCCGAGTGTTGCGGCAATCAAACGAGTCTCGTTAATTGCCATAAGCAAACGTGTATTGTTTAATATTTTAGCTTCAACAATAAATTCTGGTTCAATGTATTTTTTTTATATTATAGTTCGGTAATGAAGTTCTTAACGATACTAAAATTAAGTTGGTTAAAAGTCTATAACAACACCAAAGAAGATAAAATTTTTAACCACGCAAAATTACGACCGGTTGCTAGTGATCCTAATATTATTTTATATTTTGTTTTCTAGATTCTATCATAGATAAATATTGTACGATACACATGCGTAACGCATCTCTATGGTATAAGTAAAGAGTATCTAAATTATATACTCTTTGGTATAAGTTTGTTATATTACAATAATCCACGAGAGAAAAGTTGAGTCTCTTGTCAGTCTATTTCAAATTCGAGGTTAGGAGGTTAGGTTTTGTTTGTTACTTGACACAGGCTGACGCAAAACTTGATTTTAGACCTCTAAAGTTGCCCACAATCCACTAGTGGCGTAAAAACCCACTAGTGAGATAAAATCTATGTTACTCACTACTGCATTGTTGGTAGCGCTGTCAAGCTATACCAAATTCGAGATTGGTAGGTTAAGTTTTGCGTCAGTGTGTGTCAAATAACCATATATTTTTACTTCTATATTGTTAGTAGGGTCTGGGAACGGACGAAAACAACACCGCCGACTTAGTCTCACCCTTAGCACTACGCGTTTCGTGCGCATGCCTGAGAATTCGAACTCCGCCTTTAGAAGCGAATTTTAAACTTGACCGTGAGGTTTACTTCCTCACCTCGCTGGACGACGCTTGCGCACAGCTCACCAAGTCTGTAGAAAAGTTGGTTGTCTATCTCACTTACGCTGTGACCTCTCCACTTATAGGCGATAGCAATATAGAAGTAAAAATATATGCAAATACCAAACAAAAACTAAGCTACTAACCTGGAATTTGACATTGACTGACAATACACTTCAGTACTGCCAAACGTATAACACGAATCACAGACTACTCTAATTATACATTTATTTGATCTCTCAGTACTTTCCATTTTGTCACTATGACTTTTCACGCTTGTCAATTGGTATTGATACATAATTTTTCTCTACAAAGAAGCAAATATTTTCGTATAAAGAATACCATTGAAAACCTTATGGTGCGTCAAGCATTTCTACACCCTGTATAAAACATGTGAAAAAACGAAATACACATGCCACCGGGAATACAAAAGATCGACAATAAAAGCTTCATCCCAGTATATGTGTAAAAACGAAATAAAAGTAAAACATTCATCAATAACAGAATACTATTTTAAAATGCATTACCAAGTTTTTTGGAATATATTTATATCAAAAAAACATAATCACTTATGCTGTTTAATTGCCGTCTAATTGTGAAGATTATGAAAGTATTTCTTTTGGCAACGTTGCACACATAGCTTGAAATCTCATTTGTTTTCAGAAATACAAGAAGAATCTTTAAGATGATGCTGTGTAAGATATAATTGGTTCCCAATTTCTTTATAAAATGATTCACCGCCATGTTCGAGTTTTTAATGGCAAGTTGTTCGATATACCTACATTTGAATTATCCAGGCCAATGCTCTGACATATATTTTAAAGTTATGGTCTATGGCAATGAACATCATTATCAGTTATTATCTCTGACTTTATCTTCTCGATTTCAATGAACATCATTATCAGTTATTATCTCTGACTTTATCTTCTCGATTTCTATTTTTATAGTCAGTTTATCGCGAGATATTGTTTTATTTAAAATTTTCAAAAAATATAAAATGTGGAAAATATACAATATTGCAATTAAACAACATAACTAGACATTTTTCTTTGTTTATTATTGTTATGGACAAAATCTATGCATGCCGAGTACTAGATATCTTAGACACCGACTACAACGAGTATTTGGTCATAAGGTCGAAGTCCTACTGAAATTTTGCCGACACTACAGAGTTCTAACCCCAACACGGGATTTATTTTCTACAAATTGATCGTAGTAACACCAGACCCACGGTTTTACATGTCTTCCGGTATTCTGTAGACTTTCATCTGCATTTTTTATTTTTAGAAGTATTACTAGAACCGGGGACCGAACTAGCAACGCTTGTATCAATAGTCATGAGCTGACATTAAATACATACATAATGGCACCCTTTTTAGATTTTACATAAACAATAAAATAAAAGTCCAAATCATGATTAACTTCCATAACGAATTTATCAACCATATCAGTATATTGATTTCAATAATGAAAATATTGTAAGCTTAACAATACGAGATTAGATTAAAACAACTTAAAAACTACGAAATGACTTTAACCAATGTGAAAACATTTAGTTACCGATACTTGTCATTTGATTTACGTCTAAATATTGTTGTATGTAGATTGTAACGATACGTCTAACAAAGGGGGTTTCAGCTCGTCACAGATTACGAATCACACTGTCCAAAGGCTCCACTTGGGAAATTAAAACACTTCAAACAGATTAAAATATGTTTATTTACAATTTGTTTGACTCGTGAGCGATGTGCTCCCGACCGAAGTCAGTCAAAATCTGCCGTCACAACCACTACCGTTTTTACAGGAAACCTTTCATGTAGCTGTTAAGGGCATGTACCCCAGAGAACAGTGTTCTTCCCACGCATTTTGGCACGTAAAGCAATATATTTACCGTTCGGTTTCTGCAATCTGTTTCTAGCACTCTTCCGTTCACACAGATCGGCATGTAAGTATTTCAAATAGCAGATAAGTTGCAAAACTCGCCCTTACATAAATACATTTCATTTAGACGCTAAGCTAAGATTAAATATTAATTAACTAACATCCATTCTCAATATTGTCTATTGTTTACTATATTCGATAGCTATGATCCGTAATAAGGCACTGATTAATGAACTTCTATATGAAAGAAAATGTATCTCAGCAGAAATAAAAACAAAGTGTTGTTTCTAAAGATCACTGAGGAACAACATCAATATCTAGGTACTTTCAGTCCTTGTGCTTGCAAATTGTATCTTGAGCTTATATGATTAGGGCAAACAGGCCATTTTTGAAAAAAAAATCGACTTTGTCTTTTTCTGACCGATAGAAAAATTAGATATTTGGGCAACATTTAATTTATAAAAAATAAATCACAGTATCTAAAAGCAGCAATATTATTGCATATAAATTGTTTTACTTTTTTAGCTATCCCATATGGTATGCTAAATGTGAACTATATTAAATTTCAAATAAGAATGCAGTACTCATTTTTTTACGCTGGGAATATAGGTTGTTTGATTACTCATGTTTTACAATATTGTACAATAAGCATTGTACGCCAGCGTTTTTGTCCACTATTTATCTGTTTTCTTTTAATATTTTTAGGATTCATACCATATGTGAAATTGACAGTTTAGAACAATGTTTGATTTTCAGATGGTGGTAATGATTACAATCGTACAGTGCAGACAATACAGATATTTGGGCTGTATTGTAAACAGCGTGTGAAATGTAAGCCAAGAAATTCGCAGCCGCATTGAACAAGCTCGTAATGTCTTCAATAAAATGCAAAAAATCCTAAAATGTCGAAACCTGAGGTTGAACCTACGCCTGAGGATGTTCAAGTTTTATGTTTTTCCCATTGTTCTATATGGTGTTGAGGGATGGACGCTGACTCAGTCTATGGAGAACAAAATAAGCGCATTTGAGATGTGGGTATACAGACGGATGTTGCGTATATCCTGGATGGACCGTGTCACCAATGTTGAGGTGCTGAGGCGCATGGGCGAAGAAGCCGAGCTGCTGATGGCGGTAAAAAAGAGAAAATTAACATATTTCGGTCACATGATGCGCAATAAAAAATACCGTCTCCTGCACGTCATTATCCAGGGGAAGATAGAAGGAAGGAGAGCTCCCGGCAGAAGACGGACATCCTGGCTGGAGAACCTGAGGCAGTGGTTTGGCAAGAGCACAACTTCCCTCTTCAGAGCAGCAGCCTCCAAAGTCGAAATTGCTATGATGATTGCCAATCTTCGATAGAAGTGGCACCAGAAGAAGAAGAAGAATGATTACTTTGTTTCGAGCAATCACAGCCATAGTTACGATTATTACTTATTATATGTACTGCATGCTTATTTGAAATTTAATATAATTGACTTTAGAGTGTTGCTTAAAACACATTCGCTGCTAAAGCTTCGATCTCTTTTAGGAGGTTTATATGCAAAATCTTTATGGTCGTTGCAGTTATTTGAATCCATATTTGCTGACTGAGAATCAGAGGCCCTTTCACCGAACCATCTCCACTGCTGGAGTGACTAAACCGTTTCAAATGTTAACATTGCTCTGGTTTAGAGGATTTACTGTTTAGCGACTCTTACTATACTTTTTTTGCATGAAGGTTGGCCATAGAAGTTTCCCCAATTTAGCTGTGTAAAGCTACCTTGTTGTGTTTAAACAAGGTTTACATTTGAGGTTAGAAACATTCTGGTAAAAGGTAAAAGGTAAAACGAGTTTATCGATTATACATACATACATATACATAAGCAACCATCAAACGTAATTAATTCTGATAATCAAATGGTCGGTATTGTAACAACGCAATAATAGATACTTAGAAAATTAGGTATGTATGTACCTATATTCTAAATGACACAAGTTTTTGCCAAAATGAAGTGAAAATGAAAAAATCCGCCCCGCATGATATACAGGGTGTTATGGAAATGAGTGCAAATATTTTAACCAGTGATAGAGCTCACCAAAATGAACAACTTTTCTATTTATCGTTTTTAATTTAATCGCATATTTTTTCAATCATTTATCTCCCCTAAATTTGACGAGCCACTTGGTAAGCAAATCTAAGTTAAAGGTGAACGACATATATTAAAACTGCAAAGTTCTTGCACAAAAACATGTGGTCGATAACTTACCTAACTCAATTGACAAAATACCTTGCTGACCAGATGTGAACTAAAGGTTTTATCAGTACCTATACAGTTTTTGTTCGTTTGCACATCAAAGAAATGTTCTTTGTGTTTTGAGTCGTTAAGTTAAAATATTATTCCATAGGCGGGTATGCATTTTTTGAGTAAAATTGTTTTGAATTTTAACTTAGTTTTGACGGCGCTTTCGAAAAAATGATAAATGGAGAAATTGTTCGGTTTAGCGAATTCTATTACGGGTTAAAATATTTGCACTCATTTTCATAACACCCTGTAAATCATTGCAATGGGGAAAAATCCTGTTTCTCATGCTGGCACAGTCAACTATGCGCTCAAAAAAAAAAAATACAATTTTGTGGTATAACTCGAATTTCAAAAGTTTTTTTGAACAGTTGAGTACGCCACTGCATTCTTATCAAAAAAGTGCCTCAAGAACGTAGACATTACTTTTCTCTATTTCCATAAATAAACGAGATATTGCTACAAAACGAAATATCGATTTTTTATTTATAACTCGAAACCAAAAGACCATAGCCAATTTTGATTTTGACCATTTAAGATTTTCGGGGGAAAAGAGAGAGGAGGCGGATCAATTTTTCCATATCTCCTATAGTACCACACATTCCCTATGAAAACATCGAAATTTGCCCACCCGTACACTTTCCCGTTTCTCAAAAATTAGTAAAATCAGGCTAGATTGCTGAAAAAGTTTGAAATTAGAACGTTTTGCCACTGATAGCACATGTTTAAAAAGGAATCTCATTTTATACTTTCGTTTGTGCTCATAACACTCAACTGTACAAAACTATATTAATATTTGTCCAGCAGCAGTGGATTTTTAATTGTTTAGTCAGGATTTAAAAATCTATTATTTGTGAACTGTGTAGGCTGTAATAGTTTATGTAATGTAATACATTTAGTGGGATAAGAACTCTTTCATAATAAACATGTGCTTTTATCGAGAATGTATTTTTATCTACAACTCCCACGATACAATTCTATAATGAAAAAATACTCGAAGCTGTATAACTCTGCATCCGGCGTTGTTTTAAAAATACACACTAGCAACTGTAATATAATAATGCAAATATTTTACACAAGGTAAAGAAACCGTAGATAACAGGCTGTTTGTACAATTCCATTGTGACGTCATAAATTCAAAATAAATTACTGAATCGTTAATCGGCACATATAAGCTTCCATGTAGATGTAGAAATGATAAATATATTAAATTTGTATAAATATTTACTTAGATTTAGGTACGATGAATCAGCGCCGTAAGTTACAGCGCCGGCGTCGCAAATCATAGATATAAAATTAATAGAGACTATAATAACTATAAACAAAATGATATCAATTTGAAATTTGTTTTTCGCATTTTTCTGAATATTATTACATGAAGTAAGCAATGCTTTCCATTAAACATATTTTATCTACTCCAGTGGATAAGTAACTCATTACGTTACTCAGTTGACACTATTTCCGTTAGGTAATGAAGCTCATTACACCACTCAGTTATGTAATTGGTTCATTACCTAACTGAGTGGTGTAATGGCTTCATTATCTAACTGAAATGTTGTCAAATGCATGACATAATGGCATTTGCCTACTAAAATATTTTTGAAAATGACAGATCTGACATTTTTCTTAATGCACTTTTCTCAATTTTAGGTAGTTGTAGATACAATTTTGTACAATACACGTGTGATAATGCATCATTTACATACTTGTGGGCTTACACACACGTATATTAATGATGCTCTTATCCCACTTGTACAGTAAATTACTATTTACTTTGACAGTGAGAAGGAGTACACATTTTTTTGGTGATAATTTGCTATTGTGATTTGTGATAACTACAATAAAGGACCTACTTGCATGACGTTGAAATTGTAAAAATGAAATTGTTCTGAATTATCACTATAACAAATGATTTAAATTAAAATTCGAAGAAACTGGTTGCAATTTGCAATACATGACTAGCATTGAGGACGTAGGTATTGTATTGCTTGACGTCACTAGGATTTCAAAACGAGGCAATAAGAGTAAACGTCAATGTCGGCGACGCATCTAATTTTTAACAACACGACCAAATCACTAGATAACAGCTATTACCGTTATTGGTTTGTGGTTTCAATACTTAAGGCTATGTGACAGCTATGTGTCAGCAGGTAAAAAAATGGGATGTGGTCACCACACGACTAGCTTTTACTGCTCGTAAAAATTAATTTTGCATTTTTTTTCAAAAACTATACTAAGAAAAACTTTTTTTTACAAAAACTATAAAAATTACGTAATATACATATAACAGTTCAAAAAAAAATTATTCGCATTAGTTTTGGACGTTTGAGGAATAGTAATTTGCGCTCCAAGTAGAGCTAAGTGTTTAGGAACCAAACATAAATTTTAATCCTTTTAATTTAATTAGGCGAATATTTCACAAACACATATCGCATACGGAAAATGCTTAACAAAGCGTCAGCAGTAATGTAATCAGTGCTCGAATGACCGGTGAATAGCCTGCAATTCTGCACTCTGCAAGTTTGTTTGTTATGAAATTGAATACGCAAGTGCATATGCGAGCTGAAACTAGGGCAAATATTAAACTTTGTAAGCTAAGTCAGTATTTTTATATGTATAAATAGAAAAATATTCTAGTCAATAAACATACAGTTTGAAGTCTTGTTTCACTGTGTCACGCTGACCAACGGCCCCAGGTCTTTTTTGGTACATCATCTCGTGTGAGACCGCACGAGACCGTTGGTTTGCACTCCTTTTTAATTCCTGCACCCCTAAGATATTCCTGCAACTGTCCAAATTAAATTCATACAGTCCATTACAAGCTCCACCCCTGAACATTTTGGTCCTTCGAGCCATTAAAACGTTCCTGCCCCTAGTATTTGATATTTCGAGCCTTTCAACGTTCCTGCCCCTAGCATTTGGTCTAGTGATCCCTTAAAACGTACCAGCCCTCATCGAACAAGACCGTTACGATGGCGCAGCGACGGGAGATTTTCACAACCCAAGAAGATTTAGCAGAATCCATTCGCAGGCAGATTATCAACGTGAGGAAGGATGGCCCATCAAGAAAAAATGCAGCATATATCACCGCTCGCAGATCCACCCTAAAACAACTTTGGGAAGAATTTGAGGCCAACCATTCAGACCTGGCGAAGGAAGTCGAGGAAGAACACCCTTATTTTAAACACAATTTTTTTCAGCAAACCAAAGACGTTTACAATGAAGGGGTTGCCCTGCTCGACAAGTGCGAAGAAAATCTAGCCACACTAGGTGAAAGTTCACAGCAGCCAGCTGGACCAAAAGAAGATACGACCGCACGTGCTGACAAGGAGGGACAGTTTCGAATAAGAAGGCTACAGATCAAGGTGAATTCACTCCAAAGCGACATTCAGGAAGTCTGGAATAGGTTGAATGAGGAATGCAGTAAAAGGTATTGTGAATACAACATTAAGAATTTTAAGGATGATTGGGATGACATCAGAGCTCTAAACGAGGAGATACTATCCCACGGTAGCTACGACGACAAGGAGTTCCGTGAGACCAAGAAGATGGTCAACGAAATAATTGTAGTCCTGTACCAACACATCCAGGATGGAGAGGTTCAAAGTGTCAAGGAACACAGCCATGCGAATATAGTGTTGCCTACTCTTAAAATTCCATTTTTTGAAGGGACCTACGAAGCATGGCCTAGCTTTCATGATATTTTCCGAAGAATTGTTCATGAAAATTCACGACTAAGTAAGGCGGAAAAAATGCATTACTTAAAGTCACAGTTACGAGGGGAAGCCAGCAAGTTAGTGCAACACCTGGAGGCAACTGAAGCCAATTACGAGTCTGCATGGTTCATTATAAGGAACAGATACGACAACACCAGGCTGCTACTTGCGAAGTATTTGGATGACATATTCAACCAGGCAACCCTGTCGAACGAATCTGCACAAGGGATCAAGAAACTCCATGACACGACTGCAGAATGCCTAAGAGCAATTGAGAACTTAGGAATTGAAACGGCCACATGGGGGCCTATCATGTGTCATATAGTGACACGGAAGTTGGACAAGGAAACCAACAGACTGTATGAGCAGTCACTAACGGCACCAAGAGAAGTGCAAAAATTCGAGCAGCTACTGAATTTCTTAGAAACAAGATTTCAGTCGCTGGAAGCTGTACAAAGACGGAACAAACTCGAACCCAGAAAACAAGGAATTGGGAAACCATGGGAAAGTCACCAGGATCGGTGGGCAGTGAAGACGTACCACATATCGTGCTTCCACTGCGGAGGATCACACAGCATTAAATCCTGCCCAAAATTCAGCAATCTAAATATATCCGAACGTTGGGACTTCATAAAGAGTAAAAAATTATGTTCAAACTGCTTCAAGCCTACAGGAAAATATAACTCCAGACACTTTTGCCCAGGGAAATGCAAGGTATGTAATAAAAGACATCATTGGCTTTTGCACGAAGATTTTAGCAAACAACAGCCTCCCAAGACCACAACGGCAATTTCCAGTGCGACAGCAACCAATAAGAACGAAAACATTGTTGCAAGCCTAGTAGGAAGACAGCATCGCAACGTTTTGCTTGCAACTGCCCTAATTAAGGTCCAGTCATCCTCAGGGAGTTTGGAGTATCTCAGAGCCCTGATAGACTCCGGATCACAGGCATCATTCATCACAGGAGATGCAGCTCAAACGCTGGGTCTACCAGAAGAAAAGGTGAGAGTGCACATTTCTGGATTAGGCAAGAAAGGAGCAGGTACAGCCCGAGGACGATTAACTGTAAACCTACGTCCACGATTTCCAAGCAACTACACAACCATATGTGAGATGCTGATACTGCCACAGCTAACCAAGTCACTTCCAGAAAAACCAGTCGAAAACTATCAACTTCAGGACTGTAAGAATATGGTGTTGGCTGATCCACTATTTCAGAAACCTGGACCAATAGACGTTATCCTAGGAGCAGACATCTACAAGGAAATCATTTTGGAAGGAGTACGAAAATTCAACGGAGGCCTGTTAGCGCAAAACACGGAACTTGGATGGATCATCACGGGGAATGCAACAGCACCATCAGAAGAAAGGAAAATTCTTAGCATGGTCGCATGTGCTGCAGAAGATGAGCAACTCACAAAATTTTGGGAGATTGAAGAAGTTGTACCAGAAAAGATGATGTCCAACGAAGACAAGGAATGCGAAGAATTCTACAACTGCAACCACCAGAGAAATGCTGATGGTACATATACAGTGAAAATTCCGTTCAAGGAACCAATAGAAAAGCTTGGGGATTCAAGAAAAAAGGCAATTGCACGGTTCATTCAACTGGAGAAACGGTTAGAAGAAGATAAAGTTCTAGGTAAAGAATACAAAACCTTTATGAAGGAATACTTAGAACTAGGACATATGAAACGCGTTCAACCAGGAGCCAATCTACGAAAAACCTACTTCATCCCTCATCAAGCAATAGTAAAGGAAGACAGCATTCAAGTAAGTTTATTGACAGCCAAGTCAAAGGTTGCACCTATAAAAAATGAAGAAAACGTTGCCACGGCTGGAGTTATGTGCTGCATCGTTAGCAGCAAAAATGTTGAAGGAAGCTATTAGTGCACTGGACATCCCCAGCATCTCCATCTTCGCGTGGTCAGATTCCATGATAACCTTATCCTGGATAAGAGCAGGTCCGGAGAAATGGAAAACATTTGTTGCAAACAGGGTAACAGAAATATTGGAAGTAACCCCCAGCGAAAATTGGCATCATGTGCGCTCAGAGGACAATCCAGCAGACGCTGTATCCCGACACTCCTGTCAAACTACAGCATTATCTATTGTGGTGGAACGGGCCGCAATGGTTACGAACTAATCCTTTGCCACTGACGGAAACAACTATTCCCATAACAGCTACAGAAGAGGAAAAGATTCACCAAGTTCAAGCGTTTATCGCATCAAAAGAAGAATTGGACATCTTGTCCAAATATTCGTCACTGCAGAAGTTACTGCGGGTCACTGCATACTGTAACAGGTTTGCTCAAAAATGCAGAAGACAACAGTTTCCGACCGAATACCCTACGGCAGCAGAACTCAACAATTGCCTCATTCAAATCATCCGTATAGTGCAAGCACGCAGCTGGGCAACAGAGATTCAAACCTTGAAGAAAAACATCTCGGTTTACACAAAAAGTTCCTTGGCACCATTACGACCATTCATCGATGATGAAGGAACTCTTAGAGTGGGAGGACGACTTCAAAATTCAATGTTGCCATATAATGAGAAACATCCTATTCTCATTCCCCATAATAGTCATCTAGCCCACCTAATAGTGAGAGACGTCTATCAGAAACTGCTACATGGCGGAAGTCAAGCTACAGCAGCATGCATCCGTAGAAAATTCTAGATCATCAATGTGAAGAAAATAATAAGCAAAGAAATTCACACCTGTATGAAATGTTTTGCATTCAGAAGACAACCGTTGCAGCAACTCATGGGCAATTTACCTGAGCCTAGAGTAACGCCGTCCCGGCCATTTTCTCACACTGGCCTGGATTATGCAGGGCCAATACAAATCAGAACCGCAAAAGGAAGAGGGAATAAGTCATACAAAGGATATATTGTCATCTTTGTATGTTTGGCTACCAAAGCAGTTCATTTGGAGGCTGTCAGTGATTTAACAACAAACGCCTTTTTGGCAGCCTTCAGAAGATTTACATCCAGAAGAGGAACATGCCTTCATATCTATAGCGATAACGGCACCACATTTGTAGGAGCAAATAGAGTTCTGCAGAAGGACTTCAAGAAAACTCTAGGAGACTTTAGCGTTCAAGAAAAACTTACTCAAGAAGGAATCCAGTGGCACTTTATTCCACCGGCAACTCCCCACTTCGGAGGAATCTGGGAAGCAGCGGTGAAGTCAACAAAGTATCACATGAAAAGGATTGTAGGGAACAGTACCCTCACGTTTGAAGAACTATCAACCCTCCTGTACCAAATAGAGGCATGTCTCAATTCGAGACCACTTTGTCCATTAACCACAGATCCCAACGATGTGGTAGCGTTGACCCCTGGTCATTTTCTAATTGGAAGGGAACTTATAACACCAAATGAACCACCATTAGAAGTACATTCAGAAACACTGACAAGATGGAAACTACTTCAAAAGTTGAAAAACGACTTTTGGAAAATATGGTCTAAGGAATACCTATCTGGGTTACAACGCAGAACGAAATGGACTTCGAAGGAAGAGAATTTGCAAGTAGGGGATTTGGTGTTACAAAAGGATGAAAACAGTCCTCCCAATCGATGGCCTTTAGCAAGAGTGACAGAAGTGCATCCAGGTACAGATGGCATTGTCAGAGTTGCAACCGTTAAGACAAAGGGAGACACAATTCTCAAGCGTCCTATTACCAAGCTCGTTCCGTTACCAAGACAGGAGGAAGAGGAAGGAAGTAGAAAGCAAAGCAGGGGTAGTGGAGTGTCAACAGCAACAAAAACTATAACACTCTTACTTACGTCATGCACCATAATTTCGGCAACCAAGGGATCGTAAACAGTAAAGTATCCCTCACCTGGCCTATTCATTGAAGAACTTGGCCACGCAAAACTCTCGAGGGGAAACTTCAGGATCGAAGTAGCAGTGAACATCTCCAGCATCCAAGTAGAGGAAGAAGATATAAACAAGACAATCCAACAAATGAATACCTTATGCGACAAGGCACTGGTATTATCTGCAGAATCCCATTGCAAAGAATTAAATCATCACCTGAGAGAGCAGCAAAGACAGATCATCTGGAATATGAGAAGCATTTATAGTCAAGATGTCAGAACCAAGCGAGGATTATTAGGGCAGCTACTAACCTCAGTGTTTGGAGTCAACGATGAAGTCTACCATGACATCGAATCATTGGAGAAAAATCAACTAGAATTAATACATTCATCTAATCGTCAGACGAAGATCATGTTGTCAACTGCAGCAACTCTAAATGAGACTGAAGCCAGAATATCCCAGAAGTTGGATAATTTTCGAAGAAAACTCAATGAAGGGTTGCTAGCAATCAATGAGATGGAACCTTGGTACAAGAAGACGGACGACAACAAGCTAAACATACATGTGTTGACATCATATCAGATGGCCACCAACTACTTACAAGAGATGGGTGAGAAGTACAAACAACTTCTAAATGTAAAATTTAAAACTGCAGACATCATGCAATTTATTCCATCGTCACAATTTGACAGAATAATGACTAATGCAATGGTCAATCTTCCAGCAAACCTAGAGATTCTTACTACGCCAACGCACAAGATGGAAGTTAGCTTCAACAATGAATCAATCGAGATCTTCAGTTATTTTCACATAACTGAGAAGCGGGAATACAACTTGATAAAACCAACTCCTATTCCAGTAAAGAAAGGAAATGGAACCTACGCATCACTGAACTTGCCAATGGAGTTCTTAGCTATCAACTACAACGAACAAACCTATTTTGAAATCCAAGAGGACAAGTTAAAGGAAATCGAGCCAATAGGAAAACATCTTTACCTATGTAGGCCATCCGCCGTTCGAAGTATTGAAGACAATCCTAATTGCATCATTGACGAAATCTATCAACGATTAAACAAGATCAAATGTTTGGTCCATCAGTTTACAGTTAAGACCCTGGTATGGAAGAAACTGTACGCAGCGAATACATGGTTGTTTATTCCCAATCAACCCACAACAGCAGCAGTACAATGCAGCGGGAATCGAGAAGATGTGAAGATTCAAGATGTTGGCATAATCCAGGTATCCCCAGCTTGTACTATACCGGGTGTCCATTCTCAAAGTCGAACATAGGCAATTAACATTAGTGCAGTAACACGTTCGTTATTGAAATAATTCATTTTTCTGTAGATAATTTTAACAGACGTTGACAGAAAATACCTGATTTACGTCAAATAACTACCAATTTTTTTGACAAATGCTATCGAACTTGAAAAGCAAGGCATGGCATATTTAAAAATTCCCAAGTTTTAAATTAGTATTTTAAAATAAAAATGGCATCTTGAATATTATTATTGGTATCATTTGATGCGTAATAATTTTATCTTTTCATTGATACCATTACTTTCCCTGTAAGTTGAATTGGCGAGCAGGAATCGGCAAAAACGTTCAATACAATGTTAATCGCCTATGTTCGACTTTGAGAACGGACACCCGGTATACACCAAACGGACTACCTTGCATACTCAGCTATTCACTACTATTCCTGTCGTAGCTGGGTTCAACAAACCAATGCAAGTAATTATTAACACTACTTTGCAGAATACGAGCACCCACCCTCAACTGCAAATGGAGGAACCTGTGTTGCTACCGTCCGATCATTTTCAACGCCTACAAGAAGAAGAGGACGAGTTGCAGCTACATCAGGAATATCGATTGTGGCACCATCAACATACCATCATGGTGAACACTGGTACTACAATCGGTATCTTGGTATCAGTTTGTATCATCTGGACATTATGGAAGTACTGGAGAAAGAATAGGAAACCGCAGCCACGCCCAAATTCAGACCCGTCAGAGAGCTTCAGGTTACAACCACTGCCACTTGACGAAGAAGATGGAGAGACAGCCTCAGCTACACCATCCCGACCCTTTGTCGCTCGGCAGAATGTTTAGGAACCAAACATAAATTTTAATCCTTTTAATTTAATTAGGCGAATATTTCACAAACACATATCGCATACGGAAAATGCTTAACAAAGCGTCAGCAGTAATGTAATCAGTGCTCGAATGACCGGTGAATAGCCTGCAATTCTGCACTCTGCAAGTTTGTTTGTTATGAAATTGAATACGCAAGTGCATATGCGAGCTGAAACTAGGGCAAATATTAAACTTTGTAAGCTAAGTCAGTATTTTTATATGTATAAATAGAAAAATATTCTAGTCAATAAACATACAGTTTGAAGTCTTGTTTCACTGTGTCACGCTGACCAACGGCCCCAGGTCTTTTTTGGTACATCATCTCGTGTGAGACCGCACGAGACCGTTGGTTTGCACCCCTTTTTAATTCCTGCACCCCTAAGATATTCCTGCAACTGTCCAAATTAAATTCATACAGTCCATTACAAGCTCCACCCCTGAACACTAACTGCCGGTCTTATAAAGGCCACTAATCTGACGTTAACTTTAATTCGCTGTTAAAATAAACAAAAGCGCATCAAAATTTGTTTACTAATGAATAAAATGTCGTAAGCACTGACGTTTTGATGCGATTTTGTCTATTTTAACAGCGAATTAAAGTTAACGTCAGATTAGTGGCCTTTATAAGACCGGCAGTAAGTGAATTTTTCTGTCTGAGGTCGTTGTTTGTGGACCGAAGCGGAGCTGAGGTCCATAATACGACCGAAGACAGAAAAGAAACTTACCTACGCGTTGCTCATTACGTTTTTCTCACTACCAAGAAGTTAATTCTTATTTAACTATTAATATTTATAAACGGGGTTGCGCGCGCTATTGGCGGTCTATCCTATTCAATTTACCACCATTTTTAGGCCTATTTCGTTGGGCCACTCCGTTCTATTACACACCCCGTCCCTGCCCCCTGCCCCTGCCGTCCACCTGATCAAAGAGGGCCCACGGGGCTCCGCCCCTCTCCAAGGGGGCCCCCGGGGTTTCGCCCCTTTCCAAGAGGGCCCTCGGGTTTCTGCCCCTCTTCAAGGGGGCCCTCGGGGATCTGTCTTTCTCTAAGGGGGACCTCGGGGTTCCGCCCCTCTCCAAGGGGGCCCTCGGCACTTTGCCCCTTTCAAGGGGGCCCTCGGAGATCTGTCTTTCTTGAAGGGAGACCTCGGGGCTCCGCCCCTCTCCAAGGGGGCCCTCGGGACTTCGCCCCTCTCCAAGGGAGCTCTCGGGATCTGTCTCTCCAAGGGGGACCTCGGGGTTCCGCTCCTCTCGAAGGGGGCCCTCGAGGATCCGCCCCTTTCCAAGGGGGCCTCGGGTCTTGTCGCCTCTCCAAGGGGGCCCTCGGGGATCTGTCTTTCTCCAAGGGGGACCTCGGGGCTCCGCCCCTCTCCAAGGGGGCCCCCGGGGTTTCGCCCCTCTCCAAGGGGGCCCTCGGGGATCTGTCTTTCTCCAAGGGGGACCTCGGAGTTCTGCCCCTCTCCAAGGGGGCCCTCGAGGATCCGCCCCTTTCCAAGGGGGCCTCGGGTCTTCTTTCTTCTCCAAGGGGGCCTTCGGGAATCTGCCCCTCTCCCAGGGGGCTTTAGGGGCTCCGCCCCTTTTTAAGGGGGCCCTTGGGGCTCCGCCCCTTCCCAAGAGAGTTCTCGGAGTTCCGCCCCTCTCCAAGGGGGCCCCCGGGGCTTCCCTCTTTCTTAAGAAAACGAATGATGGTGATATTTTGAAACAACCAACATTTTTACTAAAGAAGAGTTGGAAAGGTTTCTCATTTCTTAATACTAGTAAATATGTGTATAAACGTCCATCTGCGGAAAGTGACCTTCTACGGAAAATAGTTTTTTCTGTCCTTAGATACGGTTTGTTTGTATTGATTTTATCTGTTGCTAAGGTAGCTGTATATTAGACTTTCCATTATTTTCCATTTTTTAACAATGTAATATCACTTTACCCATTTGGTAGTGAGAAAATATTTGTAAAATAACTATTTTTCAATTTTTTCGAAAACTATTTTCCGCCAATAGTAGTACTAGAACTGACCCAATATTGACAAAATTTTGTTGAGCAAAGTCAAACATTCCATTACATCAGCCGTTGCTAGGTACCTAATTTACAATAAAACTGTACAGGAATAGTATTTTCGGCCTAGGCAGGGAATATTCGACTACTATTTCCTATTTTTTTTAATTACTCGTATCGATCGGCGGAAAAATATTATGTGTATCTTGGACAAAAAGCAACATTCTCAGACTCCTGTGTTGTTGGGCTCGGCATTCGCCGCCCAACAATATTCACAGTCGTCCGGGAATGTTACGCTTTTCGTGCTAGATACACAATGTACTATTCTTACTAAATAGTATATTGTAAACCTAGGCGGTATAGTGATTATTTTCCAGGCTGAAAGAAGAAATGGATAGGCGAGCTTTAGCGAGCCCGGACGCATTTTGGCACAATGCACCACGTTTTGGTCAATGGAAGATATTCTAGCTCTCTGATTGGTTGTGACCGAACGGCGGTGCATTTTGACAATCCAAACTGAAACGTGGTACATTTTGCCGAGCTCTTCGCCGCGTCAAATGCCCATGCGATGCTGTCAAGTAAAACTGCTGTCGTACATCTGTATGGGTGGTGCATGATCTGTTAATTTCTGTGTAGTGTTCCCTACTAGTTTTTCCTCATTATAATGCAACAAACTTTGCCGTATAATGGGCCTGAGACAGTTAAATATTCTATTAAAGTGATACAACATGAAAACTCTTTACGCTGAAGTGAAAACCATTAAATAATGTGATAAGTCGATAACAGGATTTTCAAAGCTAACTTCAACAAATGATATTCTTTTTTTATATAAATAAAGCTACTGCTAATGATCGATATAACATGGCAGTACTAGCGCTAAGCGAAAAAGCTAACTACAAAGAATTTTATGCACCCATAACAAAAAACTCGAATAACAATAATACGAATATAGTGACTTGCATAAAGAAGGTGTAGTTAATATATCTCAACGCTCAACCAATGATGATGACAACTTTACTGTAGATCAAAATGTACTTTTCTTAAACTAATTGCAATGTTTACAACGAAACATCAAAATTTTGGGTCAAATCAGTTAATTACCAACAGATGCCTAAAACGTTCGGAAACGATAGAGCAAATATTAAGATTGGATACCTATTTAAGTACCTTTGGAACCAGTATCACATTAAGATAAAGATCCGGAGTACCAATACTTGTCTACTGCCCAATCTACAGCAATAGCTAGAAGAAAAACTGGTGTTACGAGGGGTAGCAGAAGGTTACCATACGGACGTCAACCATGCAGCGACGAGTCACGTAATACTACCAAAATAAAGCGACAATTGGCTTACGAAGATATATGCAGAAAACCAATGCTAAATTGCATGGAGCAGGTCATTAATATTTTATTAAACATATGCCTATGTTATAGCATCTACCTAAGGGAATAATATTTGGTTTTAGGATATATTTTTTAGTATATTGCCACGCATTCAACTTGGATATGCAATTGCAATGTTATACCATAAAACATATAAAAAAGTGGAATTTTCTAATAGGTACCTATTTTGTCACGAACGGTTGTTTATTTAGTGCGTATTCAAATACAGCATAATGTACTTTTATAAAGTCGGTTAATATTTGAATGGTTACACTTTATATTGTAAAGCTAACTAATCCCATTTGCCGGGGCAGAATGTACCACGTTTAAGTTTGGATTGTCATAATGCACCGCCGTTCGGTCACAACCAATCAGAGAGCTAGAATATCTTCCATTGACGAAAACGTGGTGCATTGTGCCAAAATGCAGCCCGGACACTTCTTGAAGCCTGGATAATCACTTTACCGCCCATGGTTTACACATTATTTTTCATCCCACAACACCATCCTGCAATAATTTTTTCAACATAGCTCTCATCCAGGTTACTATTTTGAAATTGACAGAGGTGTCAACAATAATAAAACAATTTGCAAATGTTTGCAAATCGAATAGAGTTTGTAACTGCAGCGCATCTACCCGTAGTTAGACATAACCTTCTACAGAAATCTATCTGATGAAAGTAACCAATACATTGCTGAAATTAAGTTTTATTGAGCAAATATTTTTATAAAAGGGGAATAGCTATTATTTAAAGCAAAAAAACTCACACTTTCTCGTCTCTATGGAGATGGTAAAATTCGATTTTCTAATAATGTAGGATGAAAAAACTTTTTTGATAGAAGTTATAGACAATTACGTAATATATAATTGGGTTTTATAAAAACAATATTCCCATTATTAATTTTTAAACATTTTTCTTCTAAAAATCAAATTTTGCGATTATTTCAAAACTGCACCTTTTACAAAAAAACTTTTTAATCAAAAGTTTTAGATCCGGATTATCAAACAAGCGGCCTGCAGGCCGCGTGCGGCCCTTTGCAAGCACGAAATAACAGAAAGTAAAATTGTCATAAATCAAGGTTCACGTTGAATTTCAGTCGACCAATCAGGGATTTCAAGTATGGTCGTAATTTGTGTATATTTCTTTTTAGACGACCACTTATGAAAGTAACATTATCGCGACAGCAGCCTACTACAGAAAGTTGACAATTTCATACACTAGCACGATATTATATCGTGCTAGTCATATCGTAACGGCAGAAAGTTATTCACATCACGGCCTGCTTAATTGTGTCACAAACGTCACTTTGACGTTTGTCACACAATTCAGCAGACCGTGATTCAAATAATTCAGACGCTTTTGCTTTATTCGTTGTTCTGCTTCCAACAAGCTCTAATTTTTTATAATTGTACCAATAATAGTATAACGATCAATTTTGCAAACGAAATAAAAACAATTCTTAAAAATTAAATTTACTTTGAGTGGTCGTCTAAAAAATAGTGTTCATAACTCGCCCGAAAGTGCAAATATCTGTGCTCGTGTTTTAGATCCACTCGGGCTTCGCTTCGCTACGCCCTCGGTTGTCTAATCAACACTCGCACGATATTTGCTACTTTCGACGCTTGTCATGAAAATAACTATTCCTTATTGCATAGAACCGTAAGAAACATAAAATTGTCGATACGCTCTGTGTTTTATACCCAGGTACATTGTGCTCATAAAAATGGAATACACTTTCACTGTTGTACGTATTTGAAAAATCGTATTATTCGCATTACTAAATAAATTTTTTATACGATATTTTTATTTAACTATTTTCTTGTAATTTAATACAACCAACCATTTCACTTTATCCATGTTTCAAACCAACCGGTATTACAAACAAACAAACAAAACTAAAATATTACAAAAATCGGTTGCAATACTTGTATTCCATTTTTATGAGCACAAGTGTACATAAAAGTTACTACAACGCCTACTGTACATCGATTTTGAGAGCTTGATTGGCAGATCACCTTTACCTTATAGTATATTACGCTAAGAACTCGAGAAGTGTCTTAGAGCAGATCGAGAAAAAGTCAGAAATATACACGATACCCGCCGAGTTTTCTATTTTTTGCGCTATCAATTTCTAAAAATAAAAATACCTCTGCATAGGTACTACTATGATTTGCCTAAATAAAGTGAATGGATGTTGTTTCTATACAAATACAAATACAAACAATTTTCCATAACAGTCCTGGTACCGTTATATACATAACGAGCCTGTAATTTTGTTGTCATACCAACGAACGAGGATACGGTAAGCTGACTTTTTCGTCACAGAGAAAGAGTCTGATCTTAGGTAAAAATAGGTTGGTAGAGCAAACAAGTTTTTGTTGAGTTGTTTAGGTCTAACGTCTAAGCATGCGCAGTATCAGGTACCTTAGATATTGACTGCTGTGGTCATATGGCCAAAGTCCTACTAGAATTTTTCCGAAACTGAGGAGTTCCAACCTTAGCAAAGCAGCTTTTACATGCATTCGTAGTAACATGGAATCCATGACTTTATATCACTTCGAATGATGACGTATTGTAGAGATTTTCAACACATACTGTGTTGATCTAGTGACTTTAGTTTTTATTAAGGCAGTTGAATAAACCCTTGGTTTGCAAAGTACCGCAATGGCGGCCATGTTGTTTCAGAATTAGCATCGCTCACCGTTCAATGGAATATGGAAATCCATTAAATACAATTTTTTGCAACTCTTTCCGTTATGTTTGCGGAAACAACTAGAAACAATCTGGTCTGATACACTCACACAACTTCCTTTTACAGTGATCTTATAATTAGCCAAAAATTTGATTTTAAATTTTTAAGCATTCGTCAAAAATTTTCAAAAATTACAAATTCTACAAAACCGGTACAAAATGGAGCGTTAGTTGAAGAGACAATTTTTTCTAGAATTTTAAAATGTAATAATATACCAGGTCTATTTAAAATAGGAGTTGATAAAAAAAATAGAAATACAAAACAAAAGAAACCCATTTTAGAAGTATTCAACTGGAAAATCACATGAATACACATTAAAAATGTAATAAATATGTGAAGTTTGCAAAAAAATGGCTGGAGCCGTTTTTAAAAATATCGAAAAAAACTGAAAAATCACAAGCGAAAACACATCCTTCCGGTTATGAGATTTTTTTCAAAAGCTTGCTGTCGCATCTACATAGTACACAAAACTTATATATGAAGTTTAACGCCATACCTCTCTTCGTTTCTGACATATTCTGTTCAGAGACAGACAGACAGACAGACACACAAACAGACTGACATACAGACACACACTCAGACAGACCAATGGGAAAAATGGTTTTTTGGGTTCAGGGGACTCTAAAACGTGAAGATCTGTTGAAAACTCAATTTCGAATTTTTGGGGTGAATCCAATACTTCCTTTATTGTGAAAGGAAGTAAAAACACAGCAGCGAACCATTCTTTTAGGTGGGGATTTAATAATTTACTTAGTATTTAATACTCAACGTAACCACAACTTCTAACAATGAAACACAATTATTAAACTTGTCAAAATGGCATTACTTATATGCTGACAGACATAATTCACTGAACAATGCCATTTCTGAAACAATATAACCTTTGTAGTAAATTACAAGGGTTTCTTCGAGTGCATTGGTTTTCATCAGCATTCTTTAATTTCTAAAAATCTCACTGGGACCGAGGATCGAATTCGCACCCTGATCAGTAGTTAGGATGCTTAACCACTCAGCTACCGAGCCGAAGGCGAGGGAATTTGAAAGAGTTAGTGTGTCGAGGGGACTTGTCTAAAAACAACAAATCTTAAGCAAAACATTTTCCGAGCAAATGAGCCCGAAATACATTTTGTGGACTATTTCCCAAATATCGGTTTATTTTAACATTTATACTGATGCACAATAACAGTTTAAATGACGTTTTTGAAATACCACTTTGATTAAAACAACATATTTGGTGGTTGCCACGAATACAAGTGGTAAAAAACTGATATTATCCCAAGGGAAAATTTTGATTTTTTGCTACTATAAAAACACGTGATTGGTTGAATTTTTGAGAATCATGGCATATGATTGGATAATAAGAGATGCGGGAAAAACTCTATGACAATGTGTAAAATTGACCTTTAGTTGGCAGTTTTAAGTTTTTAAAATAACTGTTTAAAACAAGATTTCATTAGTCACGTAGTCAGTAGCAACGTTTTTAAAATGTTTAACCACGCAAAATTACGACCGGTTGCTAGGGTGACATTTTTATTTTTTTTAATTTCTACTTTACGTTTAAAGTAATTTTTTATATTAACTGTGTTTCTAGATTCTGTCATAGATAAAATATTGTACAATACATATGCGTAAAGCATTTTTTAATCATTCACGGGGCTTAAAACTTTCTACGTTCGCGTTTTAATTCTGCCTCGCTCGTGATATTCTTTTTGCCACTGAATTTTAGGTTAAAAATAAAAAAATTGCTTAAAACACACAAATCAGTATCATATAAAATAAAATCTGTAAAGTAATTTCGTCACAAAGATATAGGGAATTTAGCATGCAAATAGAGCAGTTGGAAATTATTATATCTACCTTAACGCCTAAATAAAAGACAATAAGGTTTTAACGAAATTCAAATACACAAACAAAGCCGAAGCACATACAGCACTGACATATAAAGTATGGTCAAAAATTATTTTCATCTAGTATGGCCATATATTTATACTGCTATATTGCTAGCGGCTATGAGTGGGGAGGTTACAAGGTAAGTAAGACAGACAGCCAACTCTTCGATGTATTTGATGAGCTGTGCGCAAGCGCGTCGTTCGGGGGTCAAGTTTAAAATTCGCTTCTAAAGGCGGAGTTCGATTTCTCAGGCATGCGCACGAGACTCAGAGTAAGACTATGTGGGCGCCGTAATGTGTTACAGCATAAAAGCGATATTACGACACAACCGTCAGTTAGTTACTACCTGCAAACTACTTTACGACAAAATCGGAAAAATTACACAGATTCGTTGCCCCAAATTCTTGTTACGATGGGCTGTAACACAAAGGTCCGGCTATTAGGGATGCTCAGCGAGAAGGAGTGGGTTATTTACAACCTTAGAATTAGGGCATTGGTCCGGCAGGTGAGGTAGAGATCTTAAAATTGATAGCGCCACCACATTCAGAATGAATCGGGGTAAAATTAACAACAAATCAACACAGTTAGGCCCACTCGAATGTGAAAGTAGTACGAGGGTAAGGTGAATAGTTCTGGGGCTTGACATAAGATGGGGTTCTAATCTGCAAACATTTATTTGTCCTGTCTACGTGCAAGTGTTAGTAGTTCGTATGACAAGTTTCAACTTGTTCTCTCAAGTAGTTTGTTTATACGAAGTTTTGCCGTAGACGTCTTGCGTGTTTTTCGTTAAATGGATAAATTTGAATATCGTGCGGTCATAAAATTCTTCGTTTTGGATGGATTAATTCCTAAGGAAATTCATCTAAGTTGAGAAAAGTTTACGGGAACTCTGCTCCTCCCATGTCAACCGTTAAAAAGTGGGCAGCTGAATTTAAACATAGTCGCACGTCCTTCGAAGATGACCCACGTGAAGGACGGCCAAAAACCGCAACCACACCGGAAAACATCGAAAAAGTGCATGATATCGTGTTGAACGATATGCGAGTGAAGGTCAGTGAGATAGCTGAGGCTGTGGTGACATCGGAAAAAAGGGTGCGAAACATCTTGAACAAAGAATTACAGATGATAAAGCTCTGCGCGAGATGGGTGCAGCATTTGCTGAATGCCGATCAAAAGCAAATGCGCAAACGAGTTTCGCAGCAATATTTGGACCGATTCAATAGGCATCCGCTGGTCATGGCCAGCGTGTTTTGGGATGCGAAAAAGATTCTGTTAATTTTGCAAAAGGCAGAACAATTACAGGCAAATGTTACTCCAACCTTCTTCACCAGTTGGATGCCAAAGCCGGGAGAAGAGGTCAGGCTTGAAGAAAAAAAAATCATCTTTCACCAGGACAACGCATCTGTTCACAAGAGTGCGTTGGCGATGGGAAAACTGCGGGATTTGGGGTACAATTTGCTCGGCCATCCCCCCTATTCTCCTCATTTGGCACCCTTGGACTTTCATCTGTTCCTAAACTTGAAAAAAATTGTTTCTGGAAGCGCTTCGCGTCTAATGAAGAAGTTAAGAGGGTCGTAGGTGAATATTTTCACAGCCTTCCAGACTCTCACTTCCGGGGAGGAATTCTGATGTTAGAGAAACGCTGCACCAAGTGTGTTGAAGTCAAGGGAGATTATGTAGAAAAATAAAACCATTTTTTAACTGAAAATCGCAGTCTTTCATTGTCAGGCCGAGAGTTTTTCACCTTACCCTCGTAGCCCCAACTTTCCACTACTGCCTTGGCACAACCTTGAGGTACCGACGTCACAGCTAATTCAGACCTACCTTTGGTGGCATCAACTTACTCTGATCTGATTTCCTGTACAGAACACAAAAGAAACTGCATGCGAACACTTATAAAAAAACGTATAAACCATTAACAAACTACTCTATTGAAATAATAAAGTATATATGCACAAAGAACATGAAATACGGGTTAGTTTTAAATAGATGGTAACTTTTAAACTAAGCACAAATGACGAAAATGGCAATGTTTACTTGTCAACGCAAGACAACTCATCAACAATGTTTACTTAAATTTCCAACGCATGTCGCATCCCTCAGGTCGGTGCCACAAATATAAGAAACGACTGGAAACTCCTCAAAGCGGTCTTCAAGCAAGTGTGACGATTTGATAATCCGCCATTGGCGTACATTTAGAGATACCAGCTCTACGGTAACGAAGAACCCTTAGCCAAATCCTTTTTACGATACTACTTCACTGTGCACGATCTGAGCGCCGGTCGATGATTAATGTTTTTCGCTAAGATCTCAGAAGCCAAAATTAATTGCGCAACTGCCACTTATTGGTCATTGTTCCACCTGTAGCAAAACGCTCGGGACGAAAATGATGAAACATGACTTTGCTTAAGCAGGGGATTCACAGGTTAAGTCATGCAATCGCCTGGCTGGAACCAGGAACTCATTAAGACTCAATCACAGCAAATGACATTACCCATGCAGAATGCAAGGGCAGAACGAACTTGCTTTGTCAAACAAGCTTACGGGGAATTGTATAAAGAAACTGATGAGTTAATATTTGAAAAGTGAGCAGAAGAATGGTTTGCATGTAGTCAAATTTTGATAACATTATTCAACTACGAATTAAGCTTAACTTATGCGGAAAATACAGGGACGTACTAGCTCTGGGAAAATTGTTCTAACACTCCCCTTACTACAAAGAGAGTTTCCTTTAAGTCTCTTAAACAAAAACAAACGGAACAATTTTGACTCAACGATTCAACAAACCAAAAAAAAAGAAAATCAAAAAGTCGAAAAAACCTAAGCTAAAAGCAACTATTTAAGTTTCCAACATCAGCCAGAATCCACTGAAGAGGGTGCGCTGCACTTCACGTGATCCATGCATTGCATTACTCCCGCAACAGAAAAGTTACAATCCAAATAACAAACAACAAAAGCCAAGCAAAAAAAAAACGAATACAGGACAAGTCCAACGTCCAACATCAACCAATACAACCGAAACATCTTATGTAGGTAAGCGCTCGAAGGCGCATCAAATGGTATTAAAGCCGAACTTCGAGGAAAAAAGAATATGCGGAAGGTAGCGATTGAAGATCGGTACCTTCCTGAAAACAGCTCCTTCGTCGCTCAATCCTCGTGACGGACACCAGATACTACCGTCCCCGACATATCTACGAGCTTTAGCTGGGTCTATATGCAAAACAAATATCTACGAGCTTTAAACTGGGTCTACACGCAAAACGAAACTTAGATTTTGAGAAGTCAAGTCTTGGCAAACAAAAGGTCACTATTGCGGGATTGTCAATTCCGGTAAGAAGTTTTACATCCGAGAACAGTTCCGTCCAACCGACCAATGGAGCTCGAGAAATGCTTGTAAAAATTTACAAACAAAAAAAGAAGTCTATAATCTAACCCAAAGGTTATCTGAAGAGGGCACGCTGCGCGTCACGGGATCAGCGCATTGTGTAAGTCCTACAGCAGGAATACCAACAGGGAAAGAAAAAACAAAAATTTGCGACAGAAACTGTCTTGAATTGTCAATAATTGATGGTAAAATAAAGAAAAACTAAGTCCACCAAAATCCTCAATCGATGACGATATCGGAAGCCAAATCGACCATAAATCTGCTAAATGCGAGATCGAAAACGACTCCGACACCGAACACCAAAAGAAAATCCGGAAAAACAAAGTTTCCAACAAATTTCAAACATAATCTTCACTAAAGAAACAACATGCGAACAGCCTGGCCAGTACTGCCACACGAAGTTCAAAAGCTTTCAACGAAATTGTTCAAAAAGATCACGGTACATGATAACCTTAAAGTCATTAAAAGAATTCGGTAGGTGACGATAAATCGTCAATAAATACGTCACTAAGACAAGGCAACAATAAGCAAAAACAAATCACTATATACTTCACCACGGTGAACAACTACGTCAGCAAACGAAAAAGGTGCGGTAATGAGTGTACAATACACTTCGACAGGTGTTAATGCGCACCATGAAATCAGCAAACGAAATTGGGCGATACACGATAAAAATGGGAACGAAATAAAAATCAATCGAAAAACCACTACGAAAAAATAAGATGGTTTGAGAGACCTTAAAATTCCGCATACACGAATATCACAAACGCACCAACGCAAAACCACATCTTAACAACGGACCAATACACAATAACAAAAGCGAAAATGATTGCCAACTTGTCCACAAAATAGCAACGTGGCACAACTTCAATCAACAAAAACAAGTCAACATCGGTAATCTGGAAAGCGTCAACATCGATAAACTTTACTAATCTTCAACTTAAGTTTGGGACGGCACGATACAGATTCAAATTGGCTGAAAGCTAAACATAATCGACGACAAAGGAATTAGAATTCCAACAAATAATTAAAAAAACAGAGTTCGGTAACTTCAATGAGCGAAAATTGGTACTAAAGGCAACTGAAACCGGAAAAATTCCACATAATCTACGACTGAATATCACAACATTATGGACTAGCTATACTTTTTCTTACTCGGGAATCGTTAAGATAAGAAACGACAATAAAAAACAACCAAAAGATAAAAATCGACAAGTTCTTACAACAACAAACTATTCTATCAACAAACGAAGACTCAACTTTAAAAAACCTACCCGATGACTTCAATGAGACTTCATGAAAACAAACGACTATGTTTTTTTTTATTCAAAATTTTTCAAACACGAAAAGACTCGGAAAAACACAAAAAGAAGACAAGGAAAGGAAATTGACGACAAGAAAACACGAAATGATAATAAAAACAAAAAAATACATGGACAAACAAATAAAAGCGAAGAAAAGGTCTTATGTAAAGAAAACAACCAAAAACAAATAAAAGCAAATGAAAAAATAATAAAAACAAACAGAAACAAACTGAAAACAAGAAAAGACACATCGCAAAATACAAAAGGGCACGAAAAGAAACAAAAATAGACGAGACGACAAGGAAAACAAGAAAAAACACAATCCTGTCCTATCTACATATGAAAATCGCTTCAAAACTCGAAATTTATATAAAATATAAAAAAAGCAACACTAAATTTAAAGACGGGGTCATGAACAATCAATACGACAAGAAAAGAAACTAAAACGATTCATTACTATACGAAAAAGTATGCCAACATGCTTCTTTTATATCGGAAAGTTAAAAAAACAAGAAAAAACTTTTGGAAAAACAGTTCTACAAGGTTCTGAACGAAAAAAACAAAATCAAAAGGGTTCTAAATGACAAAAACAAGGCCCCACGTTGGGCGCCAAATCTGTTACAGCTTAAAAGCTACATTACGACACAACGGTCAGTTAGTTACTACCTGCAAACTACTTTACGACAAAATCGGAAAAATTACACAGATTCGTTGCCCCAAATTCTTGTTACGATGGGCTGTAACACAAAGGTCCGGCTATTAGGGATGCTCAGCGAGAAGGAGTGGGTTATTTACAACCTTAGAATTAGGGCATTGGTCCGGCAGGTGAGGTAGAGATCTTAAAATTGATAGCGCCACCACATTGAGAATAAATCGGGGTAAAATTAAGAACAAATCAACATAGTTAGGCCCACTTGAATGTGGAAGTAGTAGCCCCAACTTTCCACTACTGCCTTGGCACAACCTTGAGGTACCGACGTCACAGCTGGTTCAGACTTACCTTTGGTGGCATCAACTTATTCTTATCTGATTTCCTGTACAGAACACAAAAGAAACAGCATGCAAACACCAATAAAAAGACGTATAAACCATTAACAAAGGACTCTATTGAACTAATAAAGTATATATGCACAAAGAACATGAAAAAGGGGTTAGTTTAGTTAGATGGTAACTTTTAAACTAAGCACAAATGACGAAAATGGTAATGTTTACTTGTCTACGTAAGACAACTCATCAACAATGTTTACTTAAATTTCCAACGCAAGATGACATATAAACATTAAAATTTGACGTTCATTCACTTTAAAACGGTAGAGTCTGTTTCACATATCGCACTTTAAATGACAAAGCATAGCTTGACGGAACTTCACTTCAACAAATCACTATAAATTTAAAGGCTAACAGTTTACCTTGATAGGAAATCAGAATGATAAACTGGTTACTGTATGGTTCTCATCGCCTCCGCATGTCGCATCCCTCAGTTCGGTGCCACAAATATAAGAAACGACTGGAAACTTCTCAAAGCGGTCTTCATCAAGCAAGTGTGACGATACAAATCTCGGAAAGGGAAGAAAATGAAGCACCATTCAACTGGTAGTTACGGAACGAAACTTGGTAACTTCACTGCGATAATGGTTTAGCGTCCACGGGGTTTTTCATTTGATAATCCGCCATTGGCGTACATATAGAGATACCAGCTATACGGTAACGAAGAACCCTTGGCCAAACCCTTTTTACGACACTACTTCACTGACTTGACGGCAACAATGGAGTTTCGCACTTGAAACAATTTCGACTTACGACTTTTTAGGCGGCGAGGCCAGGCCTCGCCGGGAATCAACGAGCGACCCCCAGTGCACGATCTGAGCGCCGGAAAAATGTTTATATTTTGTGGTATTAACCTTGATTTGTCGTTCTACCCAGAATTCAGCGCTCTGGCTCACCTGAATTGTCAGTTGTCAACTGTCAAATAACGTCTACCTTTTGGGTAAAACCTGAGGTTGTTTGTATATGCAATCCAGAAAATAAATTGCGACGTGACTATTTAAAGTGACTGTGTGGCACAAGGCCACTTGATAATATTTTTAACGAACCTTACTATTTTTAAATTGTAGAGGTTTGTTTAACAATTGTCAATCAAATGCCATACTTTGTTAGGAAGGAATAATCCATTTCCATTTCAAAAATCGGCAGTTTTTCCGCCGTAATTAGCCTCATTTGGACAATAATCGTTCGAACCCGAACTTTAAGCAACATCTCTCGCGATATTCAGGATTGAAGTTCTCCGGTAAAAGCGCACCTTGCTGTCTTCCGTAAAATCCGTTCTGAAGGTGTGCCATGCGATGCTCGCCTTTAAGGCAATGTAGTATAACGGCTTGATTTGTGCGAAGCCGTGGTTTTCCTCGAGCCAATGTTCCAACGTGCCTCTTCAGGTTGACACCTGCATATTCTTGGAGCTGCACAGAACTCGAGGTTTCTGGCCTGATCTTGTAAGATAGCGATGTCTGCACGTAAGTAAGACGGAGTGCACAAGATGCACACGTTGGTTTCCGCCCTTAATTCCAGTAGCGTGGCTTGACTTTCTCGACACTGTTCTTGTGGTTGTGTCGTCTTTGCTTTTCTAAGTCCAGGGAATGAGCTGGACATCTGGGGCCGTTTATTAGGAGCGCTGGATTTCGAGTTTCTAAAGGGGGTTGCTAAGAAAATTTATTTCAGTCATGATTATCAAAACTCGTGGCGCCGTCCCCCTGATTCATCTCAATTATAACCTCGCTCAGTGTGACAGCACCTTGTCCTAATTAACGTCGTGTTACGTTCGAACCACCCCATCTCTTTGAGCAATAGTCGGTCAACTATCTGTTGCAGCACAGATGAGGCGTGATTAGGGTGAGCTTTGCATTTTTAGGATATGTTTTATTGGACTTTTTCCACTGTATCGGATGTTTATCACATGACGTTTAGGGAGTCTTTGATCTACTCCCGCCCTCAGATGTTCCTGGTTAGTCCTGCGAAGGACTGATTTTGTACGACTTTTCAAGTACACTCGTGCCTACCCCGGGGTTTGAACCCAGGAGTCTGTCACTGTTACAACTAGGCCACCAGCGCGGTTATATATTTTAGTTATAAACTTATATATATATATATGTTACCGCTGTATGCGTAGTAGACTATTTTTGTAATTCTCTGCCCAGTAGTGTCATCCAAATAGGCTTTATTTCTGCGCTAGTCTACAACAGCTGAAGGGATAGGGCTAAAAATCAACTACAATAAGACAAAACTTCTTAGTATTAATAAAAGAAAAGAAACCATTGCAGAAATCGGAAATAAAATCATACATACTGTCGACCAATTTATATATTTAGAAAACGGGTCACAAAAGAATAATAAGAGAAGGATCAAAAGGCCGCAGTCTGCTTTCAACATGTTAAGGAACGTATAAGTAGATATCGAACTATATAACTAATCAAACTAAATTAATGATATTTAATACAAATGTGAAGACTGTGTTACGGTATAGTTATGAATCGTGGACGTGAAATGGACAACAAGTGCGCGAAATTCAAACTTTTGGTAATAAATACTTAAGAAGAATCTTGAACATTTATTGGCCCAATCTCATAACAAATGTAGATTTGTGAACACTTACGAAACAAGAACCAATTAAAAACACTATAAATAAAAGCAAGTGGCAGTGGATTGAACATACCTTACGGAAACCGAATTGTGACATTACCAAACAAGCAATAGAGTACAATATTAAGGGAAACATGAATCCATGGAGACTGGTCAACATTTGAAGAAGATCCACAGAGAAACAAATGAAAGACCTAGGAAAAACGTGGAACGAAATAAAAGCTACTGCTCTAAACAAATCGAGATGAAAAGACTTAAATGCAAATATAAATAAACTCTAAAGGGTATAATACACGCAAGTAATAACCTTAGTACTGTAAAAGAAGAATAATGGTCTAAGATGCAAGGCCGGCGACCTTGTACTTAACGCAGTCATGGAGACCTCATTAGACGTCTTTTGTTCCACTAGAAACCACAGGTCCAAGAGAAAGAGAGATGGTTATAGAATTGTTTCTAATTTATGAATGCAACTACGTTTATACTTAAATGTCAAACTTGATATTTGATATTTAAGAGAGTTATAGTTGCATTCACAAATTAGGAACAATTCCGTAGCTATACTAGCTAAAATAAATTTTTGATCATATTATATATACTTGATTCTTATATCACGTAGGGTCATGCGTAAATTATAATTCTTTAATCTTAGTTAGTTTAACCTCAGTTCGGCGAAAACACTTTAGGTACTGTATTTTTGCAATAATTCACAGATAACTGATAGATTTGCGTAGCTTCCTATAAATACTAACTTGCTTTCCAACAAGGTAGACCACCTTTCTGTAAGTTCCTTCTCGTCACATTGGTTCTCAGAATGCTACAGGTGGCCGCTGGCGATGCCTGCACAGCTAGAACGGTGTTTATGGTTGTCCTCGAGCAGCACTCCCTTCAGGCTCAACACAGCCCGATAACGTAATAGTCTAAGGATCCCTTTTACGTTGGCAAACTCGCAATTTCAGGAGTCGAGACGGGATACCAGTTTCTTCTGCGTGGTATCCTCAAGGTCTTACCTTTAAAGTTGCCTCGTAGATGCACCCGTGCTTAGGGACTGCATTTGGGCGACCGCTGTGTGTCAGCCGCTTGCCTTGTATATCACAAAGATGATATTTTCTAAATTTCTGACCTGCTTCACTTATATGATATTAAATTTGTGTTCAAATAAAATGCGAGTAACAGTCTAGTGTGATAATATATACAGTGGTGGAAACACATATATATCTCCTATACTCTTTAATGGATTTTTATAAAAGTTAGTATACATATTATAGTATTCGTTATTGTAAATAAAAAATATCGTTAGAGCTGTTTTTGAAAAAATCGAAAAAAACTGAAAAATCACAAGAGTAAACACCTACTTCCGGTTATGCGATTTTCTTCAAAAGCTTGCTGTCGCATCTACATAGTACACAAAACTTATATATGAAGTTTCAACGCCATACCTCTTTTCGTTTTTGAGATATTCTGTTCACAGACAAACAGACACACAGACATGCACTCGTACAGACAAAAAAATACGTTTTTTGGGTTCAGGGGACTCTAAAACGTGAAGATCTGTTGAAAACTCAATTTCGAATTTTTGGGGTGAATCCAATACTTCCTTTATTGTAAAAGGAAGTAAAAACACAGCAGCGAACCATTCTTTTAGGTGGGGATTTAATAATTTACTTAGTATTTAATACTCAACGTAACCACCACTTCTAACAATGCAACACAATTATTAAACTTGTCAAAATGATATTACCTACTTATATGCTGACAGACATACATAATTCACTGAACAATGCCATTTCTGAAACAATATAACCGCCATTGCGGTGCTTTGTAGTAAATCACAAGGGTTTCTTCGAGTGCATTGCTTTTCATCAGCATTTTTTAATTTCTAACAAGCTCACTGGGACCGAGGATCGAATTCGCGACACTGATCAGTACTTAGGATGCTTAACCACTCAGCTACCGAGCTCGGTTTAAGGTATTTTATCAGTAAAAATCTGGTGTGATACACTCACACAACCTCCTTTTACAGTGATCTTATAATTAGTCAAAAATTTCATTTTTAATTTTTAAAAATTTGTCAAAAATTTTCAAAAATTACAAATTCTACAAAAACGGTACAAAATAGAGCGTTAGTTGAAGAGACAAATTTTCTCTAGAATTTTAAGGTGAATTCGAAAATGTAATAATATACCGGGTGTTTTATTTAAAATAGGAGTTAATAAAAAAAATAGAAAAAAAAAACAAAAGAAACCCAGTTTAGAAGTATTCAACTGGAAAATCACATATCTCACATCAATACACATTAAAAATTTAATCAAAATATAAAGTTAAAAAAAATCGTTAGAGCCGTTTTTGAAAAAATCGAAAAAAACCGAAAAATAACAAGAGTAAACAGCTACTTCCGGTTATGCGATTTTCTTCAAAAGCTTGCTGTCTCATCTACATAGTACACAAAACTTATATATGAAGTTTCAACGCCATACCTCTTGTCGTTTTTGAGATATTCTGTTCACAGACAGACACACACACACACAGACAGACCAATGAAAAAAAAAATGTTTTTTGGGACCAGGGGACTCTGAAACGTGAAGATCTGTTGAAAACTCAATTTCGAATTTTTGGGGTGAATCCAATACTTCCTTTATCGTAAAAGGAAGTAATAATGTATTAAGGGCAAATGATTTTGTCAGTAAAAATGTTTTACGAAAGTATTTTGTTTTGGCAATGGCACAAGACAAACTAACTTGATCAAATTCCCGAGCCGAAGGCTCTACACGAGCTAAGTCGATCAATACCACTTGCACACTGAGAAAAAAAAACTTCACCGAATATAAGTACACTTATTAACCTATCATAACCTTACATAACCTAACCTAACAGTCGGATGCTGTCTAAATATACATATACCTACCTACATATAAAGGTTGCACAGTTATTATTGACTTCCACTAAGCTGTATTACAGTGGTATTACACGCCCACTATAATTATTCTATAAGGATATGGCTACCTTTTCATACTCTTTATTCAAATTCTGGAATTTGATGCAACGCTACATTCGTCAGTTATGCAATTGTATAGAAACTGTCTCTCTTTTATGCGTCCTCTTGTTGATGTAGGTACCTCATACCAAGTTTTCAAATTTTATACACTTCTATTTTTTTTTAAATATTATATTTGTTACAACAGATTCAATTTACGTAACTAATGTGGCTTGTTTATTGATGATCTTGATCAGGCAGCCCCTTTTTAAATTCATATTGTTCCGCCAATGTGGTTCAGTCACAATAGGCGACCAATCAAGTTACCAATCGCAAATTTAACGGTGTTTATTGGCTGTTTAATTTAAATCAATCTCACGTTTTGACAGATGATAGACACCAAACGTTTTATTTGACTGGAAGGCAAAAACGGTTCGAGCCGTGTTATAAAATTTACGAAGAATCTACAACAACGGAAATTACAATGATATTTGTGTCACTACGCGTCTTCCCTTTGTAACTGTCAAAAGTATTTCGTGTATGTGTAGGAAGTGGGGGTAAATTTTAAATCGGACATTTTGAAGTGGTCCCAGGAAAAACTTGTGTTGGTTTGTGTTTTCGAAACGTGTACCCTTGAATTGTACACATTCTAACGGAAGACGTAACCCAGTTCTAAGAAAGGATAAGGTTCTCTAGTAAGTACAAATGTATTGATTTTCACTGATAATATCTGCTTTATTTTTTGTTTATTCCTTATTAGGCAGGTGCATGATTCATTGCCACTCTAAGTAGGTTGTTGATCTAGATCTGTGAACTGTAACCTCTACATCGAAGGATACATATTTCTTGTAAAATTATTCACTAACAACCTTGCCTGGTGTAACTGTAATGGGTTAGCATTGAACGGTGTATTGTTTTTACTATCGTATTGCATTTAGTGCTATTGCTTACCTGTTTTCTCATAGTAAATAAAATCTCAGCTCTATTTCCACAATTCATATTGATGGCGACACCGGATACATATGTGTTTTAAGTAAGATTTGTAGTGATACATGTAGACTGTATGGTATACTGCAACATATTTATCATTCGATGTGTATCAAGACGTTCCACAAATTTAGAGTTATATTTTACCTAGTCTTGAAATGTTTACTACGATTGTATAACTGGTCTAAAAAAGGTAGACAATTTTTTTATTGGGAGATTTTACTTATGTATATTATTTGCTGCAGATAACAATGGCGATGGAAGACGACGAATGGAAGAAATTGTCTTTGGAAGATCGTTGCGTTCACAAAGTATGGAAGGCGAGAGTAAACGGGTACGAGGAAGTGACAAAACTATTCCAACAAATTGACGATGAAAAATCACCAGAGTTTGCCAAATATTTGGGTCTTATCAAAAAATTCGTCATCGACAGCAACGCAATGGGGCAGGAGAAGGGCCTGGAAGCTGCACTTGCATTTGTGGAGAATTATGCCCATGCAGGCAAAACTGTTAACGATGTGATGTCCGGAGTGGTGACCAAGTGCATAGCAGCTGCCAGGACGAGAACCAGGGAATTAGCAATGCAAATTACGTTGATGTATATTGAAATAGAAAAGCACGAAGCTGTTCAAGAAGAGCTCATTAAGGGGATGGATCAGAAAAATCCAAAAATTGTCGCAGCCTGTATAACTGCAACTACCACCGCTTTAAAGGAATTTGGAAGTAAAATAATTAGCGCCAAGTCTCTAATAAAAAAAATACCCACATTGTTTGCCGATCGCGATAAAGGGGTCCGAGATGAAGCCCGTCTAATGGTTGTGGAATTATTCAGGTGGATTGGCCCTGCACTTAAGTAAGTGATTATTTTGTGTAACATAAATAGCAGCCATTAAGAATTCAGGTAGTTAATGTTAAAAAGCTATTTTTAGTAAGTTTATAGAATTTACAATTTCAAAATATATTTTGAAAATAGTGGAGAATACGCTTGAAGGGTGACAATAGCTCGTAATCAATATATGTAGTCCATCTGAAGGCTGTAAAGATAAGATGTATTGGTTCAATACAAGTGTTCATGATAATAGGTGAACACTGTAGGGTGAAGACATCAACAGAGAATACTTAACAATTGAATTGTTGAGAGAATGCATTTGATTATGACACGTACTGGCTGATGTATAGTTCATTATACAGTGCAATCACATTTTTTGATCAGCTTTTCTCCAAATATTCATTTATATATTGTTGCAAATTTGTCAAATAATTTTTCTCGAGACTGTCAACTCAGAAACGACACTCTGTAAATTTTTAGAAAGCGCGTAGAATATCAGCAAGTTTACAATAATACATTTTTCATAAATATGCACCCTTTCAGTAACTTTTAAGTTTTCAGTAAGTGTATGGCAAATGTTTTACAAATATGTTTTCAGTGAATTTTTAGTAAATTTGTTGGACCATTTTCAGCAAATGTCCAGATAATTAGCTGTAAGCAATTTTGAAGCACATATTCTGATAAACTTACACAAATTTAATGCATTTGAAGCAACTGCTTCATTGGTTTACATCCGATTTTTATCTATTTTCCTCTAAACATTAAGTTTGCCACACTTTGTTGAGAAAGTTGCAGGAACTTTTCTGCACACTTTTGGGAGTAAATCTGCATCCAATTTCAGATATTTTATGTGAATTTGCAAGTTTTCAGCAATTTTTAACAAATATTTACAAATGTTAAGCGAGATTGCCATACATTTTTAGCTAATTTACAATTTTTTGGTAACCGCATCAAATTTAAGTGAAGTTGTGCAGTACCTTTTTTCAAGTTTGCAACCAATGTTCGGTAATTTTTTGTAAATTTTCAGTAAATTTACAGCAAACTGTTAGCAAGTTTGTATCCGGCTCTTAACTTTTCAATATGGCTTCAGGTTTGCAGAAAATCGTCAACAGATTTGTGGTAAATTCTTAGTAAGACATACATTTGCTGTTTGTTAGTAAATGTGCAGCAATTGTATGTCCAATTTTCAGCATGTTTACAGTAATACACTTACACCCTTTCAGTAACTTAGAACTTATGTTTTCAGTAAGTTTATGGCAAATGTTTTCAATGCTTTCAGTGAGATTATAGTAAATTTGTTGGACCATTTTCAGCAATGCCCATAATTTGCTGTAAGCAATTTGAAGCCCATATTCTGATAAACTTACACGAATTTAATGTATATGAAGCAACTGCTTCATTGGTTTACATTTGATTTTTATCTATTTGTCTATAAACTTTCATTAAGTTTGCCACACTTTGTTGAGAAAGTTGCAGGAACTTTTCTGCACACTTTTGGGAGTAAATCTGCATCCAATTTCAGAAATTTTATGTGAATTTGCAAGTTTTCAGCAATTTTTAACAAATATTTACAAATGTTAAGCGAGATTGCCATACATTTTTAGCTAATTTACAATTTTTTGGTAACCGCATCAAATTTAAGTGAAGTTGTGCAGTACCTTTTTTCAAGTTTGCAACCAATGTTCGGTAATTTTTTGTAAATTGTCAGTAAATTTACAACAAACTGTTAGCAAGTTTGTATCCGGTTCTTAACTTTTCAATATGGCTTCAGGAGGTTTGCAGAAAATCGTCAGCAGATTTGTAGTAAATTCTTAGTAAGACATACATTTGCTGTTTGTTAGTAAATGTGCAGCAATTGTATGTCCAATTTTCAGCATGTTTACAGTAATACACTTACACCCTTTCAGTAACTTAGAACTTATGTTTTCAGTAAGTTTATGGCAAATGTTTTCAATGCTTTCAGTGAGATTATAGTAAATTTGTTGGACCATTTTCAGCAATGCCCATAATTTGCTGTAAGCAATTTTGAAGCCCATATTCTGATAAACTTACACGAATTTAATGTATATGAAGCAACTGCTTCATTGGTTTACATTTGATTTTTATCTATTTGTCTATAAACTTTCATTAAGTTTGCCACACTTTGTTGAGAAAGTTGCAGGAACTTTTCTGCACACTTTTGGGAGTAAATCTGCATCCAATTTCAGAAATTTTATGTGAATTTGCAAGTTTTCAGCAATTTTTAACAAATATTTACAAATGTTAAGCGAGATTGCCATACATTTTTAGCTAATTTACAATTTTTTGGTAACCGCATCAAATTTAAGTGAAGTTGTGCAGTACCTTTTTTCAAGTTTGCAACCAATGTTCGGTAATTTTTTGTAAATTTTCAGTAAATTTACAGCAAACTGTTAGCAAGTTTGTATCCGGCTCTTAACTTTTCAATATGGCTTCAGGTTTGCAGAAAATCGTCAACAGATTTGTGGTAAATTCTTAGTAAGACATACATTTGCTGTTTGTTAGTAAATGTGCAGCAATTGTATGTCCAATTTTCAGCATGTTTACAGTAATACACTTACACCCTTTCAGTAACTTAGAACTTATGTTTTCAGTAAGTTTATGGCAAATGTTTTCAATGCTTTCAGTGAGATTATAGTAAATTTGTTGGACCATTTTCAGCAATGCCCATAATTTGCTGTAAGCAATTTTGAAGCCCATATTCTGATAAACTTACACGAATTTAATGTATATGAAGCAACTGCTTCATTGGTTTACATCCGATTTTTATCTATTTTCCTATAAACTTTCATTAAGTTTGCCGCACTTTGTTGAGAAAGTTGCAGGAACTTTTCTGCACACTTTTGGGAGTAAATCTGCATCCAATTTCAGAAATTTTATGTGAATTTGCAAGTTTTCAGCAATTTTTAACAAATATTTACAAATGTTAAGCGAGATTGCCATACATTTTTAGCTAATTTACAATTTTTTGGTAACCGCATCAAATTTAAGTGAAGTTGTGCAGTACCTTTTTTCAAGTTTACAACCAATGTTCGGTAATTTTTTGTAAATTTTCAGTAAATTTACAGCAAACTGTTAGCAAGTTTGTATCCGGCTCTTAACTTTTCAATATGGCTTCAGGTTTGCAGAAAATCGTCAACAGATTTGTGGGTAAATTCTTAGTAAGACATACATTTGCTGTTTGTTAGTAAATGTGCAGCAATTGTATGTCCAATTTTCAGCATGTTTACAGTAATACACTTACACCCTTTCAGTAACTTAGAACTTATGTTTTCAGTAAGTTTATGGCAAATGTTTTCAATGCTTTCAGTGAGATTATAGTAAATTTGTTGGACCATTTTCAGCAATGCCCATAATTTGCTGTAAGCAATTTTGAAGCCCATATTCTGATAAACTTACACGAATTTAATGTATATGAAGCAACTGCTTCATTGGTTTACATTTGATTTTTATCTATTTGTCTATAAACTTTCATTAAGTTTGCACACTTTGTCGAGAAAGTTGCAGGAACTTTTCTGCACACTTTTGGGAGTAAATCTGCATCCAATTTCAGAAATTTTAAGTGAATTTGCAAGTTTTCAGCAATTTTTAACAAATATTTATAAATGTTAAGCGAGATTGCCATACATTTTTAGCTAATTTACAATTTTTTGGTAATTGCATCAAATTTAAGTGAAGTTGTGCAGTACCTTTTTTCAAGTTTGCAACCAATGTTTGGTAATTTTTTGTAAATTTTCAGTAAGTTTACAGCAAACTGTTAGCAAGTTTGTATCCGGCTCTTAACTTTTCAATATGGCTTCAGGTTTGCAGAAAATCGTCAACAGATTTGTAGTAAATTCTTAGTAAGACATACATTTGCTGTTTGTTAGTAAATGTGCAGCAATTGTATGTCCAATTTTCAGCATGTTTACAGTAATACACTTACACCCTTTCAGTAACTTAGAACTTATGTTTTCAGTAAGTTTATGTCAAATGTTTTCAACGCTTTCAGTGAGATTATAGTAAATTTGTTGGACCATTTTCAGCAATGCCCATAATTTGCTGTAAGCAATTTTGAAGCCCATATTCTGATAAACTTACACGAATTTAATGTATGTGAAGCAACTGCTTCATTGGTTTACATCCGATTTTTATCTATTTTCCTATAAACTTTCATTAAGTTTGCCACACTTTGTTGAGAAAGTTGCAGGAACTTTTCTGCACACTTTTGGGAGTAAATCTGCATCCACTTTCAGAAATTTTATGTGAATTTGCAAGTTTTCAGCAATTTTTAACAAATATTTATAAATGTTAAGCGAGATTGCCATACATTTTTAGCTAATTTACAATTTTTTGGTAACCGCATCAAATTCAAGTGAAGTTGTGCAGTACCTTTTTTCGAGTTTGCAACCAATGTTCGTCAATTTTTTCTAAATTTTCAGTAAATTTACAGCAAACTTGTAGCAAGTCAGTATCAGGTTCTTAACTTTTCAATATGGCTTCAGGAGGTTTGCAGAAAATCGTCAGCAGATTTGTAGTAAATTCTTAGTAAGAGATACATATGCTGTTTGTTAGTAAATGTGCAGCAATTGTTATGTCCAATTTTCAGCATGTTTACAGTAATACACTTACACTCTTTCAGTAACTTAGAACTTATGTTTTCAGTAAGTTTATGGCAAATGTTTTCAATGCTTTCAGTGAGATTATAGTAAATTTGTTGGATCATTTTCAGCAATGCCCATAATTTGCTGTAAGCAATTTTGAAGCACATTTTCTGATAAACTTACACAAATTTAATGAACTTGAAGCAACTGTTTCATAGGTTTACATCCGATTTGTATCTATTTTCCTCTAAACTTTCATTAAGTTTGCCACACTTTGTTGAGAAAGTTGCAGGAACTTTTCTGCACAATTTTGGGAGTAAATCTGCATCCAATTTCAGCAATTTTATGTAAATTTGCAAGTTTTCAGCAATTTTTAACAAATATTTATAAATGTTAAGCGAGATTGCCATACATTTTTAGCTAATTTACAATTTTTTGGTAACCGCATCAAATTTAAGTGAAGTTGTGCAGTACCTTTTTTCGAGTTTGCAACCAATGTTCGGCAATTTTTTGTAAATTTTCAGTAAATTTACAGCAAACTGTTAGCGAGTTTGTATCCGGTTCTTAACTTTTCAATGGCTTCAGGAGGTTTGCAGAAAATCGTCAGCAGATTTGTAGTAAATTCTTAGTAAGAGATACATTTACTGTTTGTTGGTAAATGTGCAGCAACTGTATGTCCAATTTACAGCATGTTTACAGTAATACACTTACACCCTTTCAGTAACTTAGAACTTATGTTTTCAGTAAGTTTATTGCAAATGTTTTCAATGCTTTCAGTGAGATTATAGTAAATTTGTTGGATCATTTTCAGCAATGCCCATAATTTGCTGTAAGCAATTTTGAAGCACATTTTCTGATAAACTTACCCAAATTTAATGCATTTGAAGCAACTGCTTCATTGGTTTACATCCGATTTTTATCTATTTTCCTCTAAACTTTCATTAAGTTTGGCACACTTTGTTGAGAAAGTTGCAGGAACTTTTCTGCACACCTTTGTGTGTAAATCTGCATCGAATTTCAGCAATTTTATGTGACTTTGCAAGTTTTCAGCAATATTTATCAAATATTTACAAATGTTAAGCGAGATTGCCATACATTTTTAGCTAATTTACAATTTTTTGGTAATGCCTCAAATTTAAGTGAAGTTGTGCAGTACCTTTTTTCAAGTTTGCAACCAATGTTCGGTAATTTTTTGTAAATTTTCAGTAAATTTACAGCAAACTGTTAGCAAGTTTCTATCCGGCTCTTAACTTTTCAATATAGCTTCAGGTTTGCAGAAAATCGTCAACAGATTTGTAGTAAATTCTTAGTAAGACATACATTTGCTGTTTGTTAGTAAATGTGCAGCAATTGTATGTCCAATTTTCAGCATGTCTACAGTAATACACTTACACCCTTTCAGTAACTTAGAACTTATATTTTCAGTAAGTTTATGGCAAATGTTTTCAATGCTTTCAGTGAGATTATAGTAAATTTGTTGGACCATTTTCAGCAATGCCCATAATTTGCTGTAAGCAATTTTGAAGCCCATATTCTGATAAACTTACACGAATTTAATGTATATGAAGCAACTGCTTCATTGGTTTACATCCGATTTTTATCTATTTGTCTATAAACTTTCATTAAGTTTGCCACACTTTGTTGAGAAAGTTGCAGGAACTTTTCTGCACACTTTTGGGAGTAAATCTGCATCCAATTTCAGAAATTTTATGTGAATTTGCAAGTTTTCAGCAATTTTTAACAAATATTTACAAATGTTAAGCGAGATTGCCATACATTTTTAGCTAATTTACAATTTTTTGGTAACCGCATCAAATTTAAGTGAAGTTGTGCAGTACCTTTTTTCAAGTTTGCAACCAATGTTCGGTAATTTTTTGTAAATTTTCAGTAAATTTACAGCAAACTGTTAGCAAGTTTCTATCCGGCTCTTAACTTTTCAATATGGCTTCAGGTTTGCAGAAAATCGTCAACAGATTTGTGGTAAATTCTTAGTAAGACATACATTTGCTGTTTGTTAGTAAATGTGCAGCAATTGTATGTCCAATTTTCAGCATGTTTACAGTAATACACTTACACCCTTTCAGTAACTTAGAACTTATGTTTTCAGTAAGTTTATGCCAAATGTTTTCAATGCTTTCAGTGAGATTATAGTAAATTTGTTGGACCATTTTCAGCAATGCCCATAATTTGCTGTAAGCAATTTTGAAGCCCATATTCTGATAAACTTACACGAATTTAATGTATATGAAGCAACTGCTTCATTGGTTTACATCCGATTTTTATCTATTTGTCTATAAACTTTCCTTAAGTTTGCCACACTTTGTTGAGAAAGTTGCAGGAACTTTTCTGCACACTTTTGGGAGTAAATCTGCATTCAATTTCAGAAATTTTATGTGAATTTGCAAGTTTTCAGCAATTTTTAACAAATATTTACAAATGTTAAGCGAGATTGCCATACATTTTTAGCTAATTTACAATTTTTTGGTAACCGCATCAAATTTAAGTGAAGTTGTGCAGTACCTTTTTTCAAGTTTGCAACCAATGTTCGGTAATTTTTTGGTAAATTTTCAGTAAATTTACAGCAAACTGTTAGCAAGTTTGTATCCGGCTCTTAACTTTTCAATATGGCTTCAGGTTTGCAGAAAATCGTCAACAGATTTGTGGTAAATTCTTAGTAAGACATACATTTGCTGTTTGTTAGTAAATGTGCAGCAATTGTATGTCCAATTTTCAGCATGTTTACAGTAATACACTTACACCCTTTCAGTAACTTAGAACTTATGTTTTCAGTAAGTTTATGCCAAATGTTTTCAATGCTTTCAGTGAGATTATAGTAAATTTGTTGGACCATTTTCAGCAATGCCCATAATTTGCTGTAAGCAATTTTGAAGCCCATATTCTGATAAACTTACACGAATTTAATGTATATGAAGCAACTGCTTCATTGGTTTACATCCGATTTTTATCTATTTGTCTATAAACTTTCATTAAGTTTGCCACACTTTGTTGAGAAAGTTGCAGGAACTTTTCTGCACACTTTTGGGAGTAAATCTGCATCCAATTTCAGAAATTTTATGTGAATTTGCAAGTTTTCAGCAATTTTTAACAAATATTTACAAATGTTAAGCGAGATTGCCATACATTTTTAGCTAATTTACAATTTTTTGGTAACCGCATCAAATTTAAGTGAAGTTGTGCAGTACCTTTTTTCAAGTTTGCAACCAATGTTCGGTAATTTTTTGTAAATTTACAGCAAACTGTTAGCAAGTTTGTATCCGGCTCTTAACTTTTCAATATGGCTTCAGGTTTGCAGAAAATCGTCAACAGATTTGTAGTAAATTCTTAGTAAGACATACATTTGCTGTTTGTTAGTAAATGTGCAGCAATTATATGTCCAATTTTCAGCATGTTTACAGTAATACACTTACACCCTTTCAGTAACTTAGAACTTATGTTTTCAGTAAGTTTATGGCAAACATTTTCAACGCTTTCAGTGAGATTATAGTAAATTTGTTGGACCATTTTCAGCAATGCCCATAATTTGCTGTAAGCAATTTTGAAGCCCATGTTCTGATAAACTTACACGAATTTAATGTATGTGAAGCAACTGCTTTATTGGTTTACATCCGATTTTTATCTATTTTTCTATAAACTTTCATTAAGTTTGCTACACTTTGTTGAGAAAGTTGCAGGAACCTTTCTGCACACTTTTGGGAGTAAATCTGCATCCACTTTCAGAAATTTTATGTGAATTTGTAAGTTTTCAGCAATTTTTAACAAATATTTACAAATGTTAAGCGAGATTGCCATACATTTTTAGCTAATTTACAATTTTTTGGTAACCGCATCAAATTTAAATGAAGTTGTGCAGTACCTTTTTTCGAGTTTGCAACCAATGTTCGTCAATTTTTTGGTAAATTTTCAGTAAGTTTACAGCAAACTGTTAGCAAGTTTGTATCCGGCTCTTAACTTTTCAATATGGCTTCAGGTTTGCAGAAAATCGTCAACAGATTTGTAGTAAATTCTTAGTAAGACATACATTTGCTGTTTGTTAGTAAATGTGCAGCAATTGTATGTCCAATTTTCAGCATGTTTACAGTAATACACTTACACCCTTTCAGTAATTTAGAACTTATGTTTTCAGTAAGTTTATGGCAAATGTTTTCAACGCTTTCAGTGAGATTATAGTAAATTTGTTGGACCATTTTCAGCAATGCCCATAATTTGCTGTAAGCAATTTTGAAGCCCATATTCTGATAAACTTACACGAATTTAATGTATGTAACTGCTTCATTGGTTTACATCCGATTTTTATCTATTTTCCTATAAACTTTCATTAAGTTTGCCACACTTTGTTGAGAAAGTTGCAGGAACTTTTCTGCACACTTTTGGGAGTAAATCTGCATCCACTTTCAGAAATTTTATGTGAATTTGCAAGTTTTCAGCAATTTTTAACAAATATTTACAAATGTTAAGCGAGATTGCCATACATTTTTAGCTAATTTACAATTTTTTGGTAACCGCATCAAATTTAAGTGAAGTTGTGCAGTACCTTTTTTCGAGTTTGCAACCAATGTTCGTCAATTTTTTCTAAATTTTCAGTAAATTTACAGCAAACTTGTAGCAAGTCAGTATCAGGTTCTAAACTTTTCAATATGGCTTCAGGAGGTTTGCAGAAAATCGTCAGCAGATTTGTAGTAAATTCTTAGTAAGAGATACATTTGCTGTTTGTTAGTAAATGTGCAGGAATTGTTATGTCCAATTTTCAGCATGTTTACAGTAATACACTTACACTCTTTCAGTAACTTAGAACTTATGTTTTCAGTAAGTTTATGGCAAATGTTTTCAACGCTTTCAGTGAGATTATAGTAAATTTGTTGGATCATTTTCAGCAATGCCCATAATTTGCTGTAAGCAATTTTGAAGCACATATTCTGATAAACTTCCACAAATTTAATGCATTTAAGCAACTGCTTCATTGGTTTACATCCGCTTTTTATCTATTTTCCTCTAAACTTTCATTAGGTTTGGCACACTTTGTTGAGAAAGTTGCAGGAACTTTTCTGCACACTTTTGGGAGTAAGTCTGCATCCAATTTCAGCAATTTTATGTAAATTTGTAAGTTTTCAGCAATTTTATGTAAATTTGCAAGTTTTCAGCAATTTTTAACAAATATTTACAAATGTTAAGCGAGATTGCCATACATTTTTAGCTAATTTACAATTTTTTGATATCCGCATCAAATTTAAGTGAAGTTGTGCAGTACCTTTTTTCGAGTTTGCAACCAATGTTCGTCAATTTTTTCTAAATTTTCAGTAAATTTACAGCATACTTGTAGCAAGTCAGTATCAGGTTCTAAACTTTTCAATATGGCTTCAGGAGGTTTGCAGAAAATCGTCAGCAGATTTGTAGTAAATTCTTAGTAAGAGATACATTTGCTGTTTGTTAGTAAATGTGCAGGAATTGTTATGTCCAATTTTCAGCATGTTTACAGTAATACACTTACACTCTTTCAGTAACTTAGAACTTATGTTTTCAGTAAGTTTATGGCAAGTGTTTTCATGCTTTCAGTGAGATTATAGTAAATTTGTTGGATCATTTTCAGCAATGCCCATAATTTTCTGTAAGTAATTTTGAAGCACATATTCTGATAAACTTCCACAAATTTAATGCATTTAAGCAACTGCTTCATTGGTTTACATTTGCTTTTTATCTATTTTCCTCTAAACTTTTATTAGGTTTGGCACACTTTGTTGAGAAAGTTGCAGGAACTTTTCTGCACACTTTTGGGAGTACCTAAGTCTGCATCCAATTTCAGCAATTTTATGTGAATTTGCAAGTTTTCAGCAATTTTTAACAAATATTTATAAATGTTAAGCGAGATTGCCATACATTTTTAGCTAATTTACAATTTTTTGGCCTCCGCATCAAATTTAAATGAAGTTGTGCAGTACCTTTTTTCGAGTTTGCAACCAATGTTCGGCAATTTTTTGTAAATTTTTAGTAAATTTACAGCAAACTGTTAGCAAGTTTGTATCCGGTTCTTAACTTTTCAATATGGCTTCAGGAGGTTTGCAGAAAATCGTCAGCAGATTTGTAATAAATTCTTAGTAAGAAATACATTTACTGTTTGTTGGTAAATGTGCAGCAACTGTATGTCCAATTTACAGCATGTTTACAGTAATACCCTTACACCCTTTCAGTAACTTAGAACTTATGTTTTCAGTAAGTTTATGGTAAATGTTTTCAATGCTTTCAGTGAGATTATAGTAAATTTGTTGGATCATTTTCAGCAATGCCCATAATTTGCTGTAAGCAATTTTGAAGCACATTTTCTGATAAACTTACACAAATTTAATGAACTTAAAGAAACTGTTTCATAGGTTTACATCCGATTTGTATCTATTTTCCTCTAAACTTTCATTAAGTTTGCCACACTTTGTTGAGAAAGTTGCAGGAACTTTTCTGCACACTTTTGGGAGTAAATCTGCATCCAATTTCAGCAATTTTATGTAAATTTGCAAGTTTTCAGCAATTTTTAACAAATATTTATAAATGTTAAGCGAGATTGCCATACATTTTTAGCTAATTTACAATTTTTTGGTAACCGCATCAAATTTAAGTGAAGTTGTGCAGTACCTTTTTTCGAGTTTGCAACCAATGTTCGGCAATTTTTTGTAAATTTTTAGTAAATTTACAGCAAACTGTTAGCAAGTTTGTATCCGGTTCTTAACTTTTCAATATGGCTTCAGGAGGTTTGCAGAAAATCGTCAGCAGATTTGTAGTAAATTCTTAGTAAGAAATACATTTACTGTTTGTTGGTAAATGTGCAGCAACTGTATGTCCAATTTACAGCATGTTTACAGTAATACACTTACACCCTTTCAGTAACTTAGAACTTATGTTTTCAGTAAGTTTATGGCAAATGTTTTCAATGCTTTCAGTGAGATTATAGTAAATTTGTTGGATCATATTTAGCAATGCCCATAATTTGCTGTAAGCAATTTTGAAGCACATTTTCTGATAAACTTACACAAATTTAATGAACTTGAAGCAACTGTTTCATAGGTTTAGATCCGATTTGTATCTATTTTCCTCTAAACTTTCATTAAGTTTGCCACACTTTGTTGAGAAAGTTGCAGGAACTTTTCTGCACGCGTTTGGGAGTAAATCTGCATCCAATTTCAGCAATTTTATGTAAATTTGCAAGTTTTCAGCAATTTTTAACAAATATTTATAAAAAATGTTAAGCAAGATTGCCATACATTTTCAGCTAATTTACAATTTTTTGGTAACTGCATCAAATTTAAGTGAAGTTGTGCAGTACCTTTTTTTGAGTTTGCACCCAATGTTCGGCAATTTTTTCTAAATGTTCAGTAAATTTACAGCAAACTGTTAGCAAGTCAGTATCCGGTTCTTAACTTTTCAATATGGCTTCAGGAGGTGCAGCAATTGTATGTCCAATTTAGAGCATGTTTACAGTAATACACTTACACCCTTTCAGTAACTTAGAACTTATGTTTTCAGTAAGTTTATGGCAAATGTTTTCAATGCTTTCAGTGAGATTATAGTAAATTTGTTGGATCATATTTAGCAATGCCCATAATTTGCTGTAAGCAATTTCAAAGCACATATTCTGATAAACTTACACAAATTTAATGAACTTGAAGCAACTGTTTCATAGGTTTACATCCGATTAGTATCTATTTTCCTCTAAACTTTCATTAAGTTTGCCAGACTTTGTTGAGAAAGTTGCTGGAACTTTGCTGTACACTTTTGGGAGTAAATTTGCATCCAATTTTTATTTGAATTTGCAGGTTTTCAGGAAGTTTAACAAATATTTACAAAGTTTAAGCGAGTTTGCCATACATTTTTAGCTAATTTACAATTTGTTGGTAACCGCATCAAATTTAAGTGAAATTGTGCAGTACCTTTTTTCGAGTTTGCAACCAATGTTCGGCAATTTTTTCTAAATTTACAGCAAACTGTTAGCAAGTCAGTATCCGGTTCTTAACTTTTCAATATGGCTTCAGGAGGTTTGCAGAAAATCGTCAGCAGATTTGTAGTAAATTCTTATTAAGAGATACATTTGCTGCTTGTTGGTAAATGTGCAGCAATTGTATGTTCAATTTTCAGCAAGTTTACAGTAACACACATACACCCTTTCAGTAACTTAGAACTTATGTTTTCAGTAAGTTTATGGCAAATGTTTTCAATTCTTTTAGTGAGATTATAGTAAATTTGTTGTCAGGAGAATTTGCTGTAAGCAATTTTGAAGCACATACTTTGATAAACGTAATTTAATCAGTTTGAAAAAATTGTTCCATAAGTCTACATCCAGTTTTTACCTGTTTTTCTCTTAATCTTTCATTAAGTTTGCCACACTGTTCAGAGGGTTGCAATACGTTACTTTGTTGAATTTATTCTAAATGAAATAATTTTTTTTGTAATGTTTGTCAAATTTTCAGATCTCAGCTCAACAGTTTACAGCCTGTACAAGTAACTGAACTTGAAGCAGAATTCAGCAAAATCGAAGGCCAAAAAGCTGTACCTACTCGTTATATTCGATCTCAACAGCAAAAACAAGCTAAAGCTGCTGAAATTGCAGAAGTAGAAGGTAAGTTGTTTCTTCCATATTTGACCGTTTCCTTTTGCAAATTGCACGATACCCGCAAGCAATAAGCCTTTATATATATATTTTAAGCATTTAATAAAAACAAAATCACAAGTATGCATCAGGTAATGTAAAATTTATTGATTTGTTAATAGGTGAAGCTGAGGAAGATGAAGAAGGAGAGATTGTTCAACAGCTGGACCCATATGATATTGCTGACCCCGTCGACATTCTTTCAAAATTACCTAAGAATTTCTACGAACAAGTCGAAGCCAAGAAGTGGCAAGAAAGGAAGGAGGCTCTAGAAGCGCTTGATAACTTAGTTAAGGCACCGAAACTGGAAAATGGAGACTATGGGGACCTTGTTCGAGCATTGAAAAAGGTTGCTAGTAGTTAGCAGTAGTAGTTTTGTAGGAGTCGACCACCGAAGTTCTGTTTATATAAATTTTATTTGCAGATCATTCAAAAAGATGCGAATGTTGTTGTCATAGCATTAGCAGCTAAATGTTTGGCTGGATTGGCCAACGGTTTGAAGAAAAGGTTTCAGCAATACGCTTCATTTTGTATTTCTGCATTGTTGGAAAAGTTCAAAGAAAAGAAACAGAATGTTGTGATAGCTGTTAGAGAAGCCATCGATGCAGCTTATCAATCGGTATGGTACATAATGGTCTAGTTTATTACAATTTATTTCTTTTAAAAGATAGTATAACAGCGCACAACTTACAAAGAGAAATATATTTCCTACGTGCTATTATTATTCACAATTGTAGGTAACTATTGAATCAATACTAGAAGATGTCGTAGAAGCACTCAATAATAAAAATCCTTCGGTAAAGTCAGAAACAGCGTCATTTCTAGCTAGAGCATTTACAAAAACACCTGCTGCATCGTTAAGTAAAAAACTACTCAAGGCTTATACTGGCGCGCTAATAAAAAATATAAATGAACCAGGTAAGATTTTGTATTATGAAATATTTGACCAAATTGTCACTGTTACATAATTAAGCACAAGTGATTAAAATGTGAACAATGTCTAGAATTTTTCAGTACATTCGTTATATTCACTAGTGCTTCTTTTCTTATATATTGTTGCGCATACTACTATTTTCCTGATCTGTAAGGAATACACTGTCGTACAAATATGCGCTATGTGAAAGCTATCACCATAAAATTTAAATTAACAACTTTTATCCAGATCCCACAGTTAGAGACTGCTCATCGGAAGCTTTAGGAACATTGATGAAACTGGTAGGAGAAAGGGCTATTGGTCCTTTCATTGCAGAATTGGAGAAAGATAATCTTAAAATGACCAAAATAAGGGAGTGCTGTGAGAAGGCGGTGATTATCACCAAAGCACCTGCAGCAAAAAAAGAAAAACCTGCTGCAACCAAAGCTTCAGCTCCAGAAAAAGTTAACAGTGCGCCTGCTGTGAAAGCAGTTAAGCGGCCTACCACAGGTAAGCCTCTAAAGAGACATTCGAAGTTTGTCATTTAATCGTTTGTGAACAAAGTAATTGTAAATTTATCGAACTAGGTAGCTATTACCAGTAAAATGTATGTGAAACTGAAATTCTTTTTATTTTGTTACTGGTGAGTTTTGATTAGATAATTGGCACTTGACGCTATCATTTTTTTCCTTGTGGTATTGGTTTATATTTTGTTTGGAATTGTAGGTAAGTAATACTTTTGGTTTCCTTTTTTTGTATGGAGTTACATTTTAAAGTGCTCTTTTCTGTTTAAAAAATCTAAGTTGAAAATATGAAAACGCGCTAAAATCAATTGTTTTTAGCAATTAATTACATTTATTCATGAAAGTGTCATAAAATTCTCTTTACAACGATGTATGACAAGCATACAGTTGTTATTAAAATTGTAATATTTCGAACACCGTTTAATATAAGATCAATTATATGGTATTTTCTCAACAAATGCAGCCAACGCAAAGAAAAAGGCGGGAGCTACTATATCATCAGGGACTGCCACGATTGTTAAGTCTAGATCTAACAAAGCTATAAATGAGAAACCAAGAGAAAGAGATTTAAGCGAAGAAGAGGTAGCAGACTTAGTGAGCGACATACTCAAGCCAGAAACCATAAATGGGTTAGGCGACAGCAACTGGAAAAACAGGTCAGTCATTTTAGAAATAATCAGACCAAATAATGCATGTTTAAATTTATAGATTATCCGCAATGGAAGAATTTATGAGTCAGGTGCAGACACTCGATGCCAGCAGCATCCCTACCCAAGCGCTTGTTAAAATACTTAACCAGAGACCTGGCCTCAAAGATACGAATTTCCAAGTATTGAAGGCTCGCTTGGACGCAGTTAAATATTTAGCAGAAAATTGCCCTTTTTCAACGTAAGCATTTCATAACTGCTTGGTGTGTAACTAATGTATTTTTTATTGTAGCACAACGGCAGACGTATGTATTAATGACGTCGCAGATAAACTGGGCGATGCCAAAAATGGCACTCTGGCAGGAGAGGTTTTAGTAGCTGTAGCTGAAGCAACAAAATTCGATTACGTCGCTGGATTTGTTTTGGATTTCGCTTTAACTCAGAAAAGCCCCAAAGTGTTGCAAGAGTCCTTAATATGGTTGTCCAGTGCTATAAAAGAATTTGGCTTTGCGTAAGTGTTGTCTTCCATTTATTTAAAAATCTAATTTGATGTAGGATTTTATGAAGTTGAGTGTGGATATGTTTATGTTGATTCTTACTGTACAGATTTCTTTGCTTAAGTTTGTTAATACATCTATATGCTCTATAAATTCCTTGAACAAAGTTTTATGTTATATTAATAAATCGAAAATAACTTTTTTATAGCACTCTAAGAAACTGTATGCCAACGATTGCCGACTACTAGCAGAAAAATCAACTCATTTGGTCCAAGTACATCATAGTTGGGTAAAATTACTAACGGACTTACTAAACTGCTATTTATATTTGTTGCCAATTTTCACGACATTGTTGGTGTGTCTTCCAATACGCAATAAAAAAAATTCAGATAGTTTTATTATATCAAATTTCAAATTTCTAATCTATTATGACTAATTTAAAAAATGTTTGATGTTTATATATAGCGTGAATAACATAACATGAAACTTGTAGGGATAATAGTACTCAAAAAAATAAGCAAAACTATTCGTGTATATGTGAGAACGGTTCTGTTAATTGTTTGTTATAAGAAAAAATAGAGATCTTAAAGAAAATAACTTTGCTTTTTAAAATATTCTCTTAGCCATAACGCATTTGTTCATTCTCAAAATAGATACAGAACCCCCAGTTTTGAGTCGTCACACATCTACTCATATTTAGTAGCTGTCACATTTGCGCCAGGAAATCTCTGACCACTTACATGCTTCTTGTAACTGTAAAACAAACAAATTGCTGAGGGTAACAAACTCGTGAGTCTTAGGTAGATTAAAATTTTACTCCGACCGCCGACTATTTTGCACAGAAATAAAACTAAAAAAGTTGCAGTGATTTCAAGAAATTAAAAGCAAAGACGAGCAAAATAGGCCAGTAACGGCAGAAACAATCAACAAATGGGCGACAAATCTCACTATGAAATTCTTAGCATAAAATCCATTTACACCACACTGCAAGTACCAACAGAAAACGAAGGAAATGACGAAGAGGGTATACTTTCTACAAATATAAAAGAACTAGTGGGTCACCCGAACTACGCTTCGGTTCGCTAAATTAAGAGAGATTCATTAATATAAATTTAAAAAAAAGTATGCTTCGGCTGGGAATCGAACCTGGGCCGCCCGCGTGGTAGGCAGGCATTCTACCGCCAGACCATTATGCTTGATTGAACGAACAGCTGCTGTAATAGCATATGAACATAGTGAATCACCCGAGGCAACAGCTGTCGCAGTACAGCCCACGCCCATAGACGCGATTTAAAACTTTTTCGCACTTTTTTTGAAAATAAAAACCGGCCTACGAACTAAGTCTAAAAATTAGCAAACTTTTAAACCATCATACAACGTAATCGGGCCAGTATCTTCGGAGGAGATAGCGAACAAACATACACGCAAACATACATACACGCAAACATACAAAGAGAGCACCGATTTTATGTTATAAGATTATTAAAAAATGAGGGAAAATTTAAAAAGATCCAAGCAAGCTGCTGCAGGTGGAATGCACTGAATAAATAAACGATGGCAAAAAAAACGAAATACTTAAATGTGGAACAGGAAGAAATACCAAGCCAATGGAACGAGCGAAATAAAAAATTGAGAACTATTTGTAGGCCGATCAGTTTGGTATCTATGCGAAAGGGTACTCCACAAACGATTAATTAAATAGTAGAAAAATACCAGTTCGGAAATACAGTGTACAGTAGCTTGCGTAGACTATAAAAAGGCCTTTGTCACAGTTGATTATCAACCCATATTTAAGGCTATTAGGGAACAAGGGCAAAAATTAGAACGGAGATGAAGGCCCACTATTCAAAGTAGAAAGAGGAGTTCGTCAGGGGGACCCTTTGTTCTCCAACCTATTCAATTGTGTACTAGAGTATGTATTCAGGTAGATGGAATGGAAACATCAGGGCATAAAGGTTAGCTGAAAAACACTGACAAACTTAAGATTTGCAGATGGCGTCACCCTCTTTGCAAAAAACTTAAAAGACTTACAACTAATGCTGGAACAACTAAGCAGTGACAGGAGAAAAATAGGATTGGAGATCAACTACCAGAAGACAAACACATTGACTGATGATAAGCGAGTGGAGACAAGAAAACTGAAAATAATGGAATATGAAGAGCTAAAATAACAGATGAAGGCTTTTTCATTGAAAAAACAAGAGCAACGAGCTTAGTAGATTTGCATAATAAACATGCATGCGCCTACAGAGGACGCGGAAGAAGAGATAAAGTTTTATGAAGAATTAGATGAATTATATGAGAAAGTACCTAACTCCGATATAAAAATAATTATAGGAGATTTTAACGCAAAAGTACGACAAGAAAAAAAAACAGACCAGCAGTGGGAAAATATATTAGCCACAAGAAAAGAAATGACAATGGGCAGAGGTTAATAGATTTTGGAATGGAGAAACAATTACAAATAAAAGCAACCTTTTTAAAACACCGAGAAATACATAAAGAGGCATGGAAAATCCCTGATGGAAGAACAAAGCATCAGATAGATCATTTGCTAATTGAATTAAAACATAGTATAGAAAATGTAAAAAGTGCCAGAGGAGCAGAAATATTCTCAGATTACTATCTGGTGTGGACAAAAGTAAACCAAGAGATACCCTGGGAAAAGAAAATAAGAAGGAAGCAGCAAAATAGTTGGGATGCAAGACCCCTACAGAAGGATCCACATATAAAAGAAGAATATGAGCAGGAAGTAGAAAAAATACTAAAGACAGAAAACAAGAAAGAAGAAATTGAAGAAGAATGGAAGACACTAAAAGAAACATTAGAACAAGTAGCAGATAAGTTGCTTCCAAATAAAAAAGTTAAGAAGAATATATGGTTCGATGACGAATGCAAAGATATAACAGAACAACTGAATAAAGCTAAAATGAAAATGCTACACGAAAAAATGATACAAAGTGAAGTCCAATTTAAAGACAAAAGAAGGGAAGTGAAAAAAAAACGAAAGAAGCAAGAAGAAATGGTAGCCGAGATAGAAGAAAACTATACAGGCAAGACGTAAGAACTTTCTACAAAAAAATAGGAATAAGAAGGAAAAATTACCGGCCGACAGTCAATCTGTGCAGGGACAAAAACGGAGAAATAATTGGTGGTAAAGAAGAAATACTCGAGAGATGGAAAGAGCACTACCAAGAGATTATGGGGGTGAGAGAAGAACGGGATAGTGAAATTAAAGAAAGAAAAAAGGATGAACAAAGTGAACAAGAAGAACTAACACCGGAAGAATGTAATAAAGCGATACAAAAGCTGAGAAATAATAACACACCAGGGAAAGACAGAATACAAAGTGAACTAATAAAAGCAGGAAGACAACAACTACTTGACAGACTGTACAACTTGATTTGCGAAATATGGATAAAGAAAACAATGCCAAATGAATGGAGAGAGACGGTAATCAACCCAATTTACAAAAGAGGAGATAGACTAGATTGTAGCAATTATCGACCAATATCAATCCTAAATGTAGCATATAAGATCCTGGCAACAATACTAAATAACAGATTAAAAGAAATTACAGAAAAAGTAATCGGAGAATATCAGTGTGGGTTCTGTAACGGACCAGCTGTTCACATTAAGACAGTTACAGGAAAAAACGAGAAGGAAAGGAATAACGCTGCACATGCTGTTCATAGATTACAAACAGGCTTACGATAGTGTAAGAAGGAAAAAACTTATTTACAATAATGGAAAACCTAGAACTCCCAAAAGGTGACATTAGAAGAAACCTGGAGCGAAGTCAAAGTAGAAGGAGAAAATACCCCAAAATTTAAGACAGCAAGAGGGTTACGACAAGGAGACCCGCTCTCCACAACTTTATTTAATATAGCTTTGGAAGGAGTAATAGGAAATAGCAATACAAAGAGAAATAACAACATTTTAAAAGACTCATACCAAGTTATGGCATATGCGGATGACCTAATAATTATTTCGAGAACTAAAGAAGAACTAAAAAATGTCTTTCAAAATATCGAAAAGGAAGCAAGAACATATGGACTAGAGGTGAATGAAGGAAAAACGAAATATCTAGTGACAGCAACCAAGAGAGCCTTATCAGATTCAAAAGTGAATAACCAGAATGGGAAGAAGTACAACTTCGAACAAGTAAATATCTGTGTGTACCTAGGAGCTAAAATTAATGGTGAAATTAACTCATATAGTGGAATAGAAAGAAGAATAACACTGGGTATAAAAAGTGCCGGGTCTTTAATTAAAGTGATTAGAAGCAAAAACATTTCGCGAAAGGTGAAAATTAGAATATATAAGACAATAATACGACCGACAACGTCATACGGATGTGAAGTGTGGACCTTAAATCAGCTGTGCGCAAATAAGCTTTCAATCTGGGAGAGGAAAATATTAAGAAGGATTTTCAGAGGAATCGAAGGTGAAGAATGGCGGAGAAGGACAAACGAAGAGGTGTATGAGCTATATAAAGAGCCTCCAATAACAAATATTGTAAAGCAATCAAGACTGCGATGGCCACCTAGGAAGAATGACAGAACAAAGAATCCCAGAGGTCTTCAGAGAAACCGCGGAAGGAAGGAATAGAAGAGAACGGCCGCAAAGACAGTGGTTCCAAGATGTTAAAGAAGATTTAAAAGTATTGAAAGTGAAGAACTGGGAAGAATTAGCTATCCGAAGAACAGAGTGGAAGAAAGTTGTCAATAAAGCCAAGGGCCTCTAGGGCCTCTCGTGCTAATATACCAGGTGTCTTAAAATGAATTACATCTAGTATGCTTTGAATTTTCCATAATGCAATCTAAAATTTTTCTTGAAATTGGCAAGACTGTAAGTCTATGTTAAATTCGATGTTAGCAGGTTATGTTTTGCTTCAATTTGTGTCAAAACTGACTCAAAACCTAACCTGCTAACCTCGAATTTGACATATACTTGCAGTCTTGCCAATTTTAAGTAAAGTTTTGGATTGCATTATGGGAAATTCAAAGCATACTAGATGTAATTCATTTTAAGACACCCGGTATATATATATAGCCTAATAATGTAGCAATCTTATTTTATTTCTAACAGAAGCTTGGATCAACAAATACTACACTTGACAGCTACATATGATATTGTTGCTTTTTTAAAATAAACATGGTGGCATAATTTTTGTTGCTGGGCTACTTCAATTGTTGAGCAGTTTACATCCTCAAAACGAAGAAATCTCAATATATGAAACGAAAAGTGTAACAAATATGTATATCGAGAATGCCACAAGTAAAAATGGGTAAAGGCGTGTTCGGAATAAAAATTAGTCATCATGTAAAACTAGAAGTGATAGAGAAAAAAGTGGAACTGTAGACGTATATGCCGTCTTTTTTGGGTCAGGGGAGGCTATGACCATCTAGTAATTTTGTTGGCAGTACCTCTGTAGCAACTAAACTCCCTAATTGACACTTTTTGTGTTAGATTAGGACTCCATGAAGGAGGCTGGCAGAATAGGAGACGGTGGAAGTTGAGATGCGAGAAGCGGCAAAGGCCGTAAAAACCACGCTTATATATATATATAGGTTATTTTCAGTTTAAGGTTATATTTTTTGAATAGGTACATTGCTGCCGGATCTCTATTTAAATTAACCATCCAAGTGGTATGGCAATTATATTTTTGGTTAATTGGTGTTTATTTGAAGTAGTAAACAAAAATTGAAGCTTGCCGCTATTTTTTTTTTTTGCAATGAAAAATTACCAGTTTAATCTAGTATGGCGGCCCCCTATACCCGTCTTATCAGTATAGCACATAATTTCCGTCTGGGGTTTAGGGACCTTGCCTATCGATTACAACAAAAATTCGCCTTGCCGCTTTTAAAAATAGTAATTTATTATACAATACGATAAAGTTAAATTTTATTCACGAGTGAATCGTTAACGTCGAGACGTAGTAGCTAGATTGGGTTGCTAGGATAATAGGAAGCTGTAATATTTAATTTAAATAAAAGTTAGAAAATTAAGTTACTTTATCTACCCTTGCTGTTAAAGTAACACTTGGCCTTTTGTTTTGAGTCGATTAAAGCGCACCTTAGCATTTGCTATAGAAAAATATATATTTTTTTCTATAGAAGATGTTAAAGTGCTACTTTATCAACTCAAAATAGTAGATCAAGTAGTACTTTAACCTCAAGGGTGGATAAAGTAATATTAAAGTATATAAAGTGTTACAATAAAGAAGCTGACCTGCGGTTAATTAATTAAAATAATCAATGGTAGTAAAAAACCGCAGATTAACCGCGCAGGCCGAACTAGCTCAATTTCGGCGGCCTTGGATTGTAGATTCTTATCAACTGTACCACCCTGGAAATGCTTCAAAGACAAAAAACAAATGGGCGCCAGAAACCAAATGGTTTCGAATAATATAACTAACTACAAGTGACTAGCATTTATTTATTAACGCTAAATAGTCTTGCAGTCTATAATAGTAATTCAATATTAAATAATTAGAATAATTTGGTCATAAAGAATGTAATAATGATAGAAATGTCCAAATTAATTGAAGATTGTGACACGCACCAAGATTAAGAACCCCTTTTAGGTTATTAATTAATTGTAACCACAAATAGATTGAGTGATATGCATATCGCTGTCATTTAAAAAAAACCTTTCTGTTCAGGCTATTGAAGGCAAAAAACGTGAATGCTCCTTTTACAAAGGTTTGATTACACATATAAATTGTAGCTTTCAATATTAATTGTAATTAAGTATACGCATTTGAACTTCACATATTAAAACTGATTGAACGTACGCGTCTAAACTTTACATGTTAGTATTAACGGAAAGTATAAATTTAAACTTTAAATACTGATAGTTATGGAATGTACGAATTTAAATTTCAAGTATCGAAGATAGTTTAATATAATATTAATCCCGGAATAGCCAGTCCGAATCAGCTTGAAAGCAGGGAGACCATCCACTTTTAATGCGGTATGCACCACAAAAGTAACACTAACCTCGATCGTCCAACGCACCACATAAGTTGCTGACAGGCAAATGCTGGCCGGGGGTTGCTATACCCTGTGGTTAAAAGCACCAAACTGCAGAAGCTAGGTAGGACATTAGCCGGTGTTGAAAATTAAGTCAGGTAAAACTGTCAATTAAGAGCTAAAGAAACATAATTAATACAAGAATAGCAAGCAGAAAAACGCCATCGTACCTGATTATAGTCAGCCCTTGGAAATAAAATTCTGGTAAAAATTGGTTGAGCGCATGTACTCTTGACTTAATTAAAAATCAAACCTCGACCGCGCAAAACTCGTCGACCGAGGCCAGAAGAACAAGTGCCGGCACGAAACGTTCGCTTCAACAAGAAAACTCGCATTCCAACGCCCAGCGATAACAGATAAAGCGGGTCAAAAGTGCACCGTGCTAACGATAGCAACTCAATCCAGGTACAAAATGCGCTGGTTTGGAAAATTTAAGAATTCAAAATGCAATGTATTATAATTCAACTAAAAATATACAGGTTAGGCCTGAAATTATTGGTTAAATGGAGAAAACAATTAAGCGGCGCGAAAAATGGTTTCAAAAGTAGCACTGTAGTGTATAAAAGCCCATTTATTTTTGTAATAAAATCAATCGACATTTACTGTTTGATTCAATTACATCGATACTACCTTTCCAAGCCTAAAAATTGAAGTGTGAGGCTGCACTTCGGTTAGTTATCTAATTATCATCCTTTTAAGTGCCATTGACTACATTAGCTTAATACATGAATGCAGTCTCATTCATGTGCTTAAAAATTAGGGATAAAGAACCAGTGCAACCAACAGAAACCTGATCCAGCCTCCAGGCACTTCTGTTCACACATTGAGTGTTTAAATACAACAGCTTTTTCTTAAAATATTCAATCTATCAGAGCAAAACAAATTTGTTTGAATAACTATTTACCTTATCCAGTAAACCTTCTAATATTCAACTAAAAAAGTGCATAACATACATATATTTTTAATTTGATAGACAAATAGTTTGAGTTAAGTCAATTTTTGGTATTCTTTACTTCTGATTTATGAATTTATATTTTGGCGCTTGTAAAAGTTTAAAATAAATATTATATATGAAAGTTCTTGGACACTTATTTTTAATTCTTTGAAACATTTAATCATCAAATATTTAAATGTAGCAAATCCATTCAATATTTTGAATGGAACATTCCAGTATTATATATTCTAAAACATCATAAAAATCTTTTCAAAATGAATATTAATGTCCTAATTATCTAATCAGCAAAAGCTTGCTAATAGTAGAGAGGCCAAACTAAATTATCTCGTCAAATAACGATTTTCGTGGGACTGAGTAGCTTTATACCGACAAGTGGTACCTTCTTATTCGGTGGTGTTTCCTGAGTATGAAAAATCATGTTGTCGCTTTCTCAGCCTGTGGAGAGAAGAGCTATGCCGTCACAAATATGGCCATTCTTGGTTCCAGGTTTTAGTACAGTAACGCTAGGGTTTAACCCCAACATCAAAAAAAAAAGTTCTACCCAGCAGGAAACTGTTTAGTACCCTTCTCTCAATAGGTGGTCAAAAGTTGCACAACATTGCGCGAAGGGTTTAGGAGGGAGGGGGGTGGAAAAGTGGTAAAATGGTAGGTTTCAACAGTTTTATAGTTTTTCGCAAATATCTCGTTAACTGCAAGGTTTAGCGCAAACTTCATCTTATACAAAATTAATCTATATTTAATTTACAATAAAAATGGTCTTATGCATTTTTGACTTCCCGACAAGGGTTACAGATATATGGAAGGGGTATTGATGTCATTATTTTCCAGTTAGCTTGGGATTCATCGTACTCACTTAGAAATGAGTGTTTCGTTATAAAGAGTATGTTCGTTATAAAAAGTACTTAGTGACGCATCAATAAGATAGGAACATTTGTATGTGTGTTGGTACAGAGCTGGCAACTCTGCTACCATATAGGTGGAAACACCAAATGCTGAAGAATCGTCGAAAGACGCCCTATGCTTCTACAGGAGCAAAAACGAATGATGATGATGATGATGATGTATGTATGTACAGCTATATGTATGTATATTACAATATATCTACATTGCTCCCCTCCTTTGTCACTTTTATCTTCATTTTGCCTATTTTTCTCTTTGAATAATTCATGATATCGTTTTTTTTCGTTCCCATTTGTGTTCTTATAATTACACCTACTTAAATTACCTCTATCTTTTGTCATATCATTCTAAAAGATAAAATCATGTGGATATCATTGAAACAGGGTTAACTACAAACTTTATCTAATAAGCTGTAATACAAAAAATAATGGAAATTGTTTTCTTCACAATACATGCTTTTCAGTAAATTCAATGTTCTTCAATGAAAAGTGGTATGTACAACGTTTAAGGTAGTTACATAATAATAAATAACAGCAATCAGTAACCTAAAAACCTTCAAGCTCTCTTTCATGTTGAAGATTATCTTCATCGATGCCGTCGTCAATAATTAGTGCATCTGTGTTGGTGCACCCATGTCCGGAGCAATTCTTGCACATGTTTGAGCATTTCAAGCCACTCTGTCAACGCTTACAGTTGCTGACACACCCCGCATTACAAGTGTAAACAATGAGGGAGAGCAATTCTTCAGGATCAGCTGCCTTTGTGATTGCAACTGGACGCACATAACCACCAATCCTTTTCCAACCCCATTTTAGTGAATCTTTATTGAGATTTAGCCATTGCTGCACTTGATGGTAAACTCTATAAGAGTGTTGTTGTGCAGCTGCTGAAGTAGGGAAAAGTACAGCCAACCTGAGATTTGTGTGTACAGGCTCCTTTGCGATGGTCTACAAATAACATTGATGGCGCAGATTATCCAAATTATCTGCATTTGTTGATGCAAATATCGAAAGGAAGAAATCAACTGCTTTACATAAAATTCTTTGTCACGTCGCACGCTTTCAGAAGGCGTTATTTTTCCCTTTCTATAAATTGAAGAGGCGGTATCACATCCGGCGAAAGTGTAAACTGCCAAGAGAACATCCTTCATTTTCCCGATACCACTCTGAATGTCTCCAATGCAGTAAACTTTTTCTTCTTGGTTATACCTTTATTCGGTACAACCATCTTCAAGTGTTTGATGGCTGGAGCATGAACAACCAACAAGAGCAATAAATCGGTGTCATTGCCAATTACGATACCCTCTGTTTCCTTCTTTGATTCGTCAATCGTAGTAAAAACGATATTGGTGTCAGCATCACATTCTGCCTGAATCACTTTGCAGCCAGCTTGCTGTAAGTGTACAGTGGTGAGAGTAATCAGTTGTATCTTGTTCTTAATACTAGTTAGAAATTTTGCTTGTCCTAGAGTGACATTAATTCCATCTTCCACTTTCACTTCAACATGCGTAGTAGTGGATGATCTGCGTAAATGTTGTTCGTCTTTTATGCTGGGTGCTTTACCATAACCACCTGGCCTCCCCACTTCTTTGAACACTTTATATAATACACTTGGAGCGAATATTACGAGTTCATAGGCGTGATTTTTGCTTTTTTTGACAAACAGAAAAAGTGACATTTTTACCTCCTCCATATTTCCGTAATCCTTTACTGCAGTGCAAAAATTCATACGACAATTTTTATTGTAAATTAAATGTAAATTAATTTTGTATAAGATCAAGTTTGCGCTAAACCTTGCAGTTAACGAGATATTTGCGAAAAACTGTAAAACTGTTGAAACCTACCATTTTACCACCTTTCCAACCCCCTCCCGCCTAAATCCCACACGCAAGGTCATGCAACTTTTTTCCACTTACTAAGAGGAGGGTACTAAACAGTTTGCCACTGGGTAGAATTTTCTTTTTTTGGATGTTTGGGTTAAACCTAGTCTTACTGTATTAAAACCTGATACCAAGAATCGCCATCTTTGAGACGTCATAGCTGCTCACTCCACAGGTTGAGAAAGCGACAACAGGAGTTTTTCTACTAAGGAAACACCGCTGATTACAATGGTATCACTTGTCGGTATAAACCTACTCAGTCCCACGAAAATAATTATTAATTCACTTGGCCTCCCTACTATAACCGTTCTACCGGCGCAAAGCTTTAAGCAAGCGCATGTGGCATCTTTCGCCTTTAGGTGAAAACACAAATATGCGGAGTACATCCGGGTTGTGTAAAAGCCTGCAGACGTACAGTCTACAAGTTGATAAAACCCAAAGTTTCTCTTTGAAGTGACTTTTGCTGTTCGCAATTAATTTCTGATAACTGCTTATAATGCTTATTAAATTTCTTCATGCTTTTTGAAACATGTTTTATGTAATTTAGCCATATGCCGGACGAGTAACATAGACTTGTTTGAGATATATAAAAAAAAAATCCAAAACAGATCTGACAAACATGGTGGCCACTTTATATAAAATTTTTAAAACTTAAAACACCCTTGACATTCCTTGCTCCATCTTGTTGGAACCACATTTAGCGACGTATTTCCATGGGTGCATCAACCAACTGATATTCTGAAGAAAATGGGCATGTCGTTCTGCATTAAGCAATCCTTGATAAAAATCCTAGTGTAGTATCACATAGGACGCCAAGCAAAATAAATGGTTAAATGAAGAGTGTGTAACAGCACCGAAGGAAAAGAAAGAGACACGACAAAAAATGCTAGCACGAAATACGGAAGAAAATAGAACAAGATACCAACAACAAAGAAGAAAAGCTAAGCAAGTATGCAGGGCAGCAAATAGAAACAACAGGGAAAAACAATTAAAAGAGATTGAAGATAAATACAAGAACAAGGAAACAAGAAACTTTTACCAAGAAGTTAAGAAAACGAAGAATGGATAACAACCTACAACAACATGCTGCAGAGATAAAGAAGGAAATTGACTGGAGATGACAAAAGGAACATAGAAAGATGGAAATAGTGTTTTCAAGAAATGCTAAACGTAAGAGAAACACAAGAGGACGAATTCTTTGATTAAGGACATACGTTTATTAGAGTTTTTCTCATAATCTTTGATGCAGAATAACACCCTTATATTGGTTTCGTGCAATTTTGAAACACCTTGTGTAATAGTATATTTGAACCAAAATATTTTATTGTTTTTCTGATTTTCACAAATCACTGAGAACAAAGTGTCTTAACATATGTAACATTTATTTGAAATTCTTACCATAGCTGAGATATGTATCTGCTGTGACACATAAAATCAAACCGACTGTATGTCAAGCAAACTTACTTCATCCCATTTGGTAACCACATAGACTCAGTGGTTCATATATTAATTACAGTTTTTATTTTTAGAAATTTGAATGCCAAGATGTTAATAGAGAACTCAAAAAAGGCCTTAGCTTCTTCCAATCCAGGAGTCCGTACTGCCTCTATAACGCTGCTTGGGACTTTGTACTTGTACATGGGGCCTTCATTACACATGTTTTTTGAAAATGAAAAACCTGCACTTCGAGACCAAATCACTGCAGAGTTTGACAAGTATGAAAATGAAAAACCACCTGTTCCAACAAGAGGTATGGTGTTTTGTAATGATAGAACTTTAAAAATAAGTCATACCTAATTATTGTTTGTACTAGATCAATTAGCACTCTTAATGATTTCCAATATGTTCATTATTGTAGGTGTCGTTAAATGTGCTGGTAGTGCAGATACATTGGACCAAGACGAAGAAGAGGATGCACCCGCTTGTGAGACGGTCAACATTCAAGATTTACTACCAAGGGTTGATATAAGCTCTCAAATAACCGAATCTCTCATTGATGAAATGGCAGACAAAAATTGGAAGGTCAGAAATGAGGCACTCACAAAAGTCAGCGCTATACTTTCGGAAGCAAAACTGATTAAACCCAACATTGGTGACTTGCCACAAGCACTTGCACTGCGGTTAGTCGATAGCAACGGTAAAATTGCACAAGCTGCTCTTAACATATGTGAAACTATTGCAACATCAATGGGTCAGCCCTGCAGACAATACGTTCGGGTTTTGTTGCCTGGATTTATACAAGGTTTGTTCTTGAACTAGCACTTGGTGTTCTTATTTTTTCATTCCTGCTACAGGTCTTGGAGACAGCAAGGCTTGGATACGTTCAGCTTCGGTTAATTGTATGAACTCATGGGGTGAATTGTGTGCATACAAGGAATTCTTTGAGAGCGAAATGATAGCAGATGCTTTTAAAACCGGCTCCCCGACCCTTCGAAGTGAATTGTGGACGTGGCTGGCTGATAAATTGCCGAAAAGTAATAACAATTTTCAAACTTCTCGACGTACATTTAACTGTTTCCGATTTCTAGTAAAATCTGTCCCCAGAGATGAGCTTATAGCATGCATACCGCACTTATATTCGAATTTGGAAGATCGAAATGCAGACGTTCGTAAAAATGCGCAAGAAGCTGTGTTGGGTTTGATGATACATCTCAGTTATGAGAGCATGGCTAAGCATGTTGAGAAGTTAAAGGTGATTTTTTCTGTACTTGTGAATTTAAAATGTAAATGTTTCTTTTTAGCCTGGATCTAAAACTGTTATAGTGGCCGCTTTAGACAAAGCACGGCCCAATCTGCCTATTAAACCTTTACCAAAAATAAAACAAGCACCTGTTGAAGCTGAAAAAGCTGTTAGAGGTACAAAACCTGTCGCTACTTCGAAAAATGCTGTTAAATCAAAGGTAAGCTAAATGATATATCAAGCCATTAAGCTTTATCAGAAGTATTATTGAGACAAAATATTATTTTGAGGTATTTTTGATAAAGCTCTTGTACCCATCCGTCGGTGTTGAGGTAGTTGCGAATGTTTACCAATTCTTTTGCATCCATCCATGTTTTTTTTCTCTCTAAAATTTGCTGAAGAGTTGGGCCAACGCGAATGTTAGTGGACGTTTTTATTTCAGAAATAGATGATAGCATATAAGACAAGAATTTTTTGTGGTATGGACTTTAGATTAAATAAATAAAAAATGTGTCACTTTAATAAATAAATTTAATTACTTGTCAGTTTGACATTGTCAAAAAATTGTAATTTTAAAGCTTTTAGGAAAATTATAACTGTAGGTGTGTATCATTTACCGACTGGTAAATGATAAATGATTTCGTGGTAGATAGACCAGTTTGAGTAATTTATAAATGCAAAGGCAGACGAAAGAAAGAAAATAGATTTTTCCAATAAAATGGGCGAAATAGCAGAAGATACAGGATGTACTGTCATACAGAGGCACCAACGCAGACAGTGACTACAACCTAGTAATCACAACAACATAAAAAATGATAAGCGAAATAAAAATGAGATAACTGAAAAAATACAATAAGCAGAGGGCTGGAAAAAAAGAAACACGATGATATTGACAAGAAATTAAATATAAAGGAGACAATAAAGAAAGAGTAGTTGGGCATACAGAAAAAAAAAGAAAAAATAATGGTTTAATGAGGAATGTGAAGAAATTGTATCTAGCAGAAAAAAGAAGCAAGAAATCAGTGGCTGAGAACAGGGAAATGTGACGATAAAACATACAAAGTACAACAAAAAGAAAAGAGAATCAAGGAGAATAGATGAAAAGCATAAAAACAATGGATAGACCAAATGATGGAAGAAATTTAAAAAATAGTAGGCATAATGGAATAGGAATATAAAAACAAGAACACAAATTGAATAAAAATAGAGGAAATATGAAGGAATCACTTTTTAAAATTATTAAATGAAACGGATAACTACAAGGATGATGAGAATGATAACAACTGGATACAAGAAGAAACAATAACACACGAACGAATTTACAGAATATAAAAAGGAGCAAAGCACCTAGAAGTGACAGAATCCACATTGAAATGATAAAAGCATGTGAAGATAAGCTACAACCAAGAATATTTACAACCATAAAACAAGTATGGGATACAGAAAGAATGCCGGGTGAATGGAGGACTGGGTCGTGCCGATATACAGGGTGGGCCATTTTAATCAACGCATCTGAATATCTCCGTTGGTAAGCCGAATAAAAAAAAATGTGCAGACAAAAGTTATTCAGGACGATGGGGGTCATTTGACTGTACTAATAACTTTGACCTTGGCGTCAACTTTCAAGGTTATTTGAAGGTCAAAACCATTTTTTTAATGGGAACCTCTATTTTTCACGCTGGATTCGGAAAGAGCGGAAAATTTTATGTCCAAAATGATAGTTTATAACTCGTTGGAGTGACCTTGAAAGGGTCAAATCAAGGTTAAATGTTGAAAATGATGCGTTGATTAAAATGGCCCACCCTGTATATACGAAAGGAGACCCAGAAAATTGCAACAACTGTAGAGCTATATCGCTATTAAATGTCACTTACAAAATCCTAACAACAATAATTCACAAACAATTTATAAAATAGGAGATTATCAATGTGGATTCAGACCAGTTATATGAACAGCTGATTCTTCTTCGTACGTTAGGCCAGTGGCCTGTTTAGTACCACAAAGTTATATATCTATAAGCTGTCTTTGCTGGTAAGTCGGGTAGGTAGCTAGCTTGCTTGTCGAAATGGACGGAGAGTTCCCTTGGTAGGTGTTAACGGCTACCACAGGTGTTAGCACGTTAGCTGGGAAGCATACGATTGTTAAAATCCTACAATTAGGGAATCGAACCCGAGCCCGTTGCCTGATGCAATTCACACAAGGAAGCAACTTAGAAAATGTTTTGAACGCGATGTGCAATTCTACATGCTTTGCATTAACTTTAAACAGGCGTTTGATAGAGTTAATACGGAAATGCTAATGGAAGATATGAAGAGGTCAAATATACCGCAAAAGTTGATAAAACTCACAAAAATGACATTAACTGAAACAACAGCAGTAATTAAAGCCAAAGGAAGATCTGAACCGTTCACAACAAACACAGGAGTGAGACAAGGGGGCTCACTGTTGGCAACTTTGTTTAATATATTATTAGAAAACATAATAAGAACAACTTATGCAAAAGGGACAATGAGAAATAAGGAAAAGCAAATAATGACATACGCTGATGATGTATTGATAGTGCACGAAGCCATCCTTTCTTTCGGATCTCGTCCATTGGAAAAGAAAATGTTGTTATAGTTTGTATACGATTTTCTTGTAAGGTACTGTTGTAGTTGGTACACAGCGTCTTGGTGGCATTTTAAATATAAAATTAAAAGTTACAAGAAATGCCCTAAAAATGAGGTTAGATTGTTGCTTACCTCAGTGAAATACTTAATGAAAACCCATAAATTCTAGCAGCAATTTTACTTTCACTTATCACGAACAGTACGGTGATGTACATAAATGTATTTCTTCAAACTTAGAGCAGTCCAACATATTAATATTTACTCACACGCTGACACGCCACATTTGAACAGACGTTTTTATAACTAAACAGTACAAAAATTGGTCTACGATCAGCGTTCCCAAATCTCCAACAACATGGCTTGTAAGTGTAGGAGGCAGTGCAGTATATTATAGTAATAAAAAGGTGCTGATGCTGAAAGATAAAACAATGCCTAAAACTATCTTGCGTATTATATATTATGTATCAATCCACGCAATGAGTAGATTCGAGCAATATCAGATTACTGCTGCCTGTACAATACAAATAAATAAATAAGTTTGATCAGACAAGTGCCAAATACGCCTCAGAAACATCATGCTTCACTAAAAAAGAAGAGCAAATGAAAATCTGGGAGCAAAGAACAATACTAGGACCCGTGAAAACAGGAAAGTAAATGGAGACCTACAAAAAATAAATGGCAAAGACATTGTAAGAGCAATGAAGGCACAGAGGTATGACAGTTCAGTCACATAAACAGAGCAGAAGGAGGAAGGGCAATTATAACAATTATAGAATGGACGCTGACTGAAACACGATACAAAGCAAGACCAAAAACGATGGTGAGATGAAGTGTTAGATAACATAAGAAGGGAAATCCAAATTTGAAAGAAGAAAGTAGCAGACCAAGAAGCTTGGAAAGACATTGTACAGAAAGCGAAAACTTTTAACCAACTTTAAAGAAACCACAAGGAGAAATACGGGGAACCAATTCTCCTCTATAAGTGAATTTATAAAGCTTCAGCAGAAGCGGCAAAATTTCCAATTGGAGATAGGCTATTAATAATAATAAACAATATAACCTCTAAAACCTTGTCTTGTTGTTGTCAACTCTGATTAATGTGAAAGTCCTGTTTCTACACTAATAAGTTATAACCAAGGGGTTGTTTTTTGAACCCCTTGGATACCAGTCTTACGTGCTGCCTGGTTTGTGTTATATAGGGGTTGGTTTGAACCCGTAGATCACTATTTGCGAGTAGGGGATTGTAACTCATCTGCTGTCCACGATTAGTAATTGTAGGGGTTGTACTGTTGAGTTATGGTTAAATAAAACACCCACAAAAGAATAAATAACTTATATTAAAAGAACTTAAAAATTTGGATCAAGTACACATGAATTTTACTCTATCTGATCAATGGTTAATTAACTATAGCTTCTAAAAAGGTTGATCAAAATTATGCTTAATTTTTATGATATCAATTTACTTTGGAAGGGAAGAATAAACATAGCAGCCCTGCTTTTAGTTGGTTAATAAAATACACATAAATGACTGACCTTTGTCCAGATGCCGTCGCTTGAACATGGAGGGTGAATGTTAATTTTGATTTTACTCGGTACGCCCGAAACTATTATGGATTTCGAAAAGTGTTAGGATGCTACTTGAATGCCCCTGGCTTCATTGGTATTCCTTCAATTTTGAGTGGCTTGTCACAACACCTGCTCACATCAATTTTTAAATAGAACTTTCAATTTTGACTTCGATTATTTCGCGCGGCACGCGCCGAGGCGCCGTACGCCAAAAACGGCTTTCGCCGGTAATTAGTTCATCGCGGAACGCGGGGAAGACTGCCTGTCCAGTTCGCGCTCCCCAAAAGGTAATTTTTTTCTTTCGTGAAGAGCCGGGAGTTCCCGTTTTGCCAACTTGCCAAAAATGGCTTTATTCTTAGCGGCTCTTGGTACTGCATGAAACCAAACTGATTCATTGGTTCTCACAGTACAGAAATTGCATATTTGCTGGTGCAGCCCGATTCTTCGAAAATTCTGCCAGTAAGTTAATATCGAATTTCTTTGACTTCCCGGATGCTATTCAACCATTGCTTGGATTATAACAATGTAACCTTTTACGTGCTGAGTAAATGAAATTTTTGCAGGGGCGGCTTCGATTTATTCTTCCTCATGACAACTTAAAATCTATAAGGTTTATAATTATAAACGCAATTTTCTTGCGGGTTGTTACAAAGTAATAAGCATTCATAAACAACGCTCATGATCTACCATGATCACAGTATGGCCATAACTTATCAAAACTAAACTGCTCAGCAATTGAAGTGGCCCATCAAAAAATTAGCATACAGCAGCAAACTAATTTCAAATGGAAGAACGAAATAGTATATGTTAATATATTTTAATATAGTTTCGTTGTAATTAACAGTAATTTGGAGTCTTTAACACAATTAATTGTAAAACAATGAAGTAACAGAATTTTTTTTTTAAATAGTTTTTAAAAGAAATTTTAAATAGTTTTTAAAAGAAATTTTTAAATTAGTATCGAGTGGAACCTGCTCTTACTCGATATACTTTCTGACATTGTCTGCGCATACTATAAGAACACAAACCGCATTAAAACAAAGTTAAAAATACGTTTACGATTAAAGTAATAAATATTAAGTTTTATAGCCTAATAATGTAGCAATCTTATTTTATTTCTAACAGAAGCTTGTATCAACAAATACTGCACTTGACAGCAACATATGATATTGTTTTGTTTTAAAATAAACATGGTAGCATAATTTTTGTTGCTGGGCCACTTCAGTCGTTGAGCAGTTTAGTTCGGCTATTGAAAACGGTTAAGTAACAAAATAAATCTAGTATCATTATTGTGAATGCAAACTAAATTTTAACCAAGTAACAATCACATTGATTTACTTCGTAAAATAAAGTGTAGTAATTATGATTTTTTTCAAAGTTACATTAAGTATAAACTAACGTGGGTTTGATCTTTGTTAACATAAGCGAATGTGTAGTAAGAAAAGTAGGATACAGAATAAATTTCAACTGAAAATGAAATGTGTTACGGTCTTAAACGGTCTTTACGACACCGCACCTGCTCATACAACAACTAAACGGCCGGCGCGGGCGAAATTCTACAAAATCGGTACGGAAGGTTCACCTAGGTCGCTGCCCATGCCGCAACAAGCATCAGTGGAGCAAGGGAGGGTCCTTCACGAGATCACCTAAGGGGAACGGCCAGAGGGGAGGTAAATAACGATAAAAGTAAATAGGGCGCCACCAAGTCTGTCTTGGGGGTGTAATCGTATAACCGGACCTGGACGGTTTGATGGGACGAGAAGTACACAGGGTACTACGTCAGGAAGGCACTCGAGAACTGTCGAGCTCGGACTACAATTTCGGGAAAGAAATACTTGAATTACTATTTCGGGTATTGGCTGCCACTGCGCCAAAAAATAAATAATTTGTCTACAGATGCCGCTACTAATCGTATGACTGTTCTGAAAGTTAGAGAGAGTGAGAAGATGAATGAGACGGCCTAATAGGGACTTGGTCCCTATAGATTGAGTTGGCCTTGGAAAAATTAAATTAAAATACTGACAACACCGCAGAATCCAAGTGGACTACTGAACTGAAATCAGTTCATGTGTATTAAAATGCCTGAAGCTACTCAATACGCTTGAGCTATTAAATACGCCCCAAATTAAATCAAAACAACCAAAACGCAACAGATCATTGAAAATTAAAGAAATCAAACAGCAACAAAATAAAAGAACCAAAATTAAACTTTTTAAAAAAGAATGTGCTCGAATTGACCCAGATTTTCTGAACAGATTTGAGTTCTTCGTTGGAGAGTTCTACAAATGTTACTATAAATTTCAGGAGTGAAAGATTCGAATGCTGCTTCAATAAGACCTTCAAGGTCTCAATGTCTTCTTTAACGTTGTCGACATAGTCCAAATCTCGAACAATCTCCATCACTCAAGTCCATGGGTGTTAAGTCACATGATCTTGCAGGTCACTCAATCGGGCCCCTTCGTCCAGTCCAAAATTGATGGGAGTGTTCATCTAAAAATTGTCGGACTGCTATAGCTTAATGAGTTGTGGCGCCATCTTGTTGAAAAGTGATATCTGGAGGACAGTGTTCTAAAATAGCCAGCATTATTCTTTTGTGAAACAAATTAAGATAAACGGTAATATTTTTTTCCAGAAAAAAGGCACCGATAATTCCTCCAGACCAAACGTTAATTCCAGGCGATCGAAAATCTTTTTGAAGTGTAACATGGGGATTTTCATCAGAATAACAGACACGACCACATAAATGCAATTTGGCTTCGTCTCACCACAACACTCGATCCAATAAAAAATTAGGGTGATCTTCAACTTCCAATAAATTTCGAAACTCTTTGTAAAACTGCAGTCTACGATCTGGATCATCTTCATTGAACGAATGCACCATTCTAGGACGATAACGTTTCAAACCAATTTCATGATTAATAATTTGTGTAGATCGCCTGCTAATTTCAAATTCTCGTGAACGTTATCAATGGTTTTCCACTTACATTTTTCTGTAGGTTTGAAACATCCCCATGCTGATCAAATTTTTCAATAATTGTAATTATGCTACTAAGAGCTGGTGGTGGTCCATTTACAAATTACAAGCATTTACAAGTTCATCACTATTAATTTAAATAGAAATACGAACAGTGAGTAGCCTGGGTTTCAAGACGGAATTATTTATTTATGTTAGCCTTGGAATCTGACCTTGGTCCTCGACTTACTCAAAATGAGTCAAGTCAGAATATGCAGAAGAAGTCCTCGAAAACTAAACTACATATACTTATATACGTTGCGCGTGAATGGAAGGGATATTTCCTATTCTGTTGAGCACAATAGGATTGTCCAGCTAGGCTGCCTTTATCTATTGTCGCACAAGTGGTTGAAATAACTTCCGCCAAAAAAACTTTCTCTTTTCGAGTCGTTTACGACTGTATTGTCCTGCAGAGTTCACTTTCCCTTTTTGCCTGGTCTATTGTTATTCGGGGCAAAAGGGTATTTACGTAAGCCTATTCTTTTGTTGGCTGATGCTGTGCTAAAAATTGCATCTAGACGTTTAGACAAGTTAGTTTAGATTGTTTACTCGACGACACAAATCTAACTGTGCATTACAGATCTTTCTTACTGCACGCATACAATTGACACTTACATTCTTTGGTATATGGCTTATGACGTTTTTAGGCCATTTATGCAGCTACGCTGCACTATTATATATTACGTAATTGTCTATAACTTTTGTCAAATTTTTTTTCTAAGAACTATAATTTTTGAAAAAATTGCTAAGCGGCAATAATAATACGAGACGACATTGAATTATCAAAAATTCTTTTGATTTCTCACGAAACGGCTTGCTTAGAAACGCCTTTGGTTCGTGGTGTTTCTATAAATTAACAAAAGTATTTGATAATTCATAAGGTCATCGAGTGCGTATTCGATTAGATTATACCATGAATATCAACAAGAGAACAATGGCACACAAATCATAATTGATTTTCATGCGTATTCTGATATAGCATTTAACGGTATTAGGCCGATATTAAACATATAACGGACGAGGAAAAATTTTGTGGGAGGGTAATAAATTATCCGAGTCAGTTATATGTACTATCAGCCGTATGTTGGTTAACAGTTTTCATAATATCTATTAAAAAGGCGAATGTATGATTTTAACATAAATAAAATTCACTAGTAACCTCACCCCACACGTTATTTGGTAGTGTAGCAAATGTTATAACGGCCATGTCAGTTGAATTTTAACGGCCATGGCTGTTATGGGTGGCATTTCAATCAAGCAGAGTATTATGAAAAACTGTTACAAGTTGGAAAGGCCATGACATTGAGAGTGACAGTTGACTGCAAAATTGAAAACACCAAAACGATAACACCACGGTGTTTTCACTTATTATTGTGTGGCCAAGGATTCTATGTATTGTGAGTGGTATAATCAACAATAATACCCTAGTGCATTAAAATAGCCGATTAAATTTGTCAAGTAAATTTGTCGTTCAACAAAATCCCGAGAAAAAGAGTGACAGGAAGACAGTTGGAAACCAGGGAACAATTATGAAGGAAGTGAACGAGAAATTAATCAATGTAAATACGCGAGTGAACATGCAACGAGCTTAATAAAACGTGTTGTGGCGCAAAGACACATTGTGACAATAGAAAAATGTGGACAATAATACTAGAGATAACAATTGTTTAGATTTAATTATTTATAAGAATGTTTAATTTAATACGTAAGTCAATTGAACTTGTTTAATGTCCGTTTTATAGTTAGATTAGATATTGTTTAAAAAGGACGTGAGGAGATGACAGTTGAATAAATTAATTTATGACAAGCAGTTTTTGGTGCTCTTATTTAATTAAAGATTTTACCCATTAAATCATATTTGTAAAAAAAAAATATAGCATCGTGTTGAGCAAGTCTCAGAGCATCTATGGGAATGTGGGTAACATTTTCCCTAACAAAAAGTTTTACTTCACAAGAAGCATCCCGAAGCTGAGTGCCGATCACCTCAATTTTCCGAAGTCGTATAGCACCTGAATAAAGGCTCCAGGACCAGGGCTGTCTACTGGGACGCATCACGTGGAGCTGTAGGACAACGGCCAGCGACACAAACACCGGGGGCAGCGACTCCGAGAGAAGATCCATTTTGGGGCCTCGTCCGAGGAATGAACGGTACCATCTGAGAATTTCAAGCAGGCACATCCAAGTCTCCAGCTAAAGCATTTTTCCAATAATTAACCAAGTCCAGTTGTGAGGTTAGGTGAAGAGATTAACAATCGCTATCGGCCAAGCAGCGTGGTTTTGACGTCATTAAACAAATTAATCACTGAAACCTGTAGTTTGTTCGCAATTTTGAATTTCCAAGTCAAAAACGTTTACTGCAAGTAAACAAACCACTTGGTGTAATTGACAGCAGCACGCCTATTTGCGACTGCGTATTTTAAATATATTTTGGACGCACAGTGGCGTACCCAGTTTAAGGTGACATTTTTCACAAATCATCAGGAATCCAACCCTTTGAATTTGAGTTGTCTACCGAGCTAGCGTTTTTTGAGATTTGAATTGTAGACAGATAAAATATAAAAGAGGGCAAAATACTATTTTTACTTCCTTTTACTATAAAGGAAGTATTGGATTTACCCCAAAAATTCGAAATTGAGTTTTCAACGGATCTTCACGTTTTAGAGTCCCCTGATCCCAAAAAACATATTTTTTTTCATTGGTCTGTCTGTCTGTCTGTCTGTGTGTGTTTGTGTGTCTGTCTGTCTGTGAACAGAATATCTCAAAAACGAAAAGAGGTATGGCGTTTAAACTATAATTGGCCTAACGGCTGTTGGCTGAGTGCGAATTAAATTAAATGAATAAATAAATAAATATATAAGTTTTGTGTACTATGTAGATGAGACAGCAAGCTTTTGAAGAAAATCGCATAACCGGAAGTAGGTGTTTACTCTTGAGATTTTTCAGTTTTTTTCGATTTTTTCAAAAACGGCTAACGATTTTTTTTAAACTTTACATTTTTCCTACATTTTTAATGTGTATTGATGTGAGATAGGTGATTTTCCAGTTGAATACTTCTAAAGTGGGTTTCTTTTGTTTTTTTTTTCTATTTTTTTTTATTAACTCCTATTTTAAATAAAACACCCGGTATATTATTACATTTTTGAATTCACCTTAAAATCCTAGAGAAAATTTGTCTCTTCAACTAACACTCGATTTTGTACCGTTTTTGTAGAATTTCTCATTTTTGAAAATTTTTAACAAATGGTTAAAAATTAAAAATTAAATTTTTGACTAATTATAAGATCACTGTAAAAGTAAGTTGTGTGAGTGTATCACACCAGATTTTATTTAAATAAAGTAAGAATACAACAAATTGATTTTTCTCAGTTCAAATCTGTAATTTATAATAATAATTGCTGATCTCATATCATTAGCTAATTTATATTTATTAGACCAAACCATAGCAATTTAAATGGCAAGCTCAACGGGGAGCTACCAAACCACCTCAATGTCCACTATAACCCCCAGAAGTTTGTTGGTTGAATTACAGGACACCCTTCATAGAGTACCTTATATTATGAAAAATTTGAAATGCTAATTGATCTGGATTTTTTTTTACATGTTTTTTCTTATTTTAACATCTTATGGTTTTATAGGCTAATGCAGCAACATCAAAACCATCGTCAGCTCGGAAAAAGGAAGAAGACATCGATACTTCGCCTCTAATGAATGTGAATAATTTAAAACATCAAAGAACTATTGATGAAAACAAGCTGCGGGTATTGAAATGGAACTTTACTACACCTCGGGAGGAATTTGTAGAGCTTTTGAAAGATCAGATGATAGCAGCAAATATTAACAGGACACTTATTTCCAACATGTTTCATGCTGATTTTAGGTTGGTCATGTGCAGTAAAGTAGTTATTATACGATCAAAACTTATAATGTTCGCAGATTCCACATCAGAGCCATCGATTCACTGATGGAAGACCTTCCTGGAAATGGGCCAGCTCTCATTTCCAATCTAGATCTCATTCTAAAGTGGCTAACTTTACGGTTTTTTGATACGAACCCTTCAGTTCTGCTGAAGATCCTCGAATATCTTCATTCCGTGTTTAATATGCTTATAGAGACCAAATACCACATGCTGGAAAATGAAGGTTCGGCATTCATTCCTTACCTAGTTCTCAAGGTTGGCTTTCATTTGGTAATGTAATGCATGAATACAATTGGTTTTTGTAGGCTGGTGATCCTAAAGATGCGGTGAGGAATGGAGTTCGATCTCTTTTTAGACAAATTTCCCACGTATTTGCGGTTAGTAGGTTGTTTTTTTATGTAATGGATGGCTTGAAGTCCAAGAATGCGCGGCAAAGAACAGAATGTTTGGAGGTCATGGGTTCGCTTCTTGAAGACTTTGGTAAGATTTGATTAATCTACCGTACCTTACTGCGGAATTATTGTATTTTTTTAAACATCTACCGTCAGTCTCATGTCTAAACTTTTCTTGCATGTCTTAAATAAGACACCTTTTTTTATCTAACACTTTATTGCAGGTATGAATATATGTCTTCCTTCACCTGCTGTTTGCATGAAAGAAGTGGCAAAACAAATATCTGACAGAGATAATACAGTGCGAAATGCGGCCTTAAATTGTATTGTTCAAGCATATTTCATAGTTGGCGAGAAAGTACTGAAGATGGTAGGACAGGTTAGTTTTAAAATTTTCAGTGATTTAATCGTTTCATAGAAAAATTAACACACGATTTTCAATAGATTTCCGATAAGGACATGTCTCTACTCGAAGAAAGAATCAAAAGAGCCAAGCGGCCTTCTCCTAAAATTGCTAGAATCGAACCACCACCAGTGAATGCCAACAGTTCTCCTCAACGTGATAACATGTCATCTCCAGTCAGGCAGATGGATGAAACCAACGGCCATAACGAATGTGACGATGATGAGGAGGAAGAGGACGATATTCCTGGTGTTACGTAAGATTTTTACTTTCGTAACACATCTGAGACTATAAATTTGCTCGATAGGTTACCCCCACAGCTGCCTCAGGAAACACCAGAATATACGGGTCCTTTCAAACTTGATCCTGAAGTTATGAAGGAGTTGGACAATTGTAAACCCTCAATTCCAAAGCTGAAGCTGCAAGAGTTTGATTTGGATTTCTTAGAGGAAGACATCGTTGTGCCGTCACTATCCGATGCTAGAGCCAAGTAGGAATGGTACTTTTAGTATTATCTTTTCTATAATGTTAATTTTAGAGTTATGCCCATGTCGCCGCCTAAACCAATATTACCTAATCAGTCGTTCTCAAGAACAAGTCTAGGCCACTTACAAACGAGCCCTCGAATAGTTAAGGATCTTATGTTAGAAAAAACAATTAACAATATGGGTTCATCTGATCTCGCCACAGCACTTAAGGTTGTCTATTGTGATTGTTGTGATTTTTTCACTTTTTTATTCCTGAACAGGCTATTGAACAAATGCAAGAAATTCTTCAGTCAAACAAGGGTAGTTCCATGGTCGAGTATGAGAATCAGTTTATGACTGCTTTGTCAACACAGCTAAAAGTTTTGCAGTCACAAGATCCTAGAACAAATTCTGCTGTTTCGAGAACATACAGGGCGTTGCTTACCGTTATTGATGCTGTAAGTTGTTAGCAAATTGTTTTGGCAAATTAATAATTCTTAATTTGTAGTTTTACCTTAATAAAGGACTGGGCCATAAAGTCACCGTTGATGTACTAAAGAACATAATGAATCAGTTAATAATGTTATTGGTTGAAGCAAAATTGGAGAATTGTGCGAATGGGGAAGCGTACATACGGGTTGTCAATCTTCACTGTGTTAAAATTATCGAACGATCTGATCATACAGCAATCATTTGGTAAGTAAAAACTTTCACTTCTGTCATTTTTTCATTTGCTTAATGTACCGTTAAATGGGGTAACGTGATAAAACTTGACAGTATTATTTAAGTTCCTGAGATTTTACATTTTTAGAGTTGCCCCCAACACCAAAATGTATTAGAATTGTTACGTGTTACGTTTCGGGCTATTTAAAAATTATACACCGCTTCTGTTTTAAGCATTTATTTATTTATTTATTTATTTATTTAATTCAATTAACTGGCAGACGGCAAAGCGATTTATCTTAACTATTTACAAATATATATATATAGCACTACAGGCCCGTCTGGCCTATGGCTTGAATTTTCATTGTCCATTTCTTCCTGTCCCATATTTCGTCTTCCCATTCGCTAATACCGGCTTCATGTAGGGCTTCTTTTATTTGCTGCCACCATGTTTTCCTGGGTCTTCCAATTTTCCTTCTTCCCTCCGGTTCTTGTTTGGTTATTTTTTTTATTGGGTCGTTGTCTTCTCTTCGCATTGTGTGCCCGAACCACCTCAGTCTGTTTTGTCTCAGCACTGTACTTATGTTGGCTTCTTTGTATAGGTTTTGTAATTCCCTATTTGTTCGTCTTCTCCACTCTTGACCTTCCTTGACTCCACCATATATTCTTCTTAGGATTTTACGTTCCCATGTTGCCAGCTTGTTTTCTTCTGTTGTTGTTAGCACCCACGTCTCACTCGCGTATGTTAAAATAGGTCTTATTATAGTCTTATATAGTCACACTTTTACGTCTCTCGATACACTTTTGTTCGACATATAGCGATTAAGGGCACCCGCGCACTTTGAGGCACTTATCATTCTGCTTTTTATTTCTTCTTCTTGCTTTCCTTCTGTATTTATTTCTACTCCCAAGTATGATGCACTATTTACCCTCTTGAAGATTAGCTTTTCTTTTGTTAACTCAGCTTCTATCTCCAGCTCTTGTTCTTCTTCTCTGTTTATGTTTCCTAGTACCATATAATGTGATTTCTTTACATTGATTTTCATTCCTACGTTTTGTGCTTCTTTCTCCAATCCTTTTAATAGTTCTTTTAGCTGTTCCTTCGTTCTTGCCATCATTGTCAGATCATCTGCGTATGCTAGTATTTGATATGGGCCATTAACTACAGTACTATTCGTGTTTATTTTTGCTTTCCTCATGAGGTGTTCTAAAACTATGTTAAATAAGTGTGGTGAGATAGGGTCCCCTTGTTTTAGGCCTGTGTTGCTTTCAAATTCTGTGGATTTACGGCCTTTAAATGTCACTCTGTTGCTTGTTGTCTTTAGTGTCATCGCTACCAGTGAAATTATTTCTTTGCTGTACTTTAGTTCTTCCATTGCATTTAGTATCTCCACTCTTTTTATCTTATCGAAGGCTTGTTGGAAGTCAATAAGAATCATATAAATTCTTATATTTTTCCCTTTACATTTCTCGTGTGTTTGTCTTATAATGTGAATCTGGTCCACTGTCGATTTACCAGCTATAAATCCTGCCTGGTAGTTTCCTATCTTATCTTGGGACTCAATTTTTACTCTTTCAGTGATAAGCATTGCTAGAATCTTGTACGACGAATTTAAGCACAAAGCACAAAGCAACTATTAAACGTGGAACACACATTATTTATAAACTAACAGGACCCATTCTAACAACAGATATACTTTATTTATTTATACACGACTTAACATTAATGATTTATATGGTTATATTTATTTGTTAATTATTTCATTAGAGTTATATACACACGGGTTGATTTATATTGCATCTTTACGCGTTTCGAGTTGGATGAGAACTGTCTGTTTTTCTTACTGCACCGGTTTATATACACGTCGGGTGAGTCATTCTAGAAACGTCCAGACCTTGCTCGATTAATCCAGCGACGCTGACTTGTTCGCGCGCAAGGTCGTTCTGGAATGTTCTGATGCGATCCAGCCCGAAGGTCGTTACACTTTCTGGAATGATCTGGAAGGCTGACTCACACGTCGCACGGGACGCTGATGCATATATAGACAACGGCCTGACCCCAAGGTCGTTACAGAATGAATGACTAAATATTTACTTTTGTGGATTTCTTCTAACCTAAAGGAGTTGCTAGAACTCTGTTATAAAAATATTAGTGTTGTTGGGGTAGCTGTTAATGAAAAAAATACATAAGTACTGGCTATGGATAATTGATTTGTAGTATCTGGAGCGTTGCGACTCTTGTGACGGAAAAAGGACATGATTTATATGATTGTGGAACATACTAAGTCTACACCGTCCTGACGCATTAATATTTGATATAACGGCCCCACAGGAAATATGATGGCCTGGAAAGGATATTTAAAAATGAAGACATACACCCTATTCTACAGTGGATCAAATCAGGCAAAGTACAAATTTGGCTTGGTGAACAAGATTCTAAATAACGACTTCAAACCCATAAATGAGAGGATGTGCAAATTAAAACTGAAGGGCTTATACCAAAATATTATAATGACATGTGTGCACGCCCCAGCCGAGCAAAAGGAGGATGCTCAGACAGATTCCTTCTATAGTGAACTGAAAAGTACAACCAATCAAAACAGTGGCCACGACATGATTATCCTTGGCGACTTGAATGCTAAAATAGGCAAACAAGACCGTACAAATAATGCATAATATCAGTAATGACAGTAGACAACGCTTAATAGATTTTGCCACCTCCAATGGCATGGTAGGTAATTGGTGAAACCATTTTTCCCAAAGTATCCATAAAGTGACCTGGGTATCACCAGATAGAAAAACTTACAATCAGATCGACCATGTTCTCATTGATGGAATGCACTCAATCAGCCTTATGGATACAAGAAGCCAAAGAGGAGCTGAGTGCATTGGCGTAACTAGGATTTTTGGCTGGGTAGAGCCAGGCCCCCCAACCAACCAATGTCAATACCTATGTATACCTATGAAGACATGAATTTACGTGCATACATAATTTTTTCGCATAAATTGATTTGCTTGTTCTTTGACGCTGTTATACGAGGGTAGCCCCATAAATTTCTGCAATCTAACAAAACAATAGTTTTGTAGCCAAAATTAGTTTTTATTATTGTTTCTCAAAATATTCGCTTTTAAACTCAAAATATTAATTCCACTCTTCTCGAGTCACTTGAGAAACAAGGTTTTTGAAGCTTTCTTCAGCATTTTCGGGAGTTCCAAATCGCACACCACACATTCTATCCTTTAATGGAAGAAGTAGAAAGTAATCCCGGGTGGTGTAGCTTGAACAAGCGTCCACGTTCGATCAGCAGAGTTAAGCAACGCTGTCTCTGGTCAGAACTTGGATGGGAGTTCCACGGCTGCATCTCTCGGCGCCTCGTGGTACGGCTATCACGGAAAAAAGTTGGTGCCGGCGGTCATAACAACATCATGACAGTCGTTAGTGGGGTTGGAAGTCCTTATAACTGCACAGCGACGCCTATAATTGGCCTAATGGCTTTTGGCTGAGTGCAAATTAAATTAAAATTAAATTAATCGGAAGGTGCTAGGTCAGAACTGTATTGGGGATAACATAGCAATTTTAATCCGGAAGTCTCTAAAAATTATTTTGTTTGATGTGCGGTATGACTAAAAGCATTATCATGGTGCAGAAGGATTTCACTTCTTGTGTGCTGTAAACGAGCTTTTTAAATAACGTGTGGCAGTCATACTGTTGTGTACCACTCTATGGTAACTGTACGTCTGTTTTCAAGCACGACAGTTGTGATAGGTCCTGATTTTGAAAAGAAGCAAGCAATCATTTTCATACCAACTCTTCGAGATCGCTTCACTTTAACTGGATTAGGATCTGTTGGAAACAGCCATTGTGCAGACTGCTGCTTGGATTCAGGTGTTACAGTATCAAATTGACTTATCGACACTCACGGCTGTGTGAGTACTAAATAACTAGACAAGTCCGGGAAATGTGCACGCTCACCCTGAAAATCGTAAGAAACAGGCTAAAGGCCTCGGCTCAGATACGCTCAGGGAGGGGGCAGGGTCCTAAAACGAGACCACAGGGCAAGAGTGTGGAGGTATATATAAAGGGTGTTACCAAATAAATGGGCGCCACAAGATCCAAATCAGGAGACCCACGTTCAACCGGACGTTGAGGGTCAAATAACTATTTTTGGAAGCCACATTGCAGCGACGAGCGCAACAACCTACCTGCAGCACGCGTCCATCACGTCCGGGCCTCACCTTACATTGATCGTAAACAAACATACACAAGACACAAAGGAAAAAAATAAGACGGTACAGTTAATACATCTATTGGGCCACTTCACATGACCAACCAACAGCTTACATGGTACTGACGTGGCCGGCACATATGACAATCTGTACTAACCTAGTTATGGGATATGCCCAGCTGGGAAGCGCTTTACCTAAAAATGACGACGCATGCTGAGGCGTACACAAAGACAAAATTAGTTCTAGCTAAATCACCACAAGTATATTACGAGTATATTACGCACCCGTGAGGTTCACACATGGGTGTACCAGACGCGAGAATGCAAATTTGATTATAAATAACAAAGACGTCTCGCAACGGAGCACTGTAAGTACTGTATATGAGTTTATTGCCAGGCAGACAAGAATGAATTTAATGCAACACAAGCAAGACAGCTTGCATGCGAAGCCATGTGTGACACTATATATGAATTGAGTGTAAAACAAACAAGACAACTTGCAGCGAAGCCGTGTACGACACTATATGAATTGGATACAACACAAACAAGACAGCTCGCAGCGAATCGGTATGCAACACTAACGTTAATTTAGGCACATGCTAGCGAAACAGTTTATTGACACAATGTTGTTACCTGATTACTAGCTCGGCTTCAGAGACTGAAGGAATGCGCTACTTGTAGGCGTCGTCCGCTACTGCAGTGGCATCCGGAATGTTCCCCCATGCATCAAGCGTGGGTGTAATGTGACTGCCCCCTTGGCGAAACATGGAAATGGGCAAAGCCCTTAATTGGATCACTCGGCAATTAATCCCGTTGAAACATTGACGGACAAACTTAGGCATAACCCGCCTTCATATGGATGAATGAACCTAAACAGCAAGCCCCGTTCGGACACCAACAACGAAACACTCGTCACCTCCAAGCTAGCCCAGCACTGTCTGCACAAAACGAGAAGAGCTCCAAGAAGCTGCAACAGCATGGGAAGCGGCCGTCGGCCCGAAGGAACGGTGGCCGTTGGGGCCAAGACGCTCGCAGCGTCTTTCTAGCAACGCTAGGTTTTCTCACTTGCTCTCACGGGCTAAATTTTAAATAACTTAGAAAACAGACGCTCTCACGATTGAAGGACACTAGGGATGGTTGTCAAATCCCGGACCTACTCTTTTGAACCTAGTTCGTTTGCCGGAGTAGGTGCACCTGGTTCGGCGTTCTTTAAAGAGTAGGTCGCCTGATCCGGCGTTCCTTCAATGAATCAAACCTCTGTGCAACTAAGCCGAACCGCGCCAGCGCGCGGAGCGGCGGAACTGTAAACGGAATGCCGGACTCTCGCACCTAGGAGTGATCCGTCGTTCCTTTAAGGAATCGAACCGTTTTGCACCTAAGCCAAACCGCCCCAGCTCTGAGGAGCGCGGAGCGGCGGAACTGTGGAACGGAATGCCGGACTCTTGCTCCTACGAAGCGGATCGGATCGCTCCTCTTTCTCGGATTGCAAAGACGTCGAATTTGAAATCGGAATGGAAATGAATGGACGCGGTTTGAGCTTCGCAATTGTTTGTAACTGACTAGGAACTGCATAATCTACGCAAGGAATTTCAGATTCGGATTCGGAATTGCGGGATCGTAATGGCAATGCCTCGTGTGTTGTGCCAAAATCATCGACCATGTAGGCTACTGTAAGGTATAAATAGAAAAAGGGAAAACATTCATAATTTTAAATTGTAATAGACATATTTAATTGTAATAGTTATTGATGCCCTGCTAATGCAATCAAAGAAATCTTTTACAATTGAAATAGACGACTCAGCAAAAAATTCCGACCGGAGCCGTCGGATTCAAATCAAAATCACGTCCCCTACATTAACATTTGAGTCATAACATGCGATTGTAGGTGCAGACCCGTCCGAGATCCGACTCCGACCGCTCCAGCGTATGGCGAGACCTGCTATTTCCCAGTGACCGCGAGCGGAACTGAACCTAGTTTCTTGCACCTAGTTCGGAGTCGGAGTCGGATCAGGTGCACTTGATCCCTTAGCGGAACAGGTTTTACCATCCCTAAAGGACACCCAGCTGCAGAAGCGGGACCAAGAGCCACGTGCGGGCTAGGATTTTGCGTGATGCGGAGAGCTGTTGTAAAAAGATGCCGAAACGGGTCTGAAATACAGACGGATTCGCTAATTATGTATCAAACCTGTTCTAAAGGCTTATTTAACTAATTGAATTACGGGAAAATATAAAATGGCCTGACACGGGTTCAAATGCATTTATCCAGCTTTCGTCACCACTCATGATGTAAACTGCTTTAGATCTACCTTCATCATATTTCTTATACCAATCCACATGTTTTGTTCTTTTTCTGTTCAACTGTGTGGTATCCACCTACAACAGACTTTTCTTACACTCAAATGATTATGTAAAATCTTGTTTATTGCAGTCATGCCAATGTCCAAGATACTTTTAATAATTCTATATTGTCCTACTGAATCATTCTTGGCACAGCGTTTATGTTAGTATCGGTAACTGCAGAAGTCATCCAAAACTTTCTTTCGGAGATAGGGAACTTTTAAAGTCATAGTAAATCATGGCTCTAAAATTCTCTCTCATTAAATTCATTTTTGATGCACAACACTTATTTCAAAATTAACTGTGTAATATCTGTTGCAATTATCAATAGTAATATAACAAGGGCGGGACATACGTACCGATAATTTTGCACACTCCAAGGGTCGAGTGCTGGTTGCAATGAAAACTGTCCTGAGGGCAGTTTTCTAAGGGCAACCAGCACGATGACTCTTGGCACGGGCAAAATTATATGTAAGTGTGTTGTCCGCGTTTATATTTTGGAGATTATTACGCGAAGCCCGTATACGAATTATGATTTAAAATTGAACTAACAATGCCAAAAAACTCAAATTGCTTGTATCTTGCATTTCTTTTTCTAATTATGACACCATTCACGGGGTTGATAATCATCCCTAGGGAGCTTATCGCTTGGTAAGCAGCCCACGGGCGCTTATCAGGTAATCAGTTCGGGATTGGTCGATTTTCAAAAAATGCATGGTTCCCATTGGGTGATATCAGTCATGTGATAGTTGTGTGTAATAATCAAAATTAAATTTGAACCGTTAAACTAGAAAACAACAAACATTTGTTTCATGGCAAGTTTGACTGTAATGGAACGAATAATTTAGAAAAATCTCTCGCTTGCTCTTATAGACTGCGTTTTAAATTCGATCCAACAAACACGCTACAAAGCGACGAAACAACCCAGGTGCAAGCAAGACGGCTCGATGCCAGAGCAGCTTGCCAAACTTTGTAGAAAAAGGCTGCGTGCCAAATCTGTAGAATTTTAAATACAATTTGATGAAATATTAAACATAAAAACATGAACGAAAAACCATATACGAGCGAATTCGTAATCTTTGAACAGAAAATATTCCAAAGGGTTGCACATTCGTAGGATTTCAAAAATGTCCTGACAAGTGGTTAAAAGCAGATTTTAAAATTTATTCAACTTGTATTTTTCAGGGGTGGGCCCTTTGGCCCCTCCGCTAGTCCAAACACTCCTCCGAAACTGTTTTGCATGTCAGCTTTTGCTCCAGTGCAAACAGTCGCGGCACCCATTGCGCGGATAACTTTCTCATCTCCAAAACAAACTTCAGTTAGGATATAATATATCTGCTCTGTTGAAATGCCCACAGTGTCTATCTCCATCAACTTCAATCGCCGGTCATTCAAGACAATTTTATGAACTTTTTTGATAACTTCCGTTCTGGTGGCTGGTACTGTACTGTACTCTTGCGACCACGTTTAAAGTCTGCAGTTTTAACTGTGATGTGTGAAGGGGAAGATTCGCTTAATGTGCTCTCTAGTTCAGCTTTTATTTCTTTTGTGGATAATCCCTTAATATGAAAATATTTAACCCTCACCCGGCGGAAATAATTTCAGTTACACGGAGTGCGGAAATGGATCTCTAGTGACCCGGATCGAATTCAATTTTTTAAAATTAGTTTTAAAGCACTACAGTATCTGTTTTTCTAATACATACTTGCACATGATAATATAATCATAAAACTTTTATCGATGCCACTGTCCTCATCAGACAAAAAATGAAAGTCGTTTTCGTCATCATCACGCATTAGTTCGTCATACAATTGTTGTTCCGTAAGGGGAATTTTATTAGGATCCATTCTTTTTGCCTATTATTTTACTCAGTGTTATTATACTCGAGAAAACAAGAAAAAAAACAATGGAGCGCGAAACGGGGAAACCGGGTCTCAAGTGACCCGAGCGGATTATCTCAGGTATACCAAGACATTTTTCCACGAAATTTATTCTACAGCATCTCCACAACAGCTTTGAGGAATACGCAAACATCCAAAGCAGTATATTGAAAAACGGTAGAATTATGTAAAAAAAAAAGAAAGTCCGGGTCACTTGAGACCCGGTTTCCGCAGTCTGAGGGTTAATAACTACAAGAATTTCAACTTGCTCCATTCTTACAGCATGCAAAACTTTAGCAACTTTGACAGCCTGTCAAATAATTATTATTTGTCAGAAATTTTTGTTATTCCAAAGCCAGACTGATAAATCTTGAAACATTGCGCAAATTTGTATCCTATCTGTGTTAGGCTGGAGAGTTTTCAATTTACCCTTGTAGATGTTAAACACTCATTTTTTTGTAACTTTACCCTTGAATACCAAATAAACGCCACAAAAAGTGTTCGGAGGTTACCTAGTATATCATCATCGAGCTGTTGGGATTATGACAAACGTCGCGGCGTTTTTTTGAATTGTTTTCCTGAGGTGGATTAATCCTCTTTTTCTGTTGTTGCTACAGCTTGTGGTGGGTCCTGGCCATATTTGTAATTTGCTTCCAATTGTTTCTGTCTACATTGTGCTTTCCAGTCTGTTATTCCCATTGCTTTTATGTCTTCTTCTATTTCTTCTCGCCATCTTTTTCTCGGTCTTCCTTTAGCTCTGGGCCACATTGGGGTCCACTGTGTTATCCGTCTGACTATTTCTGTGGGGTTTTTCCTCATAATATGTTCTGCCCATCCTCGTAGATGTTAAACACACATTTTTTTTAACTTTACCCCTAGTGATGTGAGTCGGGTAAATACCCAGTGGGTAGGGTATTTATAAATGGGTATTTACCTGGTTATTTACCCCTGCCTTGTTGCTACAGCTTGTGGTGGGTCCTGGCCATGTTTGTAATTTGCTTCCAATTCATTCTGTCTACATTGTGCATTCCAGTGTGTTATTCCCATTGCTTTTACATCTTCTTCTATTTCTTCTCGCCATCTTTTCCAGGTCTTCCTTTACCTCTGGGCCACATTGGTGTCCACTGTGTTATCCGTCTGACTATTTCTGTGGGTTTTTTCCTCATAATATGTTCTGCCCATCCTCGTAGATGTTAAACACACATTTTTTTAAACTTTACCCCTAGTGTTGTGGGTCGGGTAAAAACCCAGTGGGTAGGGTATTTATAAATGGGTATTTACCTGGTTATTTACCCCTGCCTTGTTGCTACAGCTTGTGGTGGGTCCTGGCCATGTTTGTAATTTGCTTCCAATTCTTTGTTTACATTGTGCATTCCAGTCTGTTATTCCCATTGCTTTTATATCTTCTTCTATTTCTTCTCGCCATCTTTTTCTCGGTCTTCCTTTAGCTCTGGGCCACATTGGGGTCCACTGTGTTATCCGTCTGACTATTTCTGTAGGTTTTTTCCTCATAATATGTTCTGCCCATCCTCGTAGATGTTAAACAAACATTTTTTTAAACTTTACCCCTAGTGTTGTGGGTCGGGTAAATACCCAGTGGGTAGGGTATTTATAAATGGGTATTTACCTGGCTATTTACCCTTGCCTTGTTGCTACAGTTGTGGTGGGTCCTGGCCATGTTTGTAATTTGCTTCCAATTCATTCTGTCTACATTGTGCTTTCCAGTCTGTTATTCCCATTGCTTTTATATCTTCTTCTATTTCTTCTCGCTATCTTTTTCTCGGTCTTCCTTTAGCTCTGGGCCACATTGGGGTCCACTGTGTTATCCGTCTGACTATTTCTGTGGGTTTTTTCCTCATAATATGTTCTGCCCATCCTCGTAGATGTTAAACACACATTTTTTTAACTTTACCCCTAGTGTTGTGGGTCGGGTAAATACCCAGTGGGTAGGATATTTATAAATGAGTATTTACCTGGGTATTTACCCCTGCCTTGTTGCTACAGCTTGTAGTGGGTCCTGGCCATGTTTGTAATTTGCTTCCAATTCTTTCTGTCTATATTGTGCATTCCAGTCTGTTATTCCCATTGCTTTTATATCTTCTTCTATTTCTTCTCGCCATCTTTTTCCAGGTCTTCCTTTAGCTGTGGGCCACATTGGGGTCCACTGTGTTATCCGTCTGATTATTTCTGTGGGTTTTTTCCTCATAATATGTTCTGCCTATCCTCGTAGATGTTAAACACACATTTTTTTTAACTTTACCCCTAGTGTTGTGGGTCCGGTAAATACCCAGTGGGTAGGGTATTTATAAAAGGGTATTTACCTGGTTATTTACCCCTGCCTTGTTGCTACAGTTGTGGTGGGTCCTGGCCATGTTTGTAATTTGCTTCCAATTTTTTCTGTTTACATTGTGCATTCCAGTCTGTTATTCCCATTGCTTTTATATCTTCTTCTATTTCTTCTCACCATCTTTTTCCAGGTCTTCCTTTAGCTCTGGGCCACATTGGGGTCCACTGTGTTATCCGTCTGACTATATCTGTGGGTTTTTTCCTCATAATATGTTCTGCCCATCCTCGTAGATGTTAAACATACATTTTTTTAGCTTTACCCCTAGTGTTGTGGGTCGGGTAAAAACCCAGTGGGTAGGGTATTTATAAATGGGTATTTACCTGGTTATTTACCCCTGCCTTGTTGCTACAGCTTGTGGTGGGTCCTGGCCATGTTTGTAATTTGCTTCCAATTCTTTCTGTCTACATTGTGCATTCCACTGTGTTATCCGTCTGACTATTTCTGTGGGTTTTTTCCTCATAATATGTTCTGCCCATCCTCGTAGATGTTAAACACACATTTTTTTTAACTTTACCCCTAGTGATGTGAGTCGGGTAAATACCCAGTTGGTAGGGTATTTATAAATGGGTAGTTACCCTTGCCTCGGGTAAATACCTAAAAACTGGGTGTTTATCAAATTTGTACGAGTAATATTTAGAAAGCTAAGCTAACTTCTACTCACATAATAATATTATCTTAATAAATAAACTAAGTATAGCGTGAGTACTAAAAAGTGGGGAAAGAGCGGGAAATTTTGAATTAAGGGTGCATCACCCCAACTTCCTGGTTATATGTCTGTGGTGGCACTGTAAATCTATGTCAAATTCGAGGTTAGCAGGTTGGTTTTTGCTTCAGTTTGTGTCAAAACTGACGCAAACACTAACCTGCTAACCTCAAATTTGTAGGTGCAATATCTACTTGTTGCCTAGCTACCAAAGTAATTATTGCATTTTCTATTTCGGTTACTCTTATGGCAAATATTATGTAAATCTTTTCCAGCTCATGGAAATGCCTTAGGCAACCTGTACAATTATGGCCCCATCGGTATTTTGGGCAGGAACTGTTCTCAGTCCAGCTATTTTTTTATTCTATCGGGTGTCCAAATTTGAGGTTGGATTTTGAATTTCGCGGCATTTGTTTTGTGTCAAACATACAGTGCTAATATTTTATAGTTATCATTTTGGCACATTGCCATTTAAGTTATTTAAGTTGTGTTGCGGTTCACGGTTCAGCAACGCATATTCATTGTAAAAACCCATTACAGATATGGGGAAAGTTTTGCAGAAACTGCAAGGAAAGTTCACGCTATGGCAGAGGCGTAGCTAGAGATCAACGGGCCCTGTATCATAAACTGCCAAGCTGGCCCCCCACTCCCACCCCACCAGGGTATTAGCAAATAAACGTATAAAGATACGAGCTCAATTTTTATTTTTTAAGAAAGCGAAATAGAATTATAAAAATTTATAAAAATAAATAATAAAAAAAGTAAAATTTAATTACATATGGGGCATATTACGTAAAAAAGGGGTAAATCATAGTTTACATATATTTACATAAGTAAGGAACAAGTAAATGGTAAATAACAAGAAAAAAGGTTGAAGTAAATAATTATTATTTACATAGTTCTCCGCGAAAATGTTTTTAAGGTGTTCCATATTTGGAGATGATATAAATTTTTTAAGCTCTTCCTTTTCGAGAGATAATATGACTAAATCCGATAACCAAACACTTTCTGCTTATATAAACCTAAATTCGTAAATGTGATCTGAGAAAAAGTTTCCAAATTAAATTTATATATATATTTTTTTGAGAGCTTGAGTGCTGGTGGGCCCCCTGGCTCGTGGGCTCTGTATCATTGATACGGCAGATACAGCAGTAGCTATGCCCCTGCGCTATGAACTTGCGTGATATGTGATTTCAATAAGGTGGTGCCACATGTCACACAGCGCGCGAAACAATAACTTTACTGCAATCAAAGTTCAGAGGTAGACTTATCTCTCGATATGGTGACATCAATTGGCCGTCAAGATCTTGTGAATTGACACCTTTGGATTTTTTCCTCTGGGGTTATGTGAAAAGCAAAGTCTATGCCAATAGTCCACAGACAATTACAGACCTAAAGGCGAAAATTACACGTGTAATTGGTGCGATAGACCTTTGTTTATGTTTAAATGTCGTTGAAGATTTAAAAAAAAGAATGTTTTCATGTCAGACGAGCCGAGGAGGGCATTTCTCTAATATTATCTTCTATGTTTAATCGTTACGTATATGCTTTAAGTTCTCATTAAAATATCTTATATTTTCAAATTATTTACGTGTTTTATTAACGAATTAAAATCCAACCTCAAATTTGGACACTCTTTACATTTTTATAAAATTCAAATAGAGCACCTTCACTTACCAATCAATTATACTGTTTAGATTAGCTCTATAATATTTGTAAATGAGGCTATAAATACACGTTTAAATACGTAGTATTTACCCGGGTATTTACCCCTAAAAATAAATACCCAGGTAATTTACATCACTATTTACCCCTCAATACCCAACAAACGCCACAAAAAGTGTTCGGAGATTACCTTATATATATGTACCTTATATATAGTACTGTAACGATTCTATAGCCGGGTCGTTGCCCCGGACATATGATTCAGCCCTGAGTGTTCCAGAACTTCTTGGAGCAGCTGGGCCGCTGCGGATATATGTGAGTCACTGCGGTCGAATACTCAAGAAGTGACCTTGCAACCAGATGCAACGGGTAACTCACGCTCACACATGCGAATGCTGGAATGTTCTAGACGGAAATTATTCGGATATATAAATACGCACCGCAGGAATAAGAAATTAGTTCTCATCAGACTCGAAGCGCGCGTGATACAAGCGAACCGTGTGTATATAACCCTAGTGAAATAAATAACAAATAAATATAACCATATAAATCCTTAATGTTTAAGTTGTGAATAAATAGCCACATAAATTAGTTGATGTTTAATCCAGCGCATATAAATAAATAGTGTATCGTTGTTAGAAATAGTTGGTAGTTTAAGTAATTTGTGTTCTGCCTTGATAATTCTTGTATTTGTAAATAATCATAATTAATCATTGTAAATAAATGTTTAATACAAGAAGCGTCGTATAATTTTTAAATAGCCCAGAATGTAAAAACGTAACAGTACTTTTTATTAATTAATGTTAGTAATGCAACAAAAAACACTTCTACTTTCTTTTCATTACAGTGCACTCGTCAGACTTCTACACGACTGCATCACTAATGAAGGATCTCCGCGACTGACTGATTTGATAATGAAATGCCTTTGGAGAGTAATTAAAATCATGCCTAGCTGGAGTGAGGAAATCGACTACGACAGCGTTTTATACGAAGTGCACGTTTTCTTAAAAGACTTCCCCAGTACATGGTGGAAGAACAAAGCAATGGACACGCCATTAAGAACTGTCAAAACCATACTACATTCCATGGCAAAAGCCAAGGGAGGGCAGCTCATGCTTCACCTTGGAAAAATACCCAATACAAATGATTCAGAATTGGAGTCGTACATTCTTCGATTACTGAAGGTAACTAATTAAAATTGTTGGAATTTTTCTGCAATACTCTGTTGCAGAGCCTGAAACTTGAAGAAGTAAAGCAAGTACCACTAAAATCCGAAAAGACTGAAACCAGGAAGACGTTATCTCGATCCGTGCATACGATGCTAACGGATATATTTCAGAAAATCGGCAATAAGGAAGACTCCAAGGAAGGGTTTAATATGCTGTACGATTTCCTACGACAGCACCCCGATGCTGACATTGATCAATTCCTCCAAAAATCTAGTCACGTTTTTCAGGATTATATAAGTAACGGTCTTAAGAATGTAGAACGTGCACGAAATGCACCCAGTGAGCGTAAGTTTTCCCCTTACATTTTAGATTACTTGCTTTCATAACAATTGCTTTTTTAGTGTTTGAAAAGAGCTCTACTTCGTTATCTGGTGATATAGTAATGCCTGCATCTGATGGAGACAACAGGGGACCTGACTATTGGAAAGACCGGCTACAGATGTGGAATCGGCTTTGGGAAGAAACTGTAGAAAAAGGTGCTCAAAATGATGAATAAAGAGGTTGAGGTGACGCACCAATAGGAGTTTTATTTGGGGTTTTTCGATGTAGAAGTTTTAAACTAGGCGAGAAATAAGTATTTGCCCTTTACCGAAATTATTTTTCTAAGCAATTCTGATTAGTGGATCTAAAATACCATTTGTTTCGCGATAGGTCGTCATGTTGTTATATATAATAAACGTAGCTAACTTATCAACGAGTTGAAAGTGATTGTTGATTCTTATTAATATTATAATGATCTTATTTTGTTTGTGTCACGTCTTAAAAATAATACAATTTGAGTAAACTATTATTTTAATTTATTTTCGTACTCCGTATTTTACATTTTTAAATTAATATTCATATATGTTTTATTGATTTCACACCTACTTCTAATGTTTGTGTTCTAAGGAAAGCGAATGTATACAGAATTACTCTTGTTAGACTTCTCTTACTAGTTTTGTAGGTTACATGTTCTCTCACTGAATAACAATAAATAATCTTACAATTGATTTTGTAGTTTTTGTGTATAGTTTACATTTTAGAATTATCTTTGCTGGTTGAATGGCTGCTACAGTGACTATAAGGACAGTGTGGCCATATAAGTGTTGGTCGCCATGTTTTCTCCAAACTTTTCAATAGGCTTACCTGTGAAAAAATTGTTTTAAATTTAACTTTGCCAATGTACAGTGAAATCACTCATAACAGACACTGAGACACTTCATTAAGCGAACATTTTTCTTGGCACCGTCGAGAACCAATGTTTAAATGCAAAGGCATCTCCATTAAGCGGACTCTCTGTAAACAGCACGCGGACAGGAAAATTCTGGAAATTTTGAAATGTTTTCCTCTTTTAAGCGGACATGTTACTAATTATTACGTGCTTAAATGCTAGGAAATTAGGGGAACTACATGTTTTCATATGTGTGGTATGGGGCCATATATATAATACACATATATTGCTAGTAGGGCCTGGAAACGTCAGAAAACATTACGGCGCCGACATAGTCTCACTTAGAGTATAACGCGTCTCGTGCGCATGCGTGAGAATTCGAACTCCGCCTTTAGAAGCGAATTTTAAACTTGACCACTTCCCCATTGGGCGGACGACGCCGCCGCGCTTGCACACAGCTTACCATTATACATTGAAGAGTTGGTTGTCTGTCTCACTTCCTTGGCAAGTTTCCCACTCATAGCCGCTAGCAATATAGTAAGTATTAGATATATGTATGGGGCGCGTTATAAATTGCGTGTTCAGATGCTAGCTAGAAAACTAGGGGAATTACCTCTTTTCATATGCGCCCTATGTTTTCCAACCTTAATCTTCAGTTACGTATCTGAATTTCGGAAGTGAAAGAAGTGTTCTGCAAAAATGATTTTATTCATTTTTAGCAAAGTGCTCTGTGTTTATAGCTGCATTTGATTTAAAGCAGGTAGGTTTTCTTAATGACAGGCTGCAGTTGATATGCATGTACTAACACTACGTTTTTACACTAGTGTCATAATGAAAAGCAAACTTAGAACTGTATATATATATATACAACAGTACTACAGGCCTTGGAGGCCCTTGACTTCAATGTTTTTCACTATTTGTTTCCACTTTTTCCGGTCCATTGCTATTTCTTCGTAGTTAATTATGCCTGCCCCACTTATATCACTTTTCACTTCCTGGAGCCACTTTTTCTTTGGTCTTCCTCTCTTCTTTTTCCCCCCTTCTCCTCCATACAAGACTTTTTTCACCACTCTTTGCTCTGACATTCGGCAGATGTGTCCTAACCATCTTGCTCGCTGTGCTCGAACTCTTTGCGTTATTTTTGTCTTTTTATACAAATCCATCACCTCTTTATTTGTACGCCTTCTCCACTCTCCTTCATCGGTTTTTATGCCTCCCATTATCCTCCTCAAGATTTTTCTCTCCCAGATTTCTAGCTTTTGTTCGTCTTTTTTTGCCATTACCCACGTTTCACATCCATACAATACAGCTGGTCTTATGATTGTTTCATAGGCTCTAATCTTGACTGCTCTTGATAATTTTTTTCTCTTAATACTTTTGAGAGTGCTCCTGCTGCTTTATTTCCTTTAATTATTCTTTTATTGATTTCATATTCCTCTTGGTTTGTGGCTGTTATCGTCACCCCCAGATATTCAAACTGGCTAACTCTCTCAAAAATTTGTTCTCCTTCTTCCGTGTTAAATTTGACAAATTTATTCTCTTCTGTTACTTCTACTCTCGTCTCCATGTACTTTGTTTTTTCTTTATTTATCTGTAATCCAAATTTTTTCCCTTCTGCGTCAAATTTTTTGAAAACCTTTTCTAACTCTTTTTTTGATCTAGTTACCAGGACTACATCGTCTGCATAAGCGATACATTGCGTTTTATGATGGTAAATTGAGCCTGTTGTTTGGATCTTGCTATCTTTTACTATAACTTCCATTACCATGTTAAATAGGTTCGTTGACAGCGGGTCACCTTGTCTTAACCCTCTTCCAACTCTGAATTGTTCTGAGACACTCCCATCTATTAGAATTTTATTACTTGTATTTTTTAATGTCATTCTCACTAGATTTATTAATTTACTTGGAATATTCAACTTTACAAGTGCTTGGTATAATTTTTCTCTACATATTGAGTCGTATGCCTGTTTGAAATCTATGAAGAGCATATGCAGACCTAAATTTTGCTCATAGCTGTTGCTTTGGATCTGTTTGATGGTGAAAATTTGGTCTATTGTTGATCTTCCTGGTCTAAACCCTGCTTGGTATTCTCCCACTACTTGATCCTCTATCACCTGTAATCTTTTTCTTATTAACTTGGCCATTATCTTGTATACTACGTCAAGCAGCGCGATTCCTCTGTAATTTTCACACATCGTCTTATCCCCTTTCTTAAAAATTGGACAGATAAGTGCCTTACACCAATCATCTGGCATTCTTTCTTCACGCCACACTCTTTGTATCAAGTTGATCAATTTCTTCTGCAACTTCTCGCCTCCATGTTTTAGCACTTCTGCCGGGATTCTACTCTCCCCCGCACTCCTATTATTCTTTTGGTCTTTTATAGCTTCATATATTTCCTTTTCTGTCGGCTCTTCTACCTCCTGTTCATTAACTTCTGCTGCCTCTTGAGTTGCTTGCGTGATTTGTAGTTCATTTCCTTCTATCTCGTTTAACAGTTTATTAAAGTACCTTGCCCATCTCTCCAATTTCTCCTTTGTCTCCCCTATTAACAAACCCTCTTCATTCCTGCAAAAAATTGCTCGGATATTTGTGTTTTGTCTTGAAAGCTTTACTTCCTGATAGAAATTTTTTACTTCTTTATTGACGAAATGTTCTTCCATTTTTTCTAGTCGTTTTTCTAGTTGCTCTCTCTTTTTTCTTCTACAGATTTCTTTTGCTATCTTTCTTTTTTGTTTGTAATTTCTTTTTGCTTCATCTGTTCCATTTTGGTCCCTTTCCATTTTTGCCTTGTTTCTTTCATTTAGTGCTCTCTTACATTCTTCATCAAACCACTCTTCTTTTCTTATATTTTTTTGTTTCCCTAAGCAGACATTTACCGCCTCTGTTACACCTTTTTGTAATCCTGCCCATTCTTCTTCTATTGTTTGATTTGTTTCTTCCACACTAGCTAACCTCTGTTCTATTTCTTTTTCGAGCTCTTCTGCCACTTTCTTTTCTTGTAACTTCTCTATGTCGTATCTTTGTCTATCTTTTTTCTCTTTTCTTAGTGTTGGCAATTCTTGCCTGAGTTTTGCTATAACTAATATGTGATCGCTGTCTGCATCTGCTCCTCGGTAACTTCTACAATCCTTGATCGCTTTAAAGTGTTTGGCCTCTATTAGTACGTGATCTATCTGATTTTTGACACGACCATCCGGCGATATCCAGGTAACTTTGTGTATGTCTTTGTGATCCAAGCTTGTACTTACTATCTTCATTTGATTCTCAGCTGCAAATTCAATTAACTTTTTCCCATTTTCATTACTTTCTGCATGCAAACTTTTCCCTCCCGTAACCTTTTGATACATCACCTCTCTCCCTACTTTCGCGTTTAGATCTCCTATTGCCATTTTTATATCATACCTTGGTATATTCCCTACTATATCACACATCTTTTCATAGAATTCACTCTTTGTTTCCAGATCCTTTTCTTCTGTTGGGGCATGTCCATTTATAATACTGATCTTTCTATATTTTCCTTGCAGTCTTAGGTAACATAACCTGTCTGATACGGCTTTGAAATCCACCACCCTTCTTTTTATCCTTTCTTGTATCAGAAAACCCGTCCCAAGATATCGATTTTCCCCACTACTCTTAAACATGATGTGTTTACCCAAATCAATTATCTCACTTCCAGTTTGCTTTGTTTCTTGCAGGGCTAGTACATCAATGTCGTAATCTTGCATTATTTTTTCTAAATTTTTAATTGCTCCTTCTTCAAAAGTACCTCGTACATTCCAAGTTCCTATCTTTAATTCTTTTTGTATTAATTTCTTCTCCCACCTACTCTTACTCTTTTTGTTTTCTTGTTTCTTTTCTCTTTGTCCATGTCTTGCCAGGTTTGTCCTCAAAAATCCGTTTGCTTTTGTTTTATTTAGTTTTTTGGTGGTTTATGCTTTTGGAGTTGTTTTAAATTTGGGTCCCACCTCCATTCCTCTCCTTCTATTACAACTCTATTGTAACCAATCTTCACGCTTTTTCCGCTCCTTCTTTCTTGCTCTGCTAGCTCCCGTATTTTCTTCTGCTTTTCTCTGTCAGTCTTAGTTAAGTCGTCATTGATGTAGATTCTTTGTGTTTGGATCTTTCTCAGCTTTTGTTTGTTACCCATAACTCTTGTTTTCTCCTCAGCATTTTCTAACTCAATTAAGCAGACTTTTTCTCCCATTTTATGAGCTCCCTTAATTTTAATATCCACCTCTAAGTGGTTTTTCATAAAGGTCTGCATCTCTTCTTTTAGTACACTTGGTTCATTTCCTTTTATGTTTATCCCAGTTACCACCACGTTATTCTTCCTTTTTTCTTTCTCTAGCCATTCTATGTTTTTCTTAATCTCACCTATCTCATTTTTAATTTCTATATTTTCTTGAATTAATTTTTGGTTCTCATTTCTTAGCTTCTCATTTTCCAATTTTATTTTTTTGATTTCTTCCAGGCTGGACTTAAGCTCAATCTTCAATTCTTCTTGATTTTTCTTCATGTCTTGTTTTATCTCCGCTTTTAGCTCCTTTATCAGTGCTTTTAATTCATCCATTTCTTCTGACTTTATCTCTGCGTCTTCCTTCGTGTCTTCGCTTATTTTCTGTTCTTCTTCTGATTCTGGCGACCAGCCTATTTTTCTACTCTTTTGAAAGGCTAATTTCTCGAGTTCCCACCTTTCGAAAAGCTCCGGCGATTCCGGTACTCTTTTTCTTTTTTCCGGGAATTGCGCCTGAGTGTTGCTACTTCTCGTAATTCTACTGGACGCTTCACTCATTTAAAAAGTCTAAACACTGCTTTTATTGTTTATTTACTGCCGCGCTATCGTTTCTTATCGCCGCGCCGTCTGGTTGTAATGATACTTTCAATTCACAGCTGTGCCGCGTCAGTGTATTTAACCCGACCTTCACTTTGTTATTGAACTTGGTTGTGATTTACGCCCGTACGTTGTCGTCGACCACGCTTTAATTACTGAAAGCCACCGCCTTCTCACGCACTTTTTAAGCCACTTGACTTTAAAACCACTACCCGGATTTTTCACTCACAATAGGACCTTATTTTGCTTTATACGAAACACTATTACTCCTTTATCCGCTACAAATTTTCCACTCTAGCTGACGGGACCTGTTTACAGGTTGACGCGTCGAACTGAACCAAAAAACTTAGAACTGTATGTATTTAAAAATGTATGTATTCTTTGTTGTTCTATATTTAAATAAAGATTAAACAAAAAAAATTGAAAATTAAAGAATCCTTTATCTAATAGACGTGTCTGTCTGGGACGCTGTTTTGTCCGGGACGCTGTTTTGTCCGGGACGCTGTTTCAGCAGCCAAACCGTAAGAGATAGAGAAAAAAGTTATTAAAGTTATATGTTTGGAATGGTCATGTCAGGTCAGGAACCGAATTTCAGTCACGTGACACTTCCGGTTTTCGAGAAATCACAAAAAGACCGTTTTTCAAATAGAACGCGTATTAAATAAAAACTGGTTCGGCCGCTAAACGTAGCTGCGACCCTCTGCGCCTTAAATCCTCGATCGGTTAGGCAACCACTTTGACACCTTCCAGGTCTGGGTGGTTGCCTAACCGATCGAGGTTTGAAGGCGCGTTAAATGAGACATTTGTCTCACTGGACTGCTAGTTTCTATTAAGAGGATACCTCCATTAAGCAGACAAAAATCGTGACACCACGGTGTCCGCTTATGAGAGATTTCACTGTATAGCATCTTTATAAAATAAATACAGAGACTCGGTATTACAAGGTGGCATTTAAAGAAACCATTTCTTATTTTCAGTATTTAATTTTGACATCATTTGTATTTTATTACTATTGAAATTGTTGATAAAATGGATATGATTAATGTCATTGATATTACCCGTAGTTTTTGTATCAATACAAATTGATCTCTTTCTTTTCTCTCAATACAAAAAGTAGTTTCACATCCCTAATGTGCCCGCTGAGCAAAAGCAATAAATTGTTAATTTGTGAAAGAGTGCTTCTATATATTTGTAGCATTGTAGCTATGGTAGCGTTGTTAGATATATACATCAATTGGTTTGTGATATAAAAATACTGTAATTTCGAAAATAAATACAAGTTGCACTTTGATTATGCTGTTCTGGTTCTGAATAATAGGCTTAAATAGTCATACCGCGAGAACATTGGTCCATTCGAACCGAAGCACAGTTCATGAATATATTATTATGATACACGAAGTGGTATGATCAATCATAACAAAGAAATATTTAAAACTAAGAAATTTACGAGGTACCTATAGAAATGAAAGTGAAATATTAATTTTATTGGGGCTGGACAATCTGTGAAGAGATTGAGGAATACAGTGAATTACATAGAAAGAACCAGAGAACTACTGAATTGGAGAAGATTGGATTGATTGGTGAACATGACACATAATTAAATATTTATTTTTGACATTGGTGGTTGTATGGAAGTAAGGTTATTCATCTAGAAGGAGGTCAGTAGGAGTGCTACTAGAATTGGAAGGCTTCTGAGGGGATTGCTGAGTGCAGAAGACTATCTAAGGAATAAACAAGATAAGATCAGATTCATTTATAAAGCTGAAACTTACCAGGAGTCTATTGGAGTTGAAGTTGACGTTTGATGAGGGGATTGAAGCTGGATTCTGCGGATTCTTGGAATTGGTTGACAGGAACAGGCTGTAGGTATCACATAAGGTGAACATCGGGATCTTTTGAGGGAGGGAGTAGTAGTGTTTGGATATTTGCAGAGGGAGCTTAAGAAGTGATAAGGTTTGTGTTATTAATTAATATCAAAACATTTTAAATAACGAGCAATAAGGGAAAAAGTAAAATACAAAACAGTAATTATTTTAATAAATTAATTAATAATTATGTCAATGTAAAAAATAGATTTGTCAATACCCGGTTTGAGAAGGTGTAGAAGTTGGGTTAACGTTTGATGTCATTGAATAATTAAGAATCAATTTAAAAATTTAAACTTCAACTAATAGAGATCTAGATTTGGCGAACCACCCCTGAAATAAGAGTACTTGATTTGAAAGCAATTATAGTTTAACTAACGGGGCATTGTATTAATTAAGGGCAAACTTAAAGTAAAATATTGAATACATAAATTATATGAGATAACTCCAATATATAACATAAGGTCACCCAACGTGGTGCAATTGTAATGCATAATTAATGACTATGCAGCCGACGAGGAGCTAGCATATCCAAAACATAATAGTTACATTTTTTGACTGTCTGTGAAGTGACAGTGATAGCAGACTTTTGATTTTGACTATGAGTGCGGCAGGAGGAGTCTGGTGATAGGTTGTGACGGACTGAAAGGTCGGACGTGGGGATTCCTCCAGAGAGGTACGGGGACTGGGAACAGACGGCAGGACAAGCCAACACCCATCCTACTTCCAAACAAGCAAAGGTAGCTCAAGACCAGAAGTTCAACAATGGGTCATCCACGGAGTCAATTGGTCAGATGTCAAACGTCAGTCTCAATCAAAGATCTATCGCAGATCCAACACCAGTCATATTTCAAGAGTTAGTGATACATCAAAAGGCAGTGCTTATCGAGTTGCTGTGCCTAAAGAAAAGTTAAAAGTTACTGAGGAGATGGCCGCTCTTGATGCTGAGGAATAAGCAAAGGCGAAAGCAAAAGCAAAAGAGAAGAGGAACTCAAGGAAGAGTTTCAAATATGTGAAGATGAAGAAGACGGAAGCAGAAAATCTAACCACTCTTTGTCAAATGTTGGTGATGGTCTACAAGGCTTAACGTTAGAGTCACCAGCACCAATGCATAGAGTGGCTACAAAGCAGTGGTGGGCCGGATCAAAGCCGAAAATCACCGTTTCCCGTTCCTCAATCTAATCCTGCAGTCAGTCAATTGGCACAAGCTCTTCTTGTAGCAGTTCAGACCGTTACAGCAGCTCCAACCCAGGCAAGAACGGAACAGATGGGGATGATGGCAAGGCAGTTATTGGATAAACACTTGCCTAATTTTTGTGGTGATCCAGAAGCATGGCCTGGATTCATCACTCAGTTCCGACGTTCAACAAGAGTATGTGTTTTCTCTGAGGATGAGAACCTCTGCTGTCTTCAAAAGTACTTAAAAGGAGCAGCTAAAGAGTGCTTCAAGTCGATGCTTGTTCTTTCTGACAACGTTGTGGTGGTCTTGGAAGAGAAATATGGCAGACCTGAGCTTATAATTGAATAGTAATTTGTATTTTTCATTAATTTGCAAGCAAATGAATAAAAAAAACGACATTCAAAACTAGTTGTACACGTAGTTTTTTTGCATAGTGACCTCTTGGTCGAAATTTAGTCGAAAAGGACTTCGGAATTGACCACTGCCAAATTGACATTTCAATAAATAATGTTTAAAAAAGTGTACCTTTTTCACGATTTTGCTTTAAAAAAAGTACGATTTTCTGTTAAAAAAAGGACGACTTTCATGATCACTGCAAAAAACTATAGTTCAGAAAGCTCGGAAGGCGACATCTTCTTTTATTGACAAGGGTGAGTCTATTGTTGGCTTCTCAATTGTAATCTGGAATCTGGTTTCAACCGTAGAAACACTTCAACGTTCAGAGTACCTCATCAACCCTCAGCTTTTGACAGAATTGACCCAGATACTTCCTGCCGTTTTGAGGATGAGTTGGGGAAAGAAAGTAGTCAAGAAATATTCAGCCATAGCTACCCTCAAAGACTTTTCCAACTGGATTGAAGGAGAGGTTCGAGCTGCTTCATTTGTGACAAAAGTTAACTTTCCTACTGATAATGAAAAGGGAAGTCAGAAGTTAAACGCAATGACAAAGGTACAAGAAATCATACAAGTTTAAACACTGATCCAGTTTCAACAGAGCCAAAGGAAGCCAAATGTGCTTGTTGTACTAGAAAGTCCCATTCCATCAAAGTTTGTCGCAAGTTTCAGGAAAAGGCAATAGACGACAGATGACCATTGGTGCGGGAGAAGAAGTTGCTTTGGATGCTTAAAAAGTAATGAATCATTCATCTCAATGCAAGAAGAAGAAAGATTGTGGGGTCGATGGCTGTAAGAGGAACCACAATCCTCTTCTGCACTCAAAGCAATTATCACAGCAGAGAGTTCCTGAGTCTTCATAAATATTCAGCTGACACAGTCACATTGACTGAAAGTATGGATTTGATCTCTCAGATTCAGGCAGAGTCAACTCACATTCTTAAGGTGCTTCCTGTTGTGTTAAATGGATCTAAATGTGAAGTCTCAACATTTGCTATGCTCGACCAAGGCTCAACTGCAACATTGATGGATGGTGGTCTAGCAGCAGAGCTTGGTCTTTCTGGTTCTATTCCTCCTCTGAGAATCAAGTGGTATGACGACTCAACAAAGGTGGACTACGAGTCACGCAACGTAAAAGTAAAGGTACGAGGTGCTGGAATGAGACTCGTTTATTATTTCAAATGTAAAGACAGTCTCAAAATTTGATTTATCTACTCGTACAGTGGACATTCATAGCTTAAGTGACATGCATCATTTGCAAGTTTTGGAAGCCGCAAAGAGAGCAAAGCCCAAGCTCTTGATAGGACAAGACCAATCGCACCTCATTGGGTCAAGGGAACTTTGCGAGGGTCCAGAGGGTAGTCCAATGGCTTCACTCATCAAGCTGGGATAGCTTGTTCATGGAACACATACAATTTTACTGGAGAGAAATGCCAATTTATCTGCCATGTCTACAGTAACAAGGAGCGTGATGAAGATCTTCATCAGCTTGTACTTGATTCTTTTAAAACTGAGTCATTTGGAGTCAAAGTAACAGATGAACAGTTGAGATCTAGGGAAGATCTCAGAGCCAAAAGCATCATGGAGATAACTACCAGAACAAAGGGGGACTGATTTGAAACAGGACTGTTTTGGAGAGATGAGAAAGCTGTTCTACCTGAGAGCATGTCAAATGCTCTTCGACGACTCAAGAGCATAGAGAGGAAGATGGATCGTAACCCAGCTTTAGCGCAAACCTACGAGTCGCAGATCCAAGAGTATATCAAAAAGCGGTTTGCTTGCAAGGTCACTGATGAGGAACTTCAAGTGGTAAGCGCCAAGGAGTGGTACCTTCCTCATTTTGTCGTGACGAACCCAAACAAACCCGGGAAGCTCAAATGGATTTGTGATGCAGCAGTGAAGTCTCATGGTGGTAGCCTGAATGACATGCTACTCCAAGGACCAGACTACCTCAATTCTCTACCTGGCATTCTTTGGAAGTTCTGACGGAAGAGGGTGGCAATCTGTGGTGACATCACTGACATGTTTTATCGTGTTTTTATTCGCGATGAAGACCTTTCTGATCAAATATTTTTATGGGAAAAGACAAAAACAGAGAACCAAATGTGATGTTCATGAAGGTAATGATTTTGGTGCCCCCTCTTTTCCCTCTTCACCTCAATTTGTAAAGAACATCAACGCTTTCGAGTTTAAGGATTCTTACCCAAAAGCAGTAGCAGCAATTATAAACCACCACCACATGGTTGACTGGCTTGATTCTGAAGATACTGTTAAGAGACCATCAAGATGATTGAAGAGGCGAGGACAATTCCGAAAGAGGAGGATTTATCATTTGAAAATTTGTTCCAAACTTTCAAGATGTTATGGACTCAATTCCTGAGGAACTTAGAGCTAATTCGACAAAAGAACTAAACTCAACACAGGGAGATAACTTTGAAAGAGCTCTTGAACCCTAGATCCGACGAGTTCACCTTCCGACTTAAGTTTACAAAGGTTGACGACAAGCTTCTTGTTGAACAGAGAAGTCTGACAAAGAGATATGTCCTCCGGCTTGTCATGTCACATTTCGATTCTTTGAGTTTTCTTTCTTAGCTTCTAACTATTATAACTTCTGAAAATAACGTTTTGCAGTAAATATAAGGTACCCAAAGCGTTACTATGTGAATAAAATGGTAAGTGCTGTAGCAATCCTTAGATATCTTGTAATTATACCAGACGAATATGTAATAGCGAATGAAAAATTCAATGCAGAGGCTGCTCAGGTTAACGTCTATCACTTTATGTGGTGTCTTTATATGGTAAAAGCACTATCTAACACATATTAGGATCAAAGTTCTGTGTCTTTAGTGTTAAAACGTCGTTCAGAGGTTATTATAGCGTCCTAAAATTCATATTTACACCTTGAAAATTGATACTCGGTGCATGAGGCAATTAGCGATATTAGCAAAGAGCATATATGCTCTATGGTATGAATATGCACAGTTTACAACTCCCGGGAAGCAGTTTTAGCATTTCTTCGATGTCTGGTAATTACACCAGACGAATATGTAATGGCGAATAGAAAATTCAATACAGAGGCTGCTCATGCTAACGTCTATTGCTTTCTGTGGTGTCTTTATGTGCTAAAAGCACTATCTAAGACTGACTAGGATTAAAGTTCTGTGTCTTTGGTGTTAAAACGTCGTCCAGAGGTTATTATAGCGTCCTAAAATTTATATTTACACCTTGAAAATTGATACTCGGTGCATTACGCAATTAGCGGTATTAATATGCACAGTTTACAACTCCCGGAAAGCAGCTTTAGCAATTCTTCGACGTCTGTTAATTATACCAGACAAATATGTATGGCGAATGGAAAATTCAATACAGATGCTGCTCAGGCTAATGTCTATTGCTTGCTGTGGTGTCTATGTGCTAAAACACTCTTTAAGACACATTAAGATCAAAGTTCTGTCTCTTTAGTGTTGAAACGTTGTTCAGAGATTATTATAGCGTCCCAAAATTTTTATTGACCGCTTGAAAATTGTTACTCGGTGCATGAGGCAATTAGGGGTGTTAATAGGCACAGTTTACAACTATTGGAAAGCAGTTTTAGCATTTCTTCGATGTCTGGTAACTACACCAGACGAATATGCAATGGCGAATGGAAAATTCAATACAGAGGCTGCTCAGACTAATATCTATCGCTTTGTGTGGTATCATTATGTGCTAAAAACACTCTATAAGACATATTAAGATCAAAGTAAACAGTAAACTCTCAGCAGGGCTTTGAGCACCTATTGATGGTGGCACGCTAAGTCGAGATAAAATGCTTATTTTATCTACAGTACTAAACGGTTTATTCACATAATAACATAATAACGTTATTTTTAGACGTTCTAACGTAGTAATAGGCTAAACTAGATATTTTAAATTATCTGGTTGCAGAAAAATTTATTGCGGTAGAAATAGATAGCTGAATGTGCTCCACATGTATTATTAGCAGTGCTGCTATTACTCCAGTAAACTGTAAGCAGGGCTTTGAGCACCTGTTAATGATGTCAATCTAAGTCGAAATAAAGTGCTTATATTTTGTAGATTACTTACTGTTTTATTCACCTTGTAATGTTTTCGGTACCTAGTATTTACTGCAAAACGTTATTTTTAGACGTTATAACGTAGTTAAAAGCTACACTAGAGAATTTGAATTTTGTGGATGCAGATAAATATATTGTGGTAGAAACAGATGGCTGAATTCGCTGCAAATGTGCTATTAGAAGGGCCGCTATGACTCCAGTAAACTCTAAGCAGGGATTTGAACACCTGTTGGAGATGGCACGCTAAATCAAGATAAAATGCTTATGTACAGGACTAACCGTTTTATTCATATAGCAATGTTCTCGGTGCCTAATATTACTGCAAAACGTTATTTTCAGACGTTATAATGTAGTTGAAGACTAAACCAGATAATTTTCCGGATGCGGAAAAATTTATTGTGATTCCTGATGAGTTAGTCAACTTAGGCCGATAATTACCAGCCTGCAAAATACCAAATATAACTTTCGCCACCAGGTAAGGCCGACCCTTAATCCTTCATCACAGTTATTTTTAGACGTTATAACGTGGTAAAAACTAAACAAGCGAATTTGATTTTCTGGATGCAGAAAAATTTATTGTATTAGAAATGGATGGCTAAATACCCTCGAAATGTATTATTAGAAGGGCTGCTACTACTCCACTAAACTGTAAGCAGGACTTTGAGCACCTATTGATGATGGCACGCTAAGTCGAGATAAAATGCTTATACTATGTACAGCACTTACCGGTTTATTCACATAGTAACGCTTTGGGTATCTAATATTTACTGCAAGACGCTATAACGTAGTTAAAATCTAAACTAGAGAATTTGAATTTTGTGGATGCAGAGAAATTTATTGTAGAGGAAATTGATTGCTGAATGCCCTGCAAATGTATTATTAGAAGGGCTGCTGCTACTCCAGTAAACTCTAAGCAGGGCTTTGAGAACCTGTTGGTGATGGCACGCTAAGTCGAGTTAAAATGTTCGCTCACTCAGGCATCAAACAGTTCTCGGTAGTGTTAATATTACCTACATTCCTTGTAAAGCAATAAATAAAACGATACCTACTCCCTAGAACGCTTCCAATCCATAAAATACTGGACAATTCTCCTCGTTCCCGCCTAAAATCCCGAAATCCAATATGAACTGACGAAATATATCTACAACGTGAAGAATACGACCTAAACGGAGTATGGAAATCAAAATGGACGTTAATTCAAAACGGTCTTTATGATCCAACTACCACTCTACAAGGAATGCAGTTACCCAGAAAAATATGGTGCCGACCAAACCGCATTAGAACCGGCCATGGTAGATGCAAATCGATGCTCCACAAATGGCAAATATCCGACTCACCTTATTGCGACTATGGAGTGCCAGAAAAAACGGTAGCCCACATAGTACAAGACTGCCCCCTCCGTAAATATCAAGGAAACTGCCACGAAATTTACAAAGGCAACCTTTGTAGCTATCAAATGGTTGACCGACCTGGACATAGATCTACGAGTATAGGATAAGGAATTACAATAATAATAAATTCTAAACTTTAATAGGTAGCTTTAATATTTTAATAAATTTTAATCATTTACAAGATTAGTTGTAATAGGTTGACTGTCTGTTGTATACACACATATAATAGGTAGGTAATTATATTTACCTATCTTTTATAATTCGTTATTAAGCGCTAGGTAGATCGCAATGCGATAAATAAATAATGTAAAGTAATATACTATTCTTCAGAAAGGCATTGAACTCCTAGAATTCGTAGTTGAAACCAGGCCTCACTAGCTATTGCTAGTAGTATAAATATATGGTGGCACTGTCTGTCAGTTTTGACACAAACTGACACAAAACCTAACCTGCTAACCTCGAATTTTACATAGATTTACAGTGCCACCAACATGTTACTCATACGTTGTATAACCAGTTTTCTAGGCAACCGATGGTACATTTGAAATTCCCACAATACAGAGATTTGCTGAGAATTGCGAAACTTCACATATGCTCAGGCCGTAGAAAGTGATGTTTATCAAACAACTCAGAAGGTCGTTATATTGCTAATAATTTATTGGAATGTCAAAAATAAAAATAAATAAAAGGTCAAATTATCTAAAGTTTTCCCCTTTTATGGATAAAATGCATCTTTATTTACTTGTACCATACATTATCACATTATCTATTCATAAGCAGAAAATTATATGGCCCAAACATTTTTGAAACAACTGGTACCTACTAAATTCTTCAAGGTTGGTGGGACTGGTTGATGTAATGTTGGTATTGTACTGTGATGTAAAGAGTAAAGACTTTATTTAGGGAAATTCACGTTTATGGCGAAATTGCTGGAAGTTTAAAACGTCAGTGCATTAACTACGGTTAATTTTCAAGCTCTTGTGAAAATTTAAATAAAATCGTTAACAATGGCTATGTCAAAGACCACTAATACGTACAATCGACAAAACTGGGAAGATTCTGTAATTGATTGCTGTAAAAATGTTTGAATTTTTTTCTAACCTCAAATTTAATTTTAGGATTTTCCAATTCTTTGCCAAACATGTTTAGGAGATAATCCTTATATACGAATGGTTTGTAAGCTACTTGTTTTCTAATTTATTGTAAATTAATAATTCATTTGCAGACGAAAGAAAAATATGGAAAAGAATGCAAAATCTGCTCAAGGCCCTTTACCGTTTTCCGATGGTGCCCTGGTGCCAGAATGAGATTTAAGAAAACTGAAATATGCCAAACTTGCAGCAAATTAAAGAACGTTTGTCAAACCTGCTTGTTAGATTTGGAATACGGTTTACCAATTCAGGTGAGTACATTTCAATACGAACTTTGTAGATCCGCTTGTTAATTATTAACATTTTGTGCTGTTATTTAGAAATTTATTATCTTATAGGTTCGTGATTCAGCCTTGAAAATGAAAGATGACTTGCCAAAAAGTGACGTTAATAAAGAATACTACATTCAGAATATGGAAAGAGAAGTATGAGCTTTATCGCTAATAGAGTTTTGAATGTTATATCCGTGTTATTAATTGTAGCTTGCAAGGGCGGACTCGGGTACTGGTCTGGGTACAAAATCGGGAGAACCAAATGATCTTTTGATGCGACTAGCAAGAACTGCACCCTATTATAAAAGAAATCGCCCACACGTGTGTTCGTTTTGGGTTAAAGGCGAATGTAGGAGAGGAGAAGAATGTCCTTATCGGCATGAGAAACCCACTGACCCAGATGATCCATTAGCTGATCAAAATATCAAGGATCGCTATTATGGTATTAACGATCCTGTAGCTGATAAGTTATTGAAAAGAGCTGCTGCTATGCCTGCATTGCCGCCACCAGAAGATAAAACTATAACTACCTTGTATATTGGCAATTTAGGAAGTCTTGCAGAACAAGATATAAGGTAAAATTTATATTAAGGTATTTATTTATTTGATTGCTCAACAGGCATTGCCCAATCAAAACTTTTCCTTTAAGTGTATTTAAATTCATTTATAACGAACACATTTACAGTTATCGCTCGGGTAAAGGGGCGTATTTACAAAGATAATATGACAAAGCGTTTCCTTAAAATAAGCTAGGTCACAAATGATTACCTCATTAACGCACTGAACAAGTCACACTATGGAGAACAACACGTTTAATAAATTACATCTGCTCTTGCACTCAAACGACGAAAAATACGTACGATTTTTTTTTAAATGGCAAATGTTCAAATTGAAAATTACTAATTAAATTATTTCCGTGACATACCTGACAATATTATGCACTAATATTAAATTAATCAAACATTAAAATTAGAAAAAAATCAACCTTTATTCGCATTCAGTCACTGTCTTGACGTTGAAAAAGATAAAATGACACGTATCATTTAAATTTAAAGATAGAAAGATATTTGTTACAAGATGGCAACAACGTTCGAAAGATACAGATAAATATGCAATAAGCATTAGAAATTTATGGCATAAATATTTTTAAAAATTGGAAATTCGGTAACTCGAACTTTCAAGAACTCGAGTTTCTTTGTCTTCCTCTGTCACTCGAGTTGAAGGTTAGGTTTATATACAAAATCGCATATAAGGTGGATTCACCCTGGAATAATTCCATTGATGTGCCGTTTGTTAGACGAAGTGCCTGTCATTTTTAATTAAGTAAAATCAAACTGAAACGAAAATTACATGCTATCCACAAAACAAGCGTCAATCCAAGATACACACCAAAAGTGAGGTTAGGTGTTACGCATTCAAACTTCAAACAGCAGTTTTGCGCACCGTTTCAAATCCCCAGTAGGCTGCGCTTAGCCATTAACATTCAATGGAATGCCTGCGTTTATAAAAAATATAGAAACTGTTCTATTGCTTCTTCTTCTTTCATGGATCCTTCTGCCCTTTCACGCGTCGGATTGACGATCCAGTCTTTCTTTCATCCAGTTCTTCCACTCTTCCCTATCCCCTACAAGTCCTCTATCTGGTCCAGCCATCTTCTTCTTATCAGTTTTCCCATTTCCATTATTCTTTTTGGTAATCCTTCTCCGTTCATCCTTGTAATATGCTCGTTCCAGTTTAGCTGTTTTCTTTCTATTTTTTCTAGTACTGGTGTTTGTTGGGTAGTCTCCCTGATGTGCTTGTTTCTCACGTGTTCCCATTTGGTTATCCCCATGATCTTTCATCTCCATTGCATTTATTTTTCCCATGTGCTTTTTCTGCAGTAGGTAATTATGGATACCTAGCGTTATTGTATTATGGATTTTTATTTTAATATCTCTATTTCCTTGTGGCCTAAAACTGTTTTGTTCAGCGAATAGTACACTCTCGATGATTTGTTTGCTCTGTTGGCTAGTTCTGCATTGATTTTATCGTCACTTGTTAGTATTTAAAGGTTGTTACTCTTTTTAGTGGTGAGTTTTTGCATGTAACCTCCCTGTTCCTGTTGATTCCATGGGTTTCATTGATTATCATCACTTATGTTTTGTTTGGATTAATTTCCATCTTTATGTGTTCTATTTCATTGGTCCAGTTGTCCATTAGTTTCTGTGTTTTTCTTCTCGAGTCTGCCACTAATACTACGTCGTCTGTATACATCAAGCTGCTTGTTGATATATGTTTTAGATTCTTGTATCCTACCACGGTGTTTAGCTGTGTTTTGGTCTTGATTAGCTTTAGTATTTGTTCATCATGATCACAAATAGCAGTGGACTTGGGCTGTCCCCCTGCTTTATTCCGTTTTTCATCTCGAATACCTCTGATCTTTGTAGTGCTAATTGTACTTTGCGCTTCACTTTATTAAGCGCAAAACAGAATACAACGTTCCCAACCGTTTCTATGCGCGAAAACACGCCTACTCTTTTCAACAGAAACAGAATGAGCGCTGCTTAGCGTTGTAAACATAACCTTAAAAACACAACATAACCTACAAAACTTACGATGCAGTGTTTGTAGTTAGCTTAGTTTTTATACTATTTTATAATCTGTATTTATTGTATTTAATGACCCTAACGATCAACCTGCAAAATACGGAATATAATAATACCACAGCTCATGCTCATTTTGGATAATCTGGTATTTTTGGTTATGTTTGGGTAGCGTTGACATTTCACGGCGTTGGCAGCGTCACAAGTAGAAAGTTGATCAACTTCAGCAGTGTAGAGCGCTGACGCGCGTTCGTTCTGTGCAGTGCTACCACTTCACCATATGAGCGAACTTTGGGTTTGACATTTGGAGACAGTCAAAAGCGGTAGAGAGCGTCTATTCTGTTTCACGCTTTAACCGTGCTTCTTATTATTCGTATAAGCTGGTTCGGTACTTCTAATTCGGCGAGAGTGTTTCATAGTGCTTGCCTGTTCAGTGTCGAATGCTGCTTTTAGGTCAATGAAGGTTACATACAGCTCTTTTTCTTCTTCTATTGCCTTATGTATTAAGGTTCTCCATATGAAGATGTTTTTGTTCACTTGTCTTCCTGGTCTGAATGCCGATTGCTCTTCCTCTAGTTTGTGTTCTACATAGCTTCTTAATCTTTTCTCTAGGATTCTTGTCTATAGTTTATGTGTGGTTTGAGCTAGACAGACAGCTCTGTAGTTACCACATTTTGATGTTTCACCATTTTTGTGAATTGGGATGATTGAGTTAGTTTTCCAGTCTTTACGGATCCTTTCCTGGTTCCAGGCTTCTTTGAATACCTCCCATAACCGTTCCTCCTCTCCTAACCATTTTATCATTTCCGGGACTATCTCATCCTCTCCATTTGTTGAATTGCTTCCTGTAGTTCTTCTTTTGTTACTTCTTGGGATTTCTTTCGAGTCTTCCTTCTCTCTTTCTTCCACAACTTCCCCGTAGAAGTCCTTCCATGTTTCCAATATTTCCTTCATTTCCTTTTTGAGTTCGTTATGTTTATTGTATATTGCTTTTACTTCTTTTATGTTTGATCCCCTTAACCTTTTTACGGTTGTTCAGAATTTCTTTGTATCTATTTTGTAGTTGTCGTTAATTTCTGTTCCAAACTCTCTCCAGCTATTCTTTTTCGCTTCTTTATGCTTTCTTTACTTTATTTCTTTTTTCTGTATAATTTTCCCTGTCTTCCCGTGCTTTTGATTGTATGTATTTCTTCCATGCTTGTTTCTTGTCCTTTACTAGTCCTTTTATGTCTCAATTCCACCACTTTGTTCTCTTTAAATGTTTGCTGAATTTTCTTCTCCCGCATGTTCTATGCCAAAAGTGACGTCCTGTTTATAAAACTGTTTTAAAGTCGTTCCAATGCTGAAAAAACAAACCTATAAACGAGCCCCGGAAGTTTCCAAATTGCGGATTTTGATTTAATTCACTTATTATCAATTAATATCTTGCGAACAGTAAGTTGTATCGAAATTTTGATAATAAAATAAATAAAAGGAAATTTAATTTTCTATAAATTTAGTTATATGCAATTTCTTTGTAAACTTGTTGGAATTTCAAAAAATATGCGTTCAGTATTAGAAAAAGTAAAAATTCTCTTTTATATAATAATTAAAAATACCTAATAGAATTAAGCAAATATATTTATTTACAAATTAAAAGAAACGAACAATATTAAATAACTACTGAAGTAACATAAATTTAAAGAATTATATTTACAAACTTAAGAATAAAACAAATATAGCAAGTTACCTATATGTAAAATAACGAAATACATATCACCATAATTACTTTTCTGTTGCTAAAGAAGCTTTACTGGAATCCGGATATTGACTCCGATAATCACCAACCACTTGTAGCAAGTACAGTCATACCTTGCCGTTTGCGGATTCGCGGTTCGCTGATTTGATTTTACGCGGTGCACTTATGTGCTCCCTTTGCTTTGCCGTTCGCGGGTTGCTTTGTCGTTTGCGGATGGAATTGCCAACGTTAACTGTTTCAACTTTCACATACTAAGTAAATAAAGCAGACCTATGCGGTTTATGTCATGAACACCTAAATATCATTATTTATCACGAACTTGTAAACACACTTATCGAGCCTATTCCTTTGAATCTCTTATTACCAAATTTGACCTGAAATAAATTGTAAAATTATATCTTGAATGAACAAATGGACATATGAGCTCTAGATTCAAGTGGCAGGCTTGTGTTACGTATGGAATTTTAGTTTGTATATGCACGTTTATGTATTTTTGATTTTTTTGAAGTTGCATAGTATAAATAAATCTAGTTTATGGAACCTAACCCCGTTTTTATCATTGATGTGTTTACTTGCGCATCCTGGTTTTGCGCTTCGTGTTAGTAATTACATTTTACATTCTGGTTTATGACCTCTTCTGCACGAAAGACGTTTTCAGGCCGTTTATGGCAGCTGTGCTACAGAATGATTATGTTTTATTATTGATTGTTTTCATTTTTAACCTTTTTCCTGGTTCAAACTTCTCATCACTCCATAGCATATACTGTGTTTTTTCTCTTTTATTGTTAGACCTATTTTTTGTGTTTAAACCTACTCATGACTCATGCAATTCTTTCCAAGGCGATGTTGAACAGTACTGCTGAAAGTGGATCTCCTTGTCTTATCTCAAACTTTTTTGATAGATCTCTTTCTACTCATAGTCTGTTCTCCCTACCTTTTAATATCATTTTCACGATTCGGAGCAATTTTTGAGGTATGTACTTCCAGTTCTTCCCTAGCTTTCTGTAGTTGTTCTCTTCTAATACTGTAGTACGCCTGTTTACAGTGTAGAAATACTCTTAATTTATGCTTTAGCTTTCAGCTTATACAGTCACACCTCTTTAACTCGAAGTGCCAGGGGAAGGCAAAAAAACTCGAGCTAACAAATTTTTAATTTTAAAAAATATTTATGTCATAAATTTCTAATACATGTTATGTATTTGTTACAGAAAAACGTACGGTATGTAGGTATAGCTCTTAAAAAAATACATAGCAAGCAGTCGCACTTGTGCGAAATGTGTAAGAATAGTATATAGCTACATACAGTACCTACATATGCATACATAAGTATTTTTACTAATAATGTTTTCAGTTTTCGTTTTTTTTTGTGACTCCATAACTTACGTAAGATGTGACCCAATACAACAGTAACAACTCGCTAAAGCATAGTTACTCTAATATTTAAAGTAGGAAACTCAAATTAGCAAATCCTTGCAACGTCACTATCAGGCGTTATCAATAATTGCAAACTATACAATAGTATATTACAGCCCGAGATGGGAAGTGTTTCATTACTGTCGAGAGATCAGTTAGCTGATTAAAACGCGAAGCGTCGAAATCAGCTATTATCTCGAGACTAAGGAAACTTCCTGTCGAGGTTTGTATACTATTTTATTCGCAACCACTTTATTCTAAACAATAATTGGAAAAATTATTATATTATGATACGACAGGTTGTGACGCGCATAAATGGATCAACGAGATTCCCAGTGTCCCTACCTACTCAGCGGTCGGGAATGTACAGTGGTGTGCAAATAAATCTGGGACAGTGTTTTTTTCACATGCATTTTGAGTTAAGAATTGAAGAACATCTCCATGAATTTCCTCTTACCAGAAAGAGTTACAGATTTCATTACCTGTTAAAGTTTAATGTAACTCTTTCTGATAGCAGGAAATCCATGGAGTTATTCTTCAATTCTTAACTGAACCTACATATGAAAAAAACATTGTCCCAGATTTATTTGAACACGACTGTACTTCCCGCACTTAAGCAAGCTGAAATGTACGACTTCCCCCACTCAAATGAGGTCAGGAATGTTAACATTACATATATAGTTGCGAATAAAACAATTTATCTGTGTTCAACAAGAAGTGACCGTATATTTTGGGTTTTGTAAGCTTGCAAATCCTTTGAAATACAAATAAGCATGGTCGTAATAGCTCTTATAATGTCATTTGCTATTTACAGCATTTCTTAACGTAATTGTTATGTCTAAACTGAATATTAGCTTCTAAAATCGACTAATGGAGAGAAAATTTCTCTAGAAAAGTTTATAAAATGCTTTGAACTATCGAAAACTTGTTTTATCGAAATTCGAATTATCGAGAGATATGTAAGAAGCAATAAAACTAGGCCTACAGATAAACGAGCAAAATACAAAATACATGAACTATGGAGGAAGTAATACTACAGATAGACCTTTAAACATACACAACCACACCTTTGATAATGTCCTTACCCTTACCCAGTGACGCTATAGCCCTTGAAGAGCCCCGGTCGCCCCGATGATTTTGGCCCATTTTTCTCTGTTCGGTGCTTTTTGCCTCCATCGTCTCACCCCTAGCTGTCGTAAGTCCGTTTCCACATCTTCCAACCATCTTTTCCTGGGACGCCCCCTTCTCCTTCGTCCTTCCGGTCTCCCCATATAGACTTTCTTTGCTGTCCTATCTGAGCTCATCCTTTCCACGTGACCCAGCCATCTCAGTCGTGCTCTCTTAACTTCTGTTGCCAAGTCTGGGTTCCCATACATATTTTTAAGTTCAGCGTTTGTTCCTATTCGCCATTCTCCATTAACTTGTATTGCGCCAAATATTTTTCTGAGGACTTTCCTTTCCCATGTATTTAGTGTGGTTTCATCTCTTTTTGTCAAGCACCAGCATTCTGCTCCATATAATACCACTGGTCGTATTACCGTTCGATATATGACAAGCTTTCAGTTTCGCGAAATTAGCTGTGACTTGAGTAACCTATGCATCGCGTAATAGCATCGATTTCCGGCTGTTATTCTTGCCTTAATTTCTATATGTGTTTCATTCTTCTCCGTTACTAATGTTCCTAAGTATTTAAACTCGGACACTTTCATAAATCGGAATTCATCTATAGTGAGTGCTTGTCTGTCTACCTGTGTTTCTCTTGACATGACCATATATTTTGTTTTTCCCTGATTAACTTCTAAACCGACACTCCTTCCTGCTCTTTCCAGCTGTCGAAACCCTTCAGTCAGATCTTTGGTTGTTCTGCTGATCATGTCAATGTCATCAGCATAGGCCAGGTACTGTAGATTTCTGCTAAATAATGTACCTCCTGGGTTGAGCTCAACGTGTCTGATGACATACTCTAGACCGATATTAAATAAGATCGTCGACAGCGAGTCTCCCTGACGCAGTCCACTTTTGATAGTGAACTCTGATGACAGTTCTCCTTGTATTTTAATTTTACCTTTACTGTGATTGAGTGTCATTTTTGTCAAGTTTATGAGTTTCGTGGGGATTCCTAGCTGCCCCATTATATTGTATAGTTTATTTCTATTTATACTGTCGTACGCTTGTTTGTAGTCGATGAATAATTGATGGACGTCAATATTAAACTCATAGCACTTCTCTAGTAGGCATCGTATTGTAAAAATCTGGTCTGTTGTAGATCTATTTCGGCGAAAGCCACATTGGTAATCACCTAGGGTCTCTTCCATGTATGGTTCCAGTCTTCTTGCTAATATTTTAGAGAACAGCTTATAGGTTGTGTTAAGCAGAGAGATGCCCCTATAATTATTACATTCTGTCTTATCACCCTTCTTGTGGATCGGGCATATTACTGCTGTGTCCCATTCTGTCGGCATTACTTCGTCTTTCCATACTTTCGTGATCAACTTGTGAATTTGGTCATGTAGCACCTTGCCACCGTACTTCAGCATTTCTGATCTAATGCGGTCCTCTCCCGGCGCCTTGTTGTTCTTTAGGCTTCTAATAGCTTCTTCTACTTCTCCCCTATCTGGCTCTGGAATTTGTGCTTCTGGGCCGAAAATTGTTTTTATTTGTCGTTCTGGCTCTTCGGCTTGCTCACTGTTTAAAAGTTCTTGAAAGTATTCCGCCCATCTGCTGATTATGTCATCTTGGCCTCCAATGAGCTCTCCTTCTTTATTCCTACAGAAAGAGGTTCTTGGTTGATAGCCATTTCTATCTTCGTTGATCCTTTTATACATTCCTCTTATTTCTTTGTTCTCGTACATCTCTTCTATCTCCTTTACCCTATTCTTTTCATATGCCCTCTTCTTCCTCCTTATTTCCTTTTTGGCTTCTCTTCTCTTTGCTTTGAATTCTTCTACACTAGCTCTTGTTTTTCTCTGCAGCATCTTGAGTCTTGCTGTATTTCGGTTCCGGACTGCTGTTTCACATCCATCATCATACCACTCCCGCTTTTTATTAATTTTCTCATAACCTAGTATTTCTTCTGCCGCTAGTGTAACAGCCTGTTTAATATTCTGCCATTTCGATTCCACCGATGTTTCTTCTCTATCCACTTCAGCTATTAGCAGGTTTTCTCTGATCTTGCTCTGATATTGTTCCGTGCGTCTTTCGTTTTCACCTAGCCCATGTGTGTTAAACTTCTGCTTTTCCCCCTTCTTCACTTTAACTAGAGAGATTCTTTGTCTATATTTAATTCCCACCAGGAAGTGATCTGTATCCACATCGGCACCTCGATAGCTTCTTACATCCATTATGTCCGATCCATGTCTTCTGTCAATCGCCACATGATCGATTTGGTTTCGTGTGTCACCGTCTGGAGAGCACCATGTTTCCTTGTGCACTTTCTTATGCGGAAAGTACGTACTACTTAGTGTCATTCCCTTGCTGGTAGCGAAACTAACCAATCGTGTGCCATTATCGTTACTTTCCTGGTGCAGGCTGTGTGGCCCAATAGTTGGTCTGAATGCTGTTTCGTTTCCAACTTTTGCGTTAAGATCCCCTAATAATATCTTAACATCATGATTTGGTGCTCCATCATATGCTTGCTCCAATTGCTCATAGAACTCATCTTTAATTTCTTCCTCAGTCTCTTCTGTGGGTGCATGTACGCATATGAAAGTAATATTAAACAGCCTGGCTTTAACTCTCAGTGTGCAAAGTCTATCATTGATCGGATTGAATCCAATTACAGCCTGTTTGAATTTTTTGGTTACCATAAATCCTGTTCCGAGAGTGTTGTTGTTGCCTCCACTGTAAAACATTGTGTGGGTTTCAGAGTCTAATATATTCCTGCCTTTCCATCGAACTTCCTGTAGTGCACATACGTCCACTTTATATTTTCCAAGCTGATTCTTTAATCTTTTTAGGGCGCCCGGTCTGTTAAGGCTTAGGACGTTCCAGGTTGCAAACCGTAAATCTCTGTCCAAATTCTTTTGCTTAGGTCGTCGTCGTATATCCATCCGGCTATTATCATCTTTGGGTTTCGTAACTGATTTTTTTTTGCGGATAAGGGTTTTTGGCCCCAGGGGTAGTTAGCCCCATGCCCAACCTCTTTTAGTCGCCTCTTACGACAAGCAGAGGATACTGTGAGCTTATTCTTACCCCAGCCCACAGGGGGTTTTAAAATCGACTAATGGAGAGAAAATTTCTCTAGAAAAGTTTATAAAATGCTTTGAACTATCGAAAACTTGTTTTATCGAAATTCGAATTATCGAGAGATATGTAAGAAGCAATAAAACTAGGCCTACAGATAAACGAGCAAAATACAAAATACATGAACTATGGAGGAAGTAATACTACAGATAGACCTTTAAACATACACAACCACACCTTTGATAATGTCACATTATTCAATTATCTAGGAGTACTAATAGAAAACTGAAAGGAAAAAGTAAACGAAGGGTTCCAGAAAGGAATCAAATCTCACAATATTAACAAACCACTGCCAAAAAACAAAAGCCTAACTTAACTAAAGCAACAAAAATATCGTAACATGTAACATTAGGGCACATCATGAAAAGGACACCAACGAATATAATAATAGTATATTACATACCGAGGCGGAAAGTGTTTCATTCCTGTCGAGAGATTAAGTAGTTAACCGAGACGCGTAGCGTCGAGGTGAACTTTATCTCGAGACAGGAATGAAACTTTTCACCGTGGTATGTATACTATTTTATTCGCAACCACTTTATTCTAAACAATAATTGGAAAAATTATATTATGATACATGTTGTGACGCGCATGAATGGATCAACGAGATTCCCAGTGTCCCTACCTACACAGCGGTCGGGAATGGATTCATTTCCAACCGGCAATCACTTTTCCGACCGGTTGGAAAGTTGCAAGTTGGGAATAGCTCATTTTCTAACTTTTTAAAAGTCAGTAATGATCTTATTACATATATGGTTGCGAATAAAAAGAATAACATTGGAAACCACTTCAACAATGAGGAAGAGGGAGTTTAAGAATAAGATGGTGGGACAACATCGAAGAAGATTTAAAAGTGATAAAGGTAGAAAATTGAAAAAATGTATGTAGAGACAGGAACAAATAAAAGAAAATAGTCAAGAAAGCCAAGACACAAAGGTTTATGTAATGGAAACAGTAGAGGAGTGATCCACCTGAGAAAATGAATTCTACATCTTCACCAACCAAGGAGAGGAAGCCTTTAGAAGTCTTTATGATGATGATGATGATGATGTATATGTGAAACAATAGGAATTAGTTATATACTGTTTGAGGCTTTTGCGGTTACTCGAATTATTCTTGTTAACATAGAATTTCGGCTTAGACCGCACAAGACCTTGCAGCTTGACGCACTGACTTTCACTCTGATGATGCAAGCTGTAAGGTTGTGCGAAACCTTAATGAATATGGGTGCACAAACAGCAACAAGGCCAAATCTGTCTAAGTATCCTCATTCTTAGGTACTCAAACAACACCAGCCACCAAAGAACCTGGCCATGGCGTGGATTCTTGCTCGAGTTCACAAAGTGCAAGGCACATTAAGCCAGAGAATGCTAGTTGTTTATCCACAAATACTACGCGGTCTAAGCCGGAATTCTATGTTAACAAGAATATAGGAATTAGGTTGGGAATGTAACGTCAGTTCGAGTAATCGAGAGATATGGAAGTTCGATCGTATTTCTCTCAGTAGAAACAATTGGTTGATGTCTGATCTGTATTTTCGGAATTTGCATTGCTCGTCTCCTATACTGCCTTAGATTTTAGTTACAAAGCGGTCTTTTATGGAGGTAGCCAAATTTTTATATGCTATGTTGAGGACTGCTGTAGTTCTATTTTAGTCCCGTTTTTATATATGGGGCATATTATTGCCACCGTCCGGGTTTCAGACATCTTTTCTTCCTTCCGTATTTGCACTATACATAATACACATGTGATAATGCATTACTAACTACTCGTTTGATTATACAACTTGGTGGTTGTCCCATTGTGTAAATTTCACAAGCGCATATTAATAATACTTGTATCCCACTTGTTGTATCTCAGGAAGAAGCACAAATAAACAAGATCGGATATTTACACCTTTGATTTGGATAAAAGATTAAAGGTTTGCTAACAAAAAATTTATTACATTGGGCGCGGGGGGGGGGGAGTGTCGAATTATTTTGCAATTTGTTACAACGTAAATACTCTTTAAAACAAAACCGTCAGTTTGTTACCTCATAAAAACTACATCACAACAAAATCGGAAAAATAACACAAATTTGTTGCCCTAACCCCATTACTATGGGCTGTAACAAAGGTTTCCGGCTAAAACGCTCAGTGAGAAGGGCGGGTTCTTGCCGACCTTAGATTAGGGCAACGATCCGGTAAACAAAATACAGGTATTAAATATTTAGTGCCACCACTTTTGTTGGAAAACTCGTCTGCGTAAAAAAAGTGGAAACCATAAAGGGGTGTTTTCAGTGCTCGATTTCAACCAGCGGGCAGCATCAGTGAACCTACCTTTAGTTCATCTTCTCCAAACCTTCCCTGTATTCCTTACAAAGAAAACACAAAACAAATATGAATGCAACAGTTGATAAATAAAATAATAATGCATAAAGTACTTAATTAAATGAAGTCTATTGAGTTGAAAACATTCCTTAAAAGCAAAACACAAAAGGTGCGCATCATACGGTAGCTTAAATTACGCACGCACATCTTCCGAACAGCGTCGCACAAAGTAGTTTAAAAAGGCACTATAAATAACTGGAAACAATGCCTGGATTGCAGTATCGAAGGAAGTCAACATTGATGTCCACTGAAGTTGCCAGCAACTGGTAAAATTAGCAACTGCTTAAACATGCGAGATACAACGCGACGTCTGGTAAGATAGAGCTGGTACCTTTGAGAATCCGGTAAATAAATCCGCTGAAGCGGTGTTGAAGGTCTCAACCTCCCGGTTAAGTTTCTTCAACCACAACTACCTTATTTGCCTCACTTCAACCTTGACAGTTAGTGCACACATCATGACGAACCACCAAGGGTTGCCACGAAACGAAACTGTTCAACTTCTTCAGAGGGCACAAAAATCAACGAAAAGCACCAAATCATAGCCCTCTCTAAAGAAGGCCGTGGCCGCACAATATGGCAACAGCGCATCGCCTAAAAGCCGACGGCCGATAAATCCGTGAACGTGGACAAAGGAATTTATTGAATGTGATAGAAAAATTCGAGATATTGATATAAAAATGGGTGACAGACCACAAAACAAATAAAACACAACCAGAAATAGTTTTATTAGACAGTTAGTATACAAAACACGTTTAAATTAATAGAGATAAAATAATTCCTACGACAAAATATCCAGTTTTCTTTTATTTAATTCAGAGGTTGACCCTTTTTTGTGACAATTTGTACGATCTTACTTGTAAGTAATTATTTAAAAGAATGTTTGCTATGGTAGACATCATATGTTGAACTAATACCCAATTGAAATTAGCACAGATACAAGAATCTTGCACAATACTGTTTGCGTCTTTATTAGCAGAAATTGCTGAAAAACTTAAGCTACACAAAATAGTTTTTTTTCAGATTTCAAAAACAGGGACTCAAATTTTTCTGAAACTAAAGCTTTATTATAGGTACTTATAACAATGGTGCGTACAGCTAAGACAAAATTTGATGGTACACATAAACTTCCTCTGTCTAATTGTCGAAAATAGTCATCATCACAACAATTTTTACTATTGTTAATTAATTTTAACATTCAATGCAACTAATTTGTTTTGACACCTTAAAAACAGAAAAACCGCAACCATAAATAATAGCCAATTGATCAATTTTAAAGTTACTTGTATTATTTAAAGTTTCTGAAAATGCGTCATCAATTATTTTATCATTATGATATTCTTGATTAAGTTCAGTAACACCGGAAAGCAAAGATTTTTTTCTATTTGATTTATACATAGGGATACATTTCCATATTGAGAAGATCGTATGCCAAGAAGGCTTTTAGTTCGTAACTGTTTTTCTGCGTCTAGAACTTCTTTTACTGTAATGTTATAATTAACCCCCGTTATTTGTATGTACATTCCAATATCTCTTAGGTCCGATGAGATATCGTCTTGGCGTTTGCTTGCAAAGATTTTGCCCTAATCAACACCTAAAGGTGCGAATCTGGATTAGGGGTGAATTATAGAACCCTTTGTATCCTGTGTTTGTTGAGTTAAAACATTATGTTGTGGCATGTACCTAGATCATCATTTAGTTTGTACAAACATTTTAAAATGTTATTCTCATTGTTATACTTTAACCATAGTTTTATCAATCTATACAAGGGTACAACAATTACATACACATATCCAAGGGGTACATGAAGCAAAAAAGAGTGCTGGAGAAGTTTTTTCAATAGAATATTATTTCTCTTTTACCTACCTACAACATCGTTTTGCGGCATTTGTTGGTTTGGCGTATTATGTGAGCGGCGAGAGGGAACTCTAAAATTAATTTAAGATTTAGGAAAAAACAAACGTTTGCACTCCGTACGAAGAATGGGCATCTGGCTAGTATCAAATAAACTAGGCAATAATCTTTGTATTAATGAATATAACACACGGAAAGTAAATCCTCAACGTAGAATTGCACACCGCACACGAATCAGCTGTTTAGTCATAGGCCGTCTGTGCGCTGTTGCCATATTTCAAGGAACACGGCCTTCTCTAGAGAGGGCTATGACCAAATGCAACATATGACCAAATATTTCGGGGAAGCACCGAACGTTTCATTGCGACTTATTGACGCCATGGGGTAATAAAAGATGAGCCGGCTTACACAGCATGCGCTACACTATCCCACTCAAAGCATGCTTTCCACAAGAACCTAAAAGCTGAGTCCCTCTATTGACGAATTTCTATAACAATCTGCATGGATTGATGTTAAATCGAATAATGTAGCCTGGAAATCTGCAGTGTGCAAGGATTGGTACGGTTTAAAATCTTACGAAATTTAGCTCTAATTTGGGAATATAAAGTGCAGGAGTTTCAAAATGTGATTAAGGTGTCAAACTGACCCTAAATGAGTCGAAAAAAGGTGAAAATAGAGGAAATTGTCCCCACAAAGTAGAACCCTCGAGGCTGTTAGGCTGAGAGGGGTCTTTTCTCAAGTGCATTATTTGAAATAAGACACGCATTCCATACAAAATTTTATCCAACAACTCAATAAATACCAAAATTGAGAGTGAACTAAATTATTTATAAGCCACAGGAGTGAGTTAAGTACTTATAGTTATAAGTCACCTGTGGGTTATTTATTGTAACTCACGGTGTTAAGGGTAACGTGGGTTATGATGTAAACAGGCTAGTAATAGCCCAGTTTACTTATTTAAAGCGAACTAGTAAAACACCATATTGCTATTGGGTATTGGATACTAGTTATTTACTATACAAGTGGGACAAGAGCATCGTTAATATACGTGTGTGTAAGTTACAAACGAGTGCGTAGCACGAGTTATGTAAGCACACAAGTGTATTAATGATTGAGAGAAATGTCAGATCTGTCATTTTCAAAAATATTTTAGTAGGCAAATGTCATTATGTCAGTCATTTGACACTAATCAGTTAGGTAATGAAGCCATTACACCACTCAGTTAGGTAATGAAGCCATTACATAACTGAGTGGTGTAATGAACTTCATTACCTAACGGAAATAGTGTCAAATGGGTGACGTAATGCGTTACTTATCCCACTGGAGTAGATAAATAGATTTTTCTACGACCACTACTAAAAGTAGGCCTTCTAGTGCTAGCTTTTTTTCACTAAAAATGACGTTTTATAATTCAGCATGTTAAAAGTGAAATCAGCTGTTTACTTTTAGCACATATGTTATAAAGTAAACAGCTCGTGTTGAATTTAGAATTTCGAACTGAAAGTGAGGTTGTCAAGTTATTCTAGTTACTTCTTTCTTTAGAGGTAAAGTGTTTTTTTAAATAATTAAAGCGTTATGTAATGAATAAAGTAAAATGTGTACATTTATAATTACCTTTGATAACTAACTTTGACAGCTACCCACTGCAGAAACAGTAACCTGCGTGTCAAGGCCATCCCTTTACTATGACATAAATTAAAACTGTCATAAATGCAAACCTTTGTTAAATCGACGTGTATGGATTAATAACAGCAAATTTAAGGTCGTAGAAAAAATATTGCGTGCAAACTCGTGCATAAACATCCACTTTTAGCACTTGTTGCACAAATAGCTATTATACTCTGTTCACACTTTTTTTTGCATGAAGCTTGGCCGTGACAGTTTCCCCAATTTAGTTGTGTAAAATTACTTTGTTGTGTTCAAATGAGGTTTACATTTGAGGTTATGGTTACCAGATACTTTTAGGAAAACATGACAAAACACGTTCAAATGCAAAATTGCCATATTTAAACAGAATAGAAAATGGAGCTTATTCATTTTTATGTATGTATCCAGTTTCAGTAATTGTGTAATTAGCAACATTTTTAATTAATTACATGGAAGGTCTTACAATACTTGAGATTTTAAATATTTCTTCACATGTACTATCAAAGTAAGAAGTCCATCTGGCAACAATATTCTTTTGTGTTATAAATGACAGTAAATTTGTTGGAGGTTATAGCGGGTTATACAACAAAATAAAAATTACGGTTCTGTTCATGTGCAACTTAACAACAATTCAAGGCCAACCTTCATGCAAAATAGAAGTGAATGGATTATATATGTTGCCTGTATATTACAACAATTCTAATTGTTTAAATTTTTCTATTTAACTTCGTATCATCTGCAAATAGCATTTTAAATTCTAAATACAAGCTAACAAATCGTTCATAAATATTAAAAATAAGAATGGTCCCATATTGGAGCCTTGTGGGACGCCTGAATTTGTTTTATATTTCTTCTCATTCTAACAGATTTTGTGCATTGGTAATAGTAATAGTTTTTACTAAATGTTTGTGCTCTTTTAACGGAAATTTTTCCATCCAGTGTCTACATGCTATAGTGGTTGAATTCAATACTCCCACTTCTTCAGTTATCACACAGCCAGTTCCCATAAGATTTTTAATAAAAATTTTCCAGTCGTGATAATTAATATACTTCAACAATATCGTTCTTTTTTTCTATTGTGACCGATTCTATGAGACTAATCAATTGAAATAATATGTATGTTAATGCCAAGTTTTGTCTGTATTTTCGAACTTTTTCATCGATTCTAAATAATCGAAAATGATTACGACGTAATTTGATTACAGACTTATCGATTTCCATAATAATTTTTTTTTTATTAACTTTAGAATGTCTTCAGCATTTTTATTTATTATCTCCAGTTTTATTGCAAATTTACTTTGACCACCTTGTTCAAGGTGCTAAAATATCAATGAAGTTTTCATTGCAGGCTGAGGCTTTCATGGCAGTATCTATAAGGTCTCTAGTATCTTGAAATTGTGGCTCCTATAACATTACCCTTCAATGTTTGTGAAGAATGAAGCAATTTAGAATTGATTTTATATCGCAAATTAATATTCCACACATTTGCAACTTCTATAACTGCAATAAACCGAATAAAAATTAAAATCGACACATATGCTTGTTGTTCAGTATGAAACATCTTGAATTTAACGGTTGACAAACGTTTGCAATTTGTGCAATTTTCAATAGAAAACACTAACGCATAATTTATTTCAGGGATCACTTCTATCAGTATGGAGAAATACGTTCCATTAGCTTGGTACCTAAACAACAGTGTGCGTTTGTGCAGTATACTACACGAGCTGCTGCAGAGAATGCAGCTGAAAAAACTTTTAACAAGTTAATATTGGGTGGCAGAAGACTGACTATAAAGTGGGGGCGATCACAAGGCCGCCAAGGACCAACAATTGGAAATCCAAATGCAGAAATCTTTGAGCCAGTGCCAGGCCTTCCCGGTTCTCTCCCAGAACTTAGTAATAACTTCTTTAATTTAGAGCCAGGACATATTCCGTTACCTAATATGCCACCTCCGCCATCTTTGATGGTACCCCCGATGTTTGGACCACCTCCTATGCCACCCTTCTTCTTCACGCCACCCCAGGCGTCTGCATTTGCTCCATCTGCCACCAGTGCTACGATTAGTAGTAGTGCTGCTAGTACAGTTAGTACAGATGTTGGTATGAAGTCAAGTGTGCATTATCCTAGTCAAGATCCATCTAGATTAGGATCAACACAGCTTTTGGCAGATAGACAAGAGTAATTCTTAAAATAAATATTAATAGTAAAAATGAACGGTATATTGCATTTTTTTTTAATTAGAATGTCAATAGAGTTTAAGATTGTTCGATAAGTTTATTTAAAAAATCGTGAGAAAGATCAAATATTTAGTTTTGTAAAGTTTAATTTCTTGATGAAATTTCTATTGATTGAAAAGATAGGGATATATTGACTGTATTTGCTTTTTATAGTATAGGAAATATTGTGTGTAATAACATTTTGTAATAGCTTTCGAGTAAACGTTTACATTATTGTATTTCTAACAGTCATTTACACCTTTTCTATAAATGACCAATAAAGAGAATACTAAAATACTGTAAATTAGTAGTAGGAAGTTATTTATATGTCTGTTTAATTAATTATGTAGTGACATAAATAAAACAACTATTTTTGCATTTTAAAAAATTTAAAATCGACAGTTCATTTTTGTATACATGTATGATGCTCTTTTACAGGAGGTCGATGGCCTGTTTAGTTATTTGTGAGATTAGTTTACAAAAAAGTTGTATAAAAAATATCCAATATTCATCGGTTTATCAACAAAACGAGAACACTTACATTACGAAGTAAAATCTCAATAGTATGAATGTTGTAGTCTGCTCTAGCTAGTTTAATTTAATTTAATTTTAGCTCAATTAAAATGCTTGCTACAATCGCCGGGGTGAAACCGGCTCCCAGGAAGCTCAGAATGCCAAAGTACCAATAATAATAAACTCGAGCTTAATTACCCAGGAAAGAATACAAAATAACTTTTCTAAACGTATAATAAATTCTAACTAGATACATAGTAAATTATATTGTATTCAAAACGGGAAATAAATGTAACGTTTGTAAATTAATAAAACTCTTCTAACGGGGCGTCTCGCTTGTTGGGATCGGGCCGTGTTAGTTTCTTTTGGACCAGCCTATATGTAGAGTAGTTCCGATGGCACGTAGGCGGCTCGTCAAGCCTGTACAGATAAGGTGTTAGTTAGCGAAGGCCGCTTAATGGCAGTAGGTAAACAACGAATTCTGTCTTCAAATTGTTGAAAGTGCGGGCAATATTAAGTTAACTTACATGCATTCCTGGTGCAACCTGTACGTATCGTGGCCTGCAGGTGTGCCGCGTGTGGCGAGATTACGTGCAGCCTGTGTATTTGGCTGGTTTATCTTCCTCAAGACTTTTGGAAAAGCAGGTGTGAATTATGTTCTGGCCTTGCAGGCGACGGTTGCCGGGGAAAATATGACTTAGGCCGCAGTTCGCCACTAACATGCAGCGAAATTATTAATGTAACCTCGTCGGGATGTATTGCTTTCGTTGTGGCCACATACTGGCTGGGCCCTCGGAGGTGATTCTTAAGCCGCCCTCGTGCTGCGTTGGCTAGGTTGTAATTAGGTATTTTTAGGGCCGGCTTATTAAGTATTTTGATTGGTGCGGGTTAGCAGCACGTATCTAAGGCGGGGGATGAGCGAATGGGACGTGGGGGAATTATTTAGAGGTGTCTTGCTGATGCGCCTGCGGGTCCCCCGAGCAAGGCGGTTTAGGTATCGATTATCTGGTCGGATCTCTGATGAGCCTAGAGGCCCCCTGAAGTAGAGGGTCTAGATATGGGATATCAGGTCGGATCTCTAGTTGATGAACCTAGAGGCCTCCCGAACTAGAGAGTCCAGGTACGGGTTATCTGGTAGGATCTCTAGTTGATGAGCTTAGAGGCCCCCCGAACTAGACGGTCTAGATGGCAGGAATTCTACTCGAAGAGCCTAAAGGTCCTGAGCAGAATTGGAATAGGAACAAGGTACCGGAAAATTCTCTCTTGCCATAGCTTCGATTTCTCCTTTTATACCCTGGGCTGACGTAATAAGCGGTTCACGCCGGTTTGTTGGAGCGGGGATTCTTGCATTAGGTGCGCAGAGGTGTCCCTGCGTTTCTTCGCGATGACGTTGCTTATCGCTATCGGCGCACGTGGTGCAAGCCAAGGGGGAACGCGCAAATTATTTTTTAATTACATAAATTGCGTTCGCGCTGGGCGAAACGTTACATATGATCCTCCCTTCGGAAAAATAAAGGACCACCGGCGCAGAAGACATCAAGAAGATACCTGGAGGTCGGTTGCCGGTTCGTCGGTACTAGTTTACAGGGTTACAGACACTCTCATCCAAGCTTCGGCGAGTTAAGCCTACAATATGCCGTCATCCGAGTTCACGGCGGCAAGATCACGCTTCAACGTAAGACCGCTGTCATCAGGACCTTTTAACGGGCGAAAAAGAATACGACGTACGAATGCCAAACTAGGGCAAGCGAATTGCCTAATTGCGCGATCTGCGTGCAAGCATTCAACTCTCTGGAGCTAGAGCAGAGACCGCAGTGTCGGCGTGCAAACATTCAAACTCCCTGCAGCTAGTGCGTAGGTCACGGAATGAGCATGCAAGCATTCATACGTCCTGGAACAGGTGCAGAGCCGCGGTATCGGCGTGCTACATTCTGGAAATATTTAAGCCTGCGAAAGTATTCCGGTTGTGGGTCAATTTACTTTCACACAAATTTTCATCTAGATGAGATTGCAGAGGACGCGGAGACCGACAGGGTTCGATTTACAGGCGCTGGTACAGGAAAAAGACGACTTCCTTTCTACATTCTCTCCTTCAAGCTTTGACGATGAGTCTACACCCTCCTGCTATTACCCGGGTTTACGGTAGCAAAGGAGTACCTATGCTTCAGAAGGGATCACTTTCAGGATAAGCTTTCATGCTAACTATGGCGGCATTCACACAAACTTACATGCATAAGTTTTCAGGTACACCAGGTGCTTACAGACGGATACATACAGCTCTGGCACTGGAGAAATTCCACGGATACAACAGGTACTTATCAGAGGAACTGTTACTGGAGAATTTCCATGGATACACTAGGTGCTTACAGGCGGATACCTGCAGATCTGGGACTGGGAAAATTTCCACGGATACAACAGGTGCAACAGGTGCTCACAGGCGGATCCGGTATTGGAAAATTCCTACGGACGGACATATGGATTGTCTCGGAAGGTCCGTAGTATCTTCGGCTATTTACGGATCTGGTATTGGAAAACTTCCCCGGACGGACATCTGGATTGTCTCGGGCGGTCCGTGGTCGGAGTCTTCCGCCATCTGCTCGGGTGCCTTGGGGTTGCTAGGCCTGTACCAGCAGTAAATAGCACTCGTCTCTGAGGAAGAATTTTCTGAACTAGACGGGACGTGGACGGGGATCTCGGAATACTAGGCTTGGACATCTCTGTTTCTGGGTTCTGGTTAATTTTCCCGAACGGCTAGGCTGTAACAGACTTTGTACATTATTACATTTTACAACATTTACTGTTACTGTTTTTTTCAGGGTTTTACTTGGGCGCCATCTGGATATACTGGAAAACTGAGATACTGGAATATCGGACGGCGGAGCTCTTATTCTATTTCTTTCCTGGTTACAAGTTTGAGTTTTTGTCCCTGCTCTGGGGTGCCATTTTGTAGCCTGCGTGTCTAAATAAGATAATATGTTTGACTGCAAATGTAATATAATGGCCCGTTTAAAAGTTATAAGCAGTTAAAATTTAAAAAAATTGGCAACGCTTAAAGGTTAAACTAAAACGAAAGGATATAAAGTATTTTATTCTTTGAAACTATGGAAACAATACAAAATTCAAGAAAGCAACAATTACAACTAAACGCATAAAAAACATTAATTTATAGCAAATGTTAAAAATGTTGCCCATTTGCAACTAAGCAAGCATTTGTTCTTCTAATATTGCTAGTACCTGGTTCAACATCTCTGGTGTTACCGTAGCAACAGCGGCAGTTATTCTATTGCGTAGCTCTCGTTCACTTGCTGGTGCTGACAATGTTTTTCATGTGACCCCATAGAAAGAAGTCCAAAGGTGTTATATATCTGGACTGCACGGAGGCCATGGGACAGGACCCCAACAGCCAATCCAGTGATCAGGGTAATTTTCATCCATCCATTTTCTGACTAAACCAGTATAATGTGGCGGCGCACCATCCATTTGAAACCACATTAAATTTTATATTGCCGCCAAAGGAATATTTTCTAACATTTCTTGTAGACCGTGGTTTAAAAAGTGAAAAAAATTGTTGCCGTCTATTCGATGGGGTAAAAGGAATCATCCAATGATATCATCATCATCTACATCAAGGGTTAAACGATTAGGTTTGTTCCAATCTTATAATACTTTTTTTGTGAAGTCTTCATCTGCTTCAATTTGCTGTAGCAGCCACTGGCTAAAATTTGTTCTTTGCAGAAAGTCGTTTTCTTATAGAGCATGAACTTTTGAAGAACGAAAAGGGTGATAATTGTCCTCTTTTAAAATTCTATGCACTAAACTGCAATTTATCCCAAGCTCTTGGGCGATTCCGCGTGTGCTCATACCTGGTTAATTTTCCACGGCTGCAAGAAGTTGATCTTCTAATTGAGCAGTTCTGGTTGTGCGTGGTCGCCCAAACAACAAAGTATGGAGCGGCATCATCCAGGATCTCCTCCTCCATGCAAATTTCGTGTACAGGCTTCAGCGATCAAGATAGTGAATACAGTTTTTTTGGGATGCTGAAGGAAGTTTACTGGTAGATTTTTTAGAACGTGGCCACAAAATCACTGGTCAATATTATGCAGCATTAGTTATAAAACTGCATTAAAAAAAAAGAAGAGGAAAACTGTCACGGGGAATTCTCTTTCATCAAGACAACGCCCCAGTTCATAAAAGCCTTATTTCTATGAATGAAATTTATGACGCTGGGTTTGAAGTTATGGAGCATCCACCCTACTCCCCCGACTTAGCTCCCAGTGATTTTTATTTATTTCCAAAGCTAAAAGAGAGTCTTCGGGGAACAAAGTTTGAGAGCGATGACGCTATTATGGCAGCAGTAGGACTTCTTCTGTGATCAAGACTATGAGTTTTTCAAGAAAAGTGTTGCTGTGCTTGAACATAGGTGGAATAAGTGACTTCACGTTCAAGGGGATTATGTTGAAAAATAATGTTGTATTCTATGCTAGGGACAATAATTACTTTACATCCCTCGTATATCCTCTTAGATGTCTTAATTGTTTTTGAAAACTAAGGGTGTAGGTAATGTTTAAATATTCCTTTCTGTCTCATAGTTTACAGTTTCTGTTTTGTAATTTGCACAAGTAAATTTTACTGTTGAATGGCAAAAATGCAAATGGTATGTGGCTACAAAATCGTCGATATTTTAACTACAATTCTACAACGCAAGCGATTCATTTTGTCATTTATAAACTAGCAGCCAACATTTGGCTTTCAATCGAAGTGTTGATTACAACAGTAGGACTTATTGATAAGTGTTTTTTATATAGCAATGTGTCCTTATTCTTTCAGCATAAAACCAAACGCCAACCTTAAACTAAAAATTGATAATTAGCAAATCAGAAATATTTTAGCTCATAAGTAGTGTAGTTAGGCGGGCTCTGGGGCATTTTGCATGTCACACGATGAATTTTTGTGGGTAAAAGTGTAATTTTGAAATTTTACAAGATTGCCACGATGAGTTTTTGAGTGAAAATTCGTTCGGGTGACATGCAAAATGCGCCAGAACCCGCCAGCTACACTACTCTCATATTAAAAATTGAGAATGAAAAGTTTGAAGTATAAGTCTTTATTGAAATTATCTATGACCCCCGCAGTCTCTAGAAAACACTTCTACGCACCTGGTGATTATAATTAATGATTATATTTTTTTGGTTTATTTGATTCTACTGCTGTTGTTTTCATCATAATAAAAATTTCCTAGTTTTATTACAAATGCAAAGGTCTTTTATTTAGTACTTCTCGGCGGCACAGGCGTAACTAGTGGGAGGCCGGGCTCTCCCCAAAGTACCGTCTGGCCCACCGGAGAAAAAGAGAAGTTAAATAAATGTTATAATCTGATTTTTATTAACCCATGTAAAATAAAGGGGTGGTTATCGATTCCCATATGTTCTTACATTTTCTAGTTTTATTACCTTTTTTGCTTAAAAACAATATACCTAGGATAAATACTACATGTTGAACGGATGGCTCTAATGAATAATAATATGCAGGATAAAACATTATTAGCCCAATACTACAGTTTAGTTTCAATAATAAGACTGTTTTCATTTGGATATGTTTTTGTTCAGTTAATAGTCCATCGTTTCCGGTAGTTTCTCTTAAGTTTTCTATAAATAAAGGGTCAATTTATGTCCATAGAAAATTACAATTGCTATTATTTCATATGCGGGTAAGTAAATGAGCTGAAAACTTGAGTGCATCGCTAACTACTCCCTGGGTACATACAGCTACCTATTATAGGCTCATTCAGTTCGGACTTGCGGTGACTTGCTATTTGGACGTTTGCTTTGCCTAAAGAGTTTAGTTCATCGCTTTGAAGAGTACGATCCAGAATTTTATGTTTAATAGCGTTTTATGTAGCAAAAAGAATTTTGTGGTGGGGAAGAGTGTAAATGACCCTGACTGCTTGAATTTTCACAGTGGCTGGTCCAAGATATTAGAACAAAGAGAAATCATAATAACAATTAAGAGGGTATTGATGTTTTCAAGAAAATATTTGCTTCAACCATACGAGGAAAAAATTGAAAATTGTGGCTCAAATACGTATAAATGGAAGCCAAGTGATGTTTCTCCTGGAATAATATTTTTACCGTCAACCTGATCGAGTTGCAAAAGGTAATCTATACATTTTTTATGTTGTTTATGAACCGCGAAATAGTAGAACTCAGTCGCACTTGTTGAGTCCGGGTCCGAGTATTTGATATTTTATGTTCAAACATATCTATATACGAGTATAATTTTTTTTTGTTTTATCAATAATTTATTTTACAACAAACACATTTTATAATCGTTAAACATTAATGATGAAAAGAATATACAAAAGAGAATTATTTGTATAATTTTTATTTGAAAGAATAAAAAGTAACGTACTCGTCATACAAAAAAATAAGAAACTGAAAAGACACATTTAACTAATATAATATAGTAAAGTTAAAGTAGATATAGTATAATAAAGTTCAAATATAAAACTCCATTCAACATAAGTACAATTTTACAAGTAGATACCTAATATTACAATAAATTTCAAAAAACGTTAACTCGGGTATCCGTAAGTCTTAGATCGGGTCCGGGTATTCCTAACTAGACTCGGTGGGTCAGAGTCCGGGTACCCGGAACCGAAAAACCCTACTTGCAAGTTCTTAACTGTCAAATATTTTAAATTTAAAGCTAATTATTGCTAATACATTTATAAAGATTTTTATGTCTTACTAGTATTGTTGTTTCTTAATAACTGGGATACAAAGCATATTATGGGGTAAAGTCTACACATTACCCTTTTTCTGTGACATCTGAAATAACAAAACATAGCGTTTAAAACGTAAAGTACGTTTTTTCCTATAAAAATTTTCAAGGACAAAATAAAATTGGCAAAACTGCTTTATTTATTTATTTTATTAATTTTCGTACTCAGCCAACGGCCGTTAGGCCAATTATAGGCGTCGCTGTACATTTATGGGGACTTCCAACCCCACTAACGACTGTCATGATGTTATTATGACATCCGGAACCAACTATTTCCGTGGTAGCCGTACCACAAGACGCCGAGAGAAGCAGCCGTGAAACTCCCATTCAAGTTCTGACGAGAAAGAGCGTTGCTTAACTCTACTGATCGCACGTGGACGCTTGTTCAAGCTATACCACCCGGGACCTTATATTATTACAAAATTTATTTTTGTTAGGTTTTTCTGTAAACGACTTGTGTCATTTTGACATTTAAAATTAAATTGTCAGCTTTTCTTTTTTGAAAATGAATACGCGTAAAAAACGGAATCTTTTAAATTTAAATGTAAAATATACGGTACCCCCACCCAAGAAAAGCGCCCTTCCGTGCTTTCCAAGAATACTTCGATACTCAGCATTACTTCGTTTCGCTAATACAATGAAATGCTATGAACCAGTTATTTATCAAAAAAAAAACCATTTTTTTTTGCCGACGACCATAGCTCAAAAGTTGATGTTGCTTTCATTTTCGGAGGACCTATCGTATGAAAACGATCCAAGACTTCAGGAAGGTTCCTGGCGACCGGAATCGTGTACACATACGAACATACATCCCCCGCACAGCACGTTTAGGCACCCCCCAATTGATCTAGTGGGCTGGGATCTTTACCAAAAGATCCGCACCGCCGAGACGGAGATTTGATATAGTGGGTTCATTAGTCGGTTGGCTCAAATTTTAGAGATATTTGACTCAGAGTGGTTTTCGATATGAGGGAATTTCAATACTTCGTACAC